>CAMRHE010000985.1:102500-291934 GCA_947044405.1 Leptodactylus fallax | reverse complement strand
CTATGTACAAGAATATAACTACTATAATACTGCTCCTATGTACAAGAATATAACTACTATAATACTGCTCCTATGTACAAGAATATAACTACTATAATACTGCCTCCTATGTACAAGAATATAACTACTATAATACTACTCCTATGTACAAGAATATAACTACTATAATACTGCTCCTATGTACAAGAATATAACTACTATAATACTGCTCCTATGTACAAGAATATAACTACTATAATACTACCTCCTATGTACAAGAATATAACTACTATAATACTACTCCTATGTACAAGAATATAACTACTATAATACTACTCCTATGTACAAGAATATAACTACTATAATACTACCTCCTATGTACAAGAATATAACTACTATAATACTACTCCTATGTACAAGAATATAACTACTATAATACTGCTCCTATGTACAAGAATATAACTACTATAATACTACCTCATATGTACAAGAATATAACTACTATAATACTACCTCCTATGTACAAGAATATAACTACTATAATACTGCTCTATGTACAAGAATATACCTACTATAATGCTGCTCTATGTACAAGAATATAACTACTATAATACTGCTCCTATGTACAAGAATATAACTACTATAATACTACCTCCCATGTACAAGAATATAACTACTATAATACTGCTCCTATGTACAAGAATATAACTACTATAATACTACTCCTATGTACCAGAAGATAACTACTATAATACTGCCCCTATGTACAAGGGGATATAACTACTATAATACTGCCCCCTATGTACAAGAATATAACTACTATAATACTGCTCCTATGTACAAGAATATAACTACTATAATACTGCTCCTATGTACAGAATATAACTACTATAATACTGCTCCTATGTACAAGAATATAACTACTATGATCTGCTCCTATGTACAAGAATATAACTACTATAATACTACTCCTATGTACAAGAATATAACTACTATAATACTGCCTCCTATGTACAAGAATATAACTACTATAATACTGCTCCTATGTACAAGAATATAACTACTATAATACTACTCCTATGTACAAGAATATAACTACTATAATACTGCTCCTATGTACAAGAATATAACTACTGTAATACTACCTCCTATGTACAAGAATATAACTACTATAATACTGCTCCTATGTACAAGAATATACCTACTATAATACTACTCCTATGTACAAGAATATAACTACTATAATACTACTCCTATGTACAAGAATATAACTACTATGTACTGCTCCTATGTACAAGAATATAACTACTATAATACTACCTCCTATGTACAAGAATATAACTACTATAATACTACTCCTATGTACAAGAATATAACTACTATAATACTACTCCTATGTACAAGAATATAACTACTATAATACTGCTCCTATGTACAAGAATATAACTACTATAATACTACTCCTATGTACAAGAATATAACTACTATAATACTGCCTCCTATGTACAAGAATATAACTACTATAATACTGCTCCTATGTACAAGAATATACCTACTATAATACTACTCCTATGTACAAGAATATAACTACTATAATACTGCTCCTATGTACAAGAATATAACTACTATAATACTGCTCCTATGTACAAGAATATAACTACTATAATACTACCTCTTATGTACAAGAATATAACTACTATAATACTGCCCCTATGTACAAGAATATAACTACTATAATACTGCTCCTATGTACAAGAATATAACTACTATAATACTGCTCCTATGTACAAGAATATAACTACTATAATACTGCTCCTATGTACAAGAATATAACTACTATAATACTACTCCTATGTACAAGAATATAACTACTATAATACTGCTCCTATGTACAAGAATATAACTACTATAATACTGCTCCTATGTACAAGAATATAACTACTATAATACTACCTCCTATGTACAAGAATATAACTACTATAATACTGCTCCTATGTACAAGAATATAACTACTATAATACTACCTCCTATGTACAAGAATATAACTACTATAATACTGCTCCTATGTACAAGAATATAACTACTATAATACTGCTCCTATGTACAAGAATATAACTACTATAATACTGCCTCCTATGTACAAGAATATAACTACTATAATACTGCTCCTATGTACAAGAATATACCTACTATAATACTACCTCCTATGTACAAGAATATAACTACTATAATACTGCTCCTATGTACAAGAATATAACTACTATATTACTACCTCCTATGTACAAGAATATAACTACTATAATACTGCCTCCTATGTACAAGAATATAACTACTATAATACTACTCCTATGCACAAGAATATAACTACTATAATACTGCCTCCTATGTACAAGAATATAACTACTATAATACTGCTCTATGTACAAGAATATAACTACTATAATACTGCCTCCTATGTACAAGAATATAACTACTATAATACTACTCCTATGTACAAGAATATAACTACTATAATACTGCCCCTATGTACAAGAATATAACTACTATAATACTGCCCCTATGTACAAGAATATAACTACTATAATACTGCTCCTATGTACAAGAATATAACTACTATAATACTGCCCCTATGTACAAGAATATAACTACTATAATACTGCCTCCTATGTACAAGAATATAACTACTATAATACTGCTCCTATGTACAAGAATATAACTACTATAATACTGCCCCTATGTACAAGAATATAACTACTATAATACTGCTCCTATGTACAAGAATATAACTACTATATATACTGCTCCTATGTACAAGAATATAACTACTATAATACTGCTCCCTATGTACAAGAATATAACTACTATAATACTGCTCCTATGTACAAGAATATAACTACTATAATACTGCTCCTATGTACAAGAATATAACTACTATAATACTACCTCCTATGTACAAGAATATAACTACTATAATACTGCTCCTATGTACAAGAATATAACTACTATAATACTGCTCCTATGTACAAGAATATAACTACTATAATACTACTCCTATGTACAAGAATATAACTACTATAATACTGCTCCTATGTACAAGAATATAACTACTATAATACTGCCCTATGTACAAGAATATAACTACTATAATACTGCTCCTATGTACAAGAATATATCTACTATAATACTACCTCCTATGTACAAGAATATAACTACTATAATACTGCTCCTATGTACAAGAATATAACTACTATAATACTACTCCTATGTACAAGAATATAACTACTATAATACTGCCTCCTATGTACAAGAATATAACTACTATAATACTACTCCTATGTACAAGAATATAACTACTATAATACTGCTCCTATGTACAAGAATATACCTACTATAATACTGCTCCTATGTACAAGAATATAACTACTATAATACTGCCTCCTATGTACAAGAATATAACTACTATAATACTACTCCTATGTACAAGAATATAACTACTATAATACTGCCCCTATGTACAAGAATATAACTACTATAATACTGCTCCTATGTACAAGAATATAACTACTATAATACTACTCCTATGTACAAGAATATAACTACTATAATACTGCTCCTATGTACAAGAATATAACTACTATAATACTGCTCCTATGTACAAGAATATAACTACTATAATACTACCTCCTATGTACAAGAATATAACTACTATAATACTGCTCCTATGTACAAGAATATAACTACTATAATACTGCTCCTATGTACAAGAATATAACTACTATAATACTACTCCTATGTACAAGAATATAACTACTATAATACTGCTCCTATGTACAAGAATATAACTACTATAATACTGCTCCTATGTACAAGAATATAACTACTATAATACTGCTCCTATGTACAAGAATATAACTACTATAATACTACTCCTATGTACAAGAATATAACTACTATAATACTGCCTCCTATGTACAAGAATATAACTACTATAATACTACTCCTATGTACAAGAATATAACTACTATAATACTGCTCCTATGTACAAGAATATAACTACTATAATACTACCCCTATGTACAAGAATATAACTACTATAATACTGCTCCTATGTACAAGAATATAACTACTATAATACTACTCCTATGTACAAGAATATAACTACTATAATACTGCTCCTATGTACAAGAATATAACTACTATAATACTGCTCCTATGTACAAGAATATAACTACTATAATACTACCTCCTATGTACAAGAATATAACTACTATAATACTGCCCCTATTGTACAAGAATATAATACTATAATACTGCCCCTATGTACAAGAATATAACTACTATAATACTACCTCCTATGTACAAGAATATAACTACTATAATACTGCCCCTATGTACAAGAATATAACTACTATAATACTGCCCCTATGTACAAGAATATAACTACTATAATACTGCCCTATGTACAAGAATATAACTACTATAATACTGCTCCTATGTACAAGAATATAACTACTATAATACTGCCTCCTATGTACAAGAATATAACTACTATAATACTGCCCCCTATGTACAAGAATATAACTACTATAATACTACCCCCTATGTACAAGAATATAACTACTATAATACTGCTCCTATGTACAAGAATATAACTACTATAATACTGCTCCTATGTACAAGAATATAACTACTATAATACTGCCCCCTATGTACAAGAATATAACTACTATAATACTGCTCCTATGTACAAGAATATAACTACTATAATACTACTCCTATGTACAAGAATATAACTACTATAATACTACCCTATGTACAAGAATATAACTACTATAATACTGCTCCTATGTACAAGAATATAACTACTATAATACTACCCTATGTACAAGAATATAACTACTATAATACTGCTCCTATGTACAAGAATATAACTACTATAATACTGCTCCTATGTACAAGAATATAACTACTATAATACTGCTCCTATGTACAAGAATATAACTACTATAATACTGCTCCTATGTACAAGAATATAACTACTATAATACTGCTCCTATGTACAAGAATATAACTACTATAATACTGCTCCTATGTACAAGAATATAACTACTATAATACTACCTCCTATGTACAAGAATATAACTACTATAATACTACTCCTATGTACAAGAATATAACTACTATAATACTACTCCTATGTACAAGAATATAACTACTATAATACTGCTCCTATGTACAAGAATATACCTACTATAATACTCCTCCTATGTACAAGAATATAACTACTATAATACTGCTCCTATGTACAAGAATATAACTACTATAATACTGCTCCTATGTACAAGAATATAACTACTATAATACTACCTCCTATGTACAAGAATATAACTACTATAATACTGCTCCTATGTACAAGAATATAACTACTATAATACTCCTCCTATGTACAAGAATATAACTACTATAATACTGCTCCTATGTACAAGAATATAACTACTATAATACTGCTCCTATGTACAAGAATATAACTACTATAATACTGCTCCTATGTACAAGAATATAACTACTATAATACTGCTCCTATGTACAAGAATATAACTACTATAATACTGCTCCTATGTACAAGAATATAACTACTATAATACTGCTCCTATGTACAAGAATATAACTACTTTCTCTCCTATTCCTCTATAATACTGCTCCTATGTACAAGAATATAACTACTATAATACTGCTCCTATGTACAAGAATATAACTACTATAATACTACTCCTATGTACAAGAATATAACTACTATAATACTGCCCCTATGTAACAAGAATATAACTACTATAATACTGCTCCTATGTACAAGAATATAACTACTATAATACTGCTCCTATGTACAAGAATATAACTACTATAATACTACTCCTATGTACAAGAATATAACTACTATAATACTACTCCTATATACAAGAATATAACTACTATAATACTACTCCTATGTACAAGAATATAACTACTATAATACTGCTCCTATGTACAAGAATATAACTACTATAATACTGCTCCTATGTACAAGAATATAACTACTATAATACTGCTCCTATGTACAAGAATATAACTACTATAATACTACTCCTATGTACAAGAATATAACTACTATAATACTGCTCCTATGTACAAGAATATAACTACTATAATACTGCTCCTATGTACAAGAATATAACTACTATAATACTGCTCCTATGTACAAGAATATAACTACTATAATACTGCTCCTATGTACAAGAATATAACTACTATAATACTGCTCCTATGTACAAGAATATAACTACTATAATACTACTCCTATGTACAAGAATATAACTACTATAATACTACCTCCTATGTACAAGAATATAACTACTATAATACTACTCCTATGTACAAGAATATAACTACTATAATACTGCCCCTATGTACAAGAATATAACTACTATAATACTACTCCTATGTACAAGAATATAACTACTATAATACTGCTCCTATGTACAAGAATATAACTACTATAATACTACCCCTATGTACAAGAATATAACTACTATAATACTGCCTCCTATGTACAAGAATATAACTACTATAATACTGCTCCTATGTACAAGAATATAACTACTATAATACTGCTCCTATGTACAAGAATATAACTACTATAATACTACTCCTATGTACAAGAATATAACTACTATAATACTGCCCCTATGTACAAGAATATAACTACTATAATACTGCCCCTATGTACAAGAATATAACTACTATAATACTGCCCCTATGTACAAGAATATAACTACTATAATACTGCTCCTATGTACAAGAATATAACTACTATAATACTGCCCCTATGTACAAGAATATAACTACTATAATACTGCTCCTATGTACAAGAATATAACTACTATAATACTGCCTCCTATGTACAAGAATATAACTACTATAATACTGCTCCTATGTACAAGAATATAACTACTATAATACTGCCTCCTATGTACAAGAATATAACTACTATAATACTGCTCCTATGTACAAGAATATAACTACTATAATACTGCTCCTATGTACAAGAATATAACTACTATAATACTGCTCCTATGTACAAGAATATAACTACTATAATACTGCTCCTATGTACAAGAATATAACTACTATAATACTGCCTCCTATGTACAAGAATATAACTACTATAATACTGCTCCTATGTACAAGAATATAACTACTATAATACTGCTCCTATGTACAAGAATATAACTACTATAATACTGCTCCTATGTACAAGAATATAACTACTATAATACTGCTCCTATGTACAAGAATATAACTACTATAATACTGCCTCCTATGTACAAGAATATAACTACTATAATACTGCTCCTATGTACAAGAATATAACTACTATAATACTGCTCCTATGTACAAGAATATAACTACTATAATACTGCCCCTATGTACAAGAATATAACTACTATAATACTGCTCCTATGTACAAGAATATAACTACTATAATACTGCTCCTATGTACAAGAATATAACTACTATAATACTACTCCTATGTACAAGAATATAACTACTATAATACTGCTCCTATGTACAAGAATATAACTACTATAATACTACCTCCTATGTACAAGAATATAACTACTATAATACTGCTCCTATGTACAAGAATATAACTACTATAATACTGCTCCTATGTACAAGAATATAACTACTATAATACTGCTCCTATGTACAAGAATATAACTACTATAATACTGCTCCTATGTACAAGAATATAACTACTATAATACTGCTCCTATGTACAAGAATATAACTACTATAATACTGCCTCCTATGTACAAGAATATAACTACTATAATACTGCTCCTATGTACAAGAATATAACTACTATAATACTGCTCCTCTATGTACAAGAATATAACTACTATAATACTGCTCCTATGTACAAGAATATAACTACTATAATACTGCCCCTATGTACAAGAATATAACTACTATAATACTACTCCTATGTACAAGAATATAACTACTATAATACTGCCTCCTATGTACAAGAATATAACTACTATAATACTGCTCCTATGTACAAGAATATAACTACTATAATACTGCTCCTATGTACAAGAATATAACTACTATAATACTACTCCTATGTACAAGAATATAACTACTATAATACTGCTCCTATGTACAAGAATATAACTACTATAATACTGCTCCTATGTACAAGAATATAACTACTATAATACTGCCCTATTAACAAGAATATAACTACTATAATACTGCCTCCTATGTACAAGAATATAACTACTATAATACTGCTCCTATGTACAAGAATATAACTACTATAATACTGCTCCTATGTACAAGAATATAACTACTATAATACTGCTCCTATGTACAAGAATATAACTACTATAATACTGCTCCTATGTACAAGAATATAACTACTATAATACTGCTCCTATGTACAAGAATATAACTACTATAATACTGCCCCTATGTACAAGAATATAACTACTATAATACTGCTCCTATGTACAAGAATATAACTACTATAATACTACTCCTATGTACAAGAATATAACTACTATAATACTGCCTCCTATGTACAAGAATATAACTACTATAATACTGCTCCTATGTACAAGAATATAACTACTATAATACTGCTCCCTATGTACAAGAATATAACTACTATAATACTGCCTCCTATGTACAAGAATATAACTACTATAATACTGCTCCTATGTACAAGAATATAACTACTATAATACTGCTCCTATGTACAAGAATATAACTACTATAATACTACTCCTATGTACAAGAATATAACTACTATAATACTACTCCTATGTACAAGAATATAACTACTATAATACTGCTCCTATGTACAAGAATATAACTACTATAATACTGCTCCTATGTACAAGAATATAACTACTATAATACTACTCCTATGTACAAGAATATAACTACTATAATACTGCCTCCTATGTACAAGAATATAACTACTATAATACTGCTCCTATGTACAAGAATATAACTACTATAATACTGCCTCCTATGTACAAGAATATAACTACTATAATACTGCTCCTATGTACAAGAATATAACTACTATAATACTACTCCTATGTACAAGAATATAACTACTATAATACTACCTCCTATGTACAAGAATATAACTACTATAATACTGCTCCTATGTACAAGAATATAACTACTATAATACTACCTCCTATGTACAAGAATATAACTACTATAATACTGCTCCTATGTACAAGAATATAACTACTATAATACTACCTCCTATGTACAAGAATATAACTACTATAATACTACCTCCTATGTACAAGAATATAACTACTATAATACTGCCCCTATGTACAAGAATATAACTACTATAATACTACTCCTATGTACAAGAATATAACTACTATAATACTACTCCTATGTACAAGAATATAACTACTATAATACTGCTCCTATGTACAAGAATATAACTACTATAATACTGCTCCTATGTACAAGAATATAACTACTATAATACTGCTCCTATGTACAAGAATATAACTACTATAATACTACCTCCTATGTACAAGAATATAACTACTATAATACTACCTCCTATATACAAGAATATAACTACTATAATACTATCCTATGTACAAGAATATAACTACTATAATACTACTCCTATGTACAAGAATATAACTACTATAATACTTCTCCTATGTACAATAATATAACTACTATAAATACTACCCCCTACGTACAAGAATATAACTACTATAATACACTCCTATGTACAAGAATATAACTACTATAATACTACTCCTATGTACAAGAATATAACTACTATAATACTGCTCCTATGTACAAGAATATAACTACTATAATACTGCCCCTATGTACAAGAATATAACTACTATAATACTGCTCCTATGGACAAGAATATAACTACTATAATACTGCTCCTATGTACAAGAATATAACTACTATAATACTACTCCTATGTACAAGAATATAACTACTATAATACTACTCCTATGTACAAGAATATAACTACTATAATACTGCTCCTATGTACAAGAATATAACTACTATAATACTGCTCCTATGTACAAGAATATAACTACTATAATACTGCTCCTATGTACAAGAATATAACTACTATAATACTGCTCCTATGTACAAGAATATAACTACTATAATACTGCCTCCTATGTACAAGAATATAACTACTATAATACTGCCTCCTATGTACAAGAATATAACTACTATAATACTGCTCCTATGTACAAGAATATAACTACTATAATACTGCTCCTATGTACAAGAATATAACTACTATAATACTGCTCCTATGTACAAGAATATAACTACTATAATACTACTCCTATGTACAAGAATATAACTACTATAATACTGCTCCTATGTACAAGAATATAACTACTATAATACTGCTCCTATGTACAAGAATATAAACTACTATAATACTACTCCTATGTACAAGAATATAACTACTATAATACTGCTCCTATGTACAAGAATATAACTACTATAATACTGCTCCTATGTACAAGAATATAACTACTATAATACTACTCCTATGTACAAGAATATAACTACTATAATACTGCTCCTATGTACAAGAATATAAACTACTATAATACTACTCCTATGTACAAGAATATAACTACTATAATACTGCTCCTATGTACAAGAATATAACTACTATAATACTGCTCCTATGTACAAGAATATAACTACTATAATACTGCTCCTATGTACAAGAATATAACTACTATAATACTGCTCCTATGTACAAGAATATAACTACTATAATACTGAATCTACTATAATACTGCTCCTATGTACAAGAATATAACTACTATAATACTGCTCCTATGTACAAGAATATAACTACTATAATACTGCCCCTATGTACAAGAATATAACTACTATAATACTGCTCCTATGTACAAGAATATAACTACTATAATACTGCTCCTATGTACAAGAATATAACTACTATAATACTGCTCCTATGTACAAGAATATAACTACTATAATACTGCTCCTATGTACAAGAATATAACTACTATAATACTGCTCCTATGTACAAGAATATAACTACTATAATACTGCCCCCTATGTACAAGAATATAACTACTATAATACTGCCTCCTAGCTGTGAGGTTGTGTTTCTGTAGCTCTCCTGAGGCTCCTGATGTCTGGAGAAAGCCCAGGGCGGGGCCACCCTGGGTGGGGCAGCTCCCCTAGCAAGGCCCAGGCTCCAAGGCCTACTCTGGGAAACAACTCCCAGACAACTGAGAAGGTGGATGAAAATCCCAAAGTCTCCAGGAATGGAAGTAATGTCCAGTGTGTCAGCAGTCCCAGTGCAAGTCCAGATGGGAAGAAAGTTATTGCAAGTAAAGCAGTAACAGAAGCAAGCAGAGGTACGGTGCAACAACCAACCAAAGTAATTGTGCAGCATCCAGACAGAATACCTGAATGTAAGAAGAAGCAAGCTGTGCAGCCTGTGCAGACGCCATTACAGGTTACAGGTGTCCCGTCCACTCCACCCTCCTGCAGACAGAGGAGAACGTCCCTGGAGAAACAGACCATGCAGGAGAACATGCAGCGGCCTGTACTGGTGCGGTCTGAGCGGACAAGATCTGGCAGTGGAAACTGCAAAACTGTAGTGAAGGCTGCGGATGAGACCAAAGTGAGACCAGCAGGGAGGCCTCATGGTACCAGTAGTGCGGTCACTGGGAACAAACCGGGACATAGTCCCCAACCTGCAGATTGTGGCCCCATGGCAGTGACAACAGCCGCAGCAGGCCAGAAGTCACAGGCTACACCAACCAGAGGCCATACTGTGAGTAACCAGCCTGCAAGGCTACCCAATAATGCACAGAGTGTTACAATGGCGGAGCGAGCACCTGAACTGCGCCTGGCAGACGAGATCCCAGCACTGGTCAGGAGACTGGAGACATTAAAGGCGGGTAAAATATATCTGCAGAAACAGATTGACTGCGCCTACAAAATAAGGGCTGCTAAACCTTGGTTAGAGGAAGGAGTGGACAAGAAGCTGAGCGCACTGGCGAAAGAGCTCGCCGATAATGTACAGGAGACCGAGACTGTACTGGAGCAAATGGGACCGGTGGGAGAATCCTACAGAAACCAGCAGCGATTCCAGGAATACCAGAAGTCACCATCATCTCGCTCTAGGTCTGAACCCTCTCAAGATGGCGGCCAGCAGTCCCATGCAAAGCCTATTCTGCAGCCATCGAGTTTCCCTTTTAAGGAAGGGAATTTGTATGGGGAAGGAGCAGCTAATGCCGGGCCACAGCAAAGACCTGCAGCAGTTCCTGGCAAGGCACCACAAGTCCCAGCAAGCAGCACTTTACAGCAAGATCATGGACCCCTGCCTGAAGTTGCATCTGTGCAGACACCACAAGTCCCAGGAGGCAGGTCATCTCAGCAGGACTGTGGACTGTTACCTGAAGGTACTGGGGTAGCAGCACATTTGGGGTCTCAGGTTGTGAGTGTGTGGGACAGTCTGGACTCTGCTGTGCAGGACATCACTGATAGTGGCTGTAATAACATTGTGGACTCTGCTGTGCAGGACTCTGCTGCCACTGACTATCCATCTAATATGTCTGATATTATGGATAATCCTGTATATAATAATGGTGCAGCAGGGGGAAGTGTTTCTCATTCTGGGGGGGATCCTTCACCATCTATGACGTCAGACCCCTCTACAGTCCAGTCTCTGGAGTCTGCTGATATCACACACATAGAGGTTGATGGTGGGGCGGACACAGCACAGTCCAATGTACAGGACTTTCCCCCTCTAGTTACTAATGTAGTAACAGAACCTCCTAGTGCAGGTGCTCAGCAGCCCACACAGCGCCCACAGACACGCCAAGATGGCGGATCTGGCCATACCTCCTCTGGGAATGTCTGGAGCCGCAGTGCTCCTTCTTTTACGTCAGGCACGAACTATACAGGCCAGGCTTTCAAGAGGAGGAATGTAGTCAGGTTTAGGCACAGAGGTGCCAAGGAAGATCTGCCTGATAGAAGGTTTGTGGTCAGAGGGCTCCTATGTACCCAGATGGGCTTCCTGCCGACTGACATCCTGGCAGTGATAAACCTTCCTGACCGCCAGGGGTATGATGTCAGCTTTAAGCTGATGTCTGATCTGGACCGTTTCTGGGCTAATGTCACCAGGTTCAGACATACTGAGGGTTGGAATAAGTTCAGCTTCATCCCCATCTCTAGGCCAGATACAGCAAGTGTCACCATTGTATTCTGGAATGAGGCCGTTCCCCCTCAGGACATTGTCATCTGGCTCAGGAGACACTGCGACCTTATGTCCGATCTGACTAAGAACAGGGACGAAGACGGGATCTGGACTGGTGGGTGGAAGGTCCTGGTTAAGTTGTGTCAGAACAACAACATAACCCAACATCTGCCCAATTCCTTTTTCATTGGCCGAGAGAAAGGCGTCTGCTTCTATGCGGGTCAGCCACGCAGATGCTTTAGGTGTGGGAAGGCCGGTCATATAGCGAGTGTGTGCACCATGGTAAAGTGCAGCTTCTGTAATGAAATGGGCCACGTGAGCGCTACCTGCAAAAACATTAGGTGTAATCTGTGTGGTAAGATGGGTCACCCCCACAGGGACTGTCCTGACGCTTGGCACAACATCCATAGGGATATCCCTGATGAGGACTTGCTGGCAGCGGCTGATGACATACATACAGGAGGAGGAGGAGGCGCTGTTGTCAGGGTCAGTAGTCACTGAGCCAGAGCCCAAAACAGATACAGGTGATACCACCCAGGACCAAGCCCAGTCAGGACCCATTGAGGCGACCATGGAGGTTGTTGACCAAGTTGTACAACCCTCAGTGGCCATCTCTTCTCCTGCCCCAACACCCACCAGTACTAAGAGAAGGAAGAAAGATAGATCCAGCCGTAAGCCTGAGGGTGAGTGGACCACTGTAAAAAAAACAACTAGGATGAGAATAGGTAGCACGGGTGATGTCACAGCAACGGCAAATAGGTTCTATATCCTATCAGAGTCAGACGGGAAGAGGAAATAGACAGGAAGATCCAACAAGTGATGGCAGAATATGATGAGGAAAAGGGTGCAGTCTGAATCAGACATGGAAACAGCAGGTCATCAGGACAGCTCTGACTCTGATCTATGATGGAAGAAAGTGGATCTAGTTTAAGTTTGATCTATTTAGTTTCACTGTATGTTCTTTACATTTTCTTCTCCAACAGGTGTGGACTCTTTAAGTTGATTTTGCTTTAAGTATTTTCTTGTTTGATCCTCCTTTGTACATACAAAATGTCTGAAATTACTGAAAGAATTTTTGTTTAATTGTATTTATGTTTGTTTTTACTTTAATAAAAATTGCCTCCTATGTACAAGAATATAACTACTATAATACTGCCCCCTATGTACAAGAATATAACTACTATAATACTACCTCCTATGTACAAGAATATAACTACTATAATACTGCTCCTATGTACAAGAATATAACTACTATAATACTACTCCTATGTACAAGAATATAACTACTATAATACTGCTCCCTATGTACAAGAATATAACTACTATAATACTGCCCCCTATGTCAAGAATATAACTACTATAATACTACTCCTATATACAAGAATATAAGTACTATAATACTGCTCCTATGTACAAGAATATAACTACTATAATACTACTCCTATGTACAAGAATATAACTACTATAATACTACCTCCTATGTACAAGAATATAACTACTATAATACTGCTCCTATGTACAAGAATATAACTACTATAATACTACTCCTATGTACAAGAATATAACTACTATAATACTGCTCCTATGTACAAGAATATAACTACTATAATACTGCCCCCTATGTACAAGAATATAACTACTATAATACTGCTCCTATGTACAAGAATATAACTACTATAATACTACTCCTATGTACAAGAATATAACTACTATAATACTACTCCTATGTACAAGAATATAACTACTATAATACTGCTCCTATGTACAAGAATATAACTACTATAATACTGCCCCCTATGTACAAGAATATAACTACTATAATACTACCTCCTATGTACAAGAATATAACTACTATAATACTGCTCCTATGTACAAGAATATAACTACTATAATACTGCTCCTATGTACAAGAATATAACTACTATAATACTGCTCCTATGTACAAGAATATAACTACTATAATACTGCCCCCTATCTACAAGAATATAACTACTATAATACTACCTCCTATGTACAAGAATATAACTACTATAATACTGCTCCTATGTACAAGAATATAACTACTATAATACTACTATGTACAAGAATATAACTACTATAATACTGCCTCCTATGTACAAGAATATAACTACTATAATACTACCTCCTATGTACAAGAATATAACTACTATAATACTGCCTCCTATGTACAAGAATATAACTACTATAATACTGCTCCTATGTACAAGAATATAACTACTATAATACTACCTCCTATGTACAAGAATATAACTACTATAATACTGCCCCCTATGTACAAGAATATAACTACTATAATACTACCTCCTATGTACAAGAATATAACTACTATAATACTACCTCCTATGTACAAGAATATAACTACTATAATACTGCCCCCTATGTACAAGAATATAACTACTATAATACTACCTCCTATGTACAAGAATATAACTACTATAATACTACCTCCTATGTACAAGAATATAACTACTATAATACTGCCTTCTATGTACAAGAATATAACTACTATAATACTACCTCCTATGTACAAGAATATAACTACTATAATACTACCTCCTATGTACAAGAATATAACTACTATAATACTGCCCCCTATGTACAAGAATATAACTACTATAATACTACCTCCTATGTACAAGAATATAACTACTATAATACTACCTCCTATGTACAAGAATATAACTACTATAATACTGCCTCCTATGTACAAGAATATAACTACTATAATACTACCTCCTATGTACAAGAATATAACTACTATAATACTACCTCCTATGTACAAGAATATAACTACTATAATACTGCCCCCTATGTACAAGAATATAACTACTATAATACTACCCCCTATGTACAAGAATATAACTACTATAATACTGCTCCTATGTACAAGAATATAACTACTATAATACTGCTCCTATGTACAAGAATATAACTACTATAATACTACTATGTACAGGAATATAACTACTATAATACTGCTCCTATGTACAAGAATATAACTACTATAATACTACCTCCTATGTACAAGAATATAACTACTATAATACTACTCCTATGTACAAGAATATAACTACTATAATACTACTCCTATGTACAAGAATATAACTACTATAATACTGCTCCTATGTACAAGAATATAACTACTATAATACTGCCCCCTATGTACAAGAATATAACTACTATAATACTACCTCCTATGTACAAGAATATAACTACTATAATACTGCTCCTATGTACAAGAATATAACTTCTATAATACTGCTCCTATGTACAAGAATATAACTACTATAATACTGCTCCTATGTACAAGAATATAACTACTATAATACTGCCCCCTATGTACAAGAATATAACTACTATAATACTGCTCCCTATGTACAAGAATATAACTACTATAATACTACTCCTATGTACAAGAATATAACTACTATAATACTACTCCTATGTACAAGAATATAACTACTATAATACTGCTCCTATGTACAAGAATATAACTACTATAATACTGCTCCTATGTACAAGAATATAACTACTATAATACTACCTCCTATGTACAAGAATATAACTACTATAATACTGCTCCTATGTACAAGAATATAACTACTATAATACTGCCCCTATGTACAAGAATATAACTACTATAATACTGCTCCTATGTACAAGAATATAACTACTATAATACTGCCCCCTATGTACAAGAATATAACTACTATAATACTACCTCCTATGTACAAGAATATAACTACTATAATACTGCCTCCTATGTACAAGAATATAACTACTATAATACTACCTCCTATGTACAAGAATATAACTACTATAATACTGCCTCCTATGTACAAGAATATAACTACTATAATACTGCCCCCTATGTACAAGAATATAACTACTATAATACTACCTCCTATGTACAAGAATATAACTACTATAATACTGCCCCCTATGTACAAGAATATAACTACTATAATACTACCCCCTATGTACAAGAATATAACTACTATAATACTGCTCCTATGTACAAGAATATAACTACTATAATACTACCTCCTATGTACAAGAATATAACTACTATAATACTGCCCCTATGTACAAGAATATAACTACTATAATACTGCCCCCTATGTACAAGAATATAACTACTATAATACTACCTCCTATGTACAAGAATATAACTACTATAATACTGCTCCTATGTACAAGAATATAACTACTATAATACTACCTCCTATGTACAAGAATATAACTACTATAATACTGCCTCCTATGTACAAGAATATAACTACTATAATACTGCCCCCTATGTACAAGAATATAACTACTATAATACTACCTCCTATGTACAAGAATATAACTACTATAATACTGCTCCTATGTACAAGAATATAACTACTATAATACTACTATGTACAAGAATATAACTACTATAATACTGCCTCCTATGTACAAGAATATAACTACTATAATACTACCTCCTATGTACAAGAATATAACTACTATAATACTACTCCTATGTACAAGAATATAACTACTATAATACTACCTCCTATGTACAAGAATATAACTACTATAATACTGCCCCCTATGTACAAGAATATAATTACTATAATACTGCTCCTATGTACAAGAATATAACTACTATAATACTACCTCCTATGTACAAGAATATAACTACTATAATACTGCCCCCTATGTACAAGAATATAACTACTATAATACTACCTCCTATGTACAAGAATATAACTACTATAATACTGCCTCCTATGTACATGAATATAACTACTATAATACTGCCTCCTATGTACAAGAATATAACTACTATAATACTACCTCCTATGTACAAGAATATAACTACTATTATACTGCCCCCTATGTACAAGAATATAACTACTATAATACTACCTCCTATGTACAAGAATATAACTACTATAATACTACCTCCTATGTACAAGAATATAACTACTATAATACTGCCTCCTATGTACAAGAATATAACTACTGTAATACTACCTCCTATGTACAAGAATATAACTACTGTAATACTGCCTCCTATGTACAAGAATATAACTACTATAATACTGCCTCCTATGTACAAGAATATAACTACTATAATACTGCCCCCTATGTACAAGAATATAACTACTATAATACTACCCCCTATGTACAAGAATATAACTACTATAATACTGCTCCTATGTACAAGAATATAACTACTATAATACTGCCCCTATGTACAAGAATATAACTACTATAATACTACTCCTATGTACAAGAATATAACTACTATAATACTGCTCCTATGTACAAGAATATAACTACTATAATACTACCTCCTATGTACAAGAATATAACTACTATAATACTGCTCCTATGTACAAGAATATAACTACTATAATACTGCCCCCTATGTACAAGAATATAACTACTATAATACTGCTCCTATGTACAAGAATATAACTACTATAATACTGCCTCCTATGTACAAGAATATAACTACTATAATACTACCTCCTATGTACAAGAATATAACTACTATAATACTGCCCCCTATGTACAAGAATATAACTACTATAATACTACCTCCTATGTACAAGAATATAACTACTATAATACTACCTCCTATGTACAAGAATATAACTACTATAATACTGCCTCCTATGTACAAGAATATAACTACTATAATACTACCTCCTATGTACAAGAATATAACTACTATAATACTGCCTCCTATGTACAAGAATATAACTACTATAATACTGCCCCCTATGTACAAGAATATAACTACTATAATACTACCCCCTATGTACAAGAATATAACTACTATAATACTGCTCCTATGTACAAGAATATAACTACTATAATACTGCTCCTATGTACAAGAATATAACTACTATAATACTGCTCCTATGTACAAAGAATATAACTACTATAATACTGCCCCTATGTACAAGAATATAACTACTATAATACTGCCTCCTATGTACAAGAATATAACTACTATAATACTACCTCCTATGTACAAGAATATAACTACTATAATACTACTCCTATGTACAAGAATATAACTACTATAATACTGCTCCTATGTACAAGAATATAACTACTATAATACCGCTCCTATGTACAAGAATATAACTACTATAATACTACTCCTATGTACATGAATATAACTACTATAATACTGCCTCCTATGTACAAGAATATAACTACTATAATACTACCTCCTATGTACAAGAATATAACTACTATAATACTACTCCTATGTACAAGAATATAACTACTATAATACTACTCCTATGTACAAGAATATAACTACTATAATACTGCTCCCTATGTACAAGAATATAACTACTATAATACTACTCCTATGTACAAGAATATAACTACTATAATACTACTCCTATGTACAAGAATATAACTACTATAATACTGCTCCTATGTACAAGAATATAACTACTATAATACTACCTCCTATGTACAAGAATATAACTACTATAATACTGCTCCTATGTACAAGAATATAACTACTATAATACTGCTCCTATGTACAAGAATATAACTACTATAATACTGCTCCTATGTACATGAATATAACTACTATAATACTGCTCCTATGTACAAGAATATAACTACTATAATACTGCTCCTATGTACAAGAATATAACTACTATAATACTACCTCCTATGTACAAGAATATAACTACTATAATACTGCTCCTATGTACAAGAATATAACTACTATAATACTGCTCCTATGTACAAGAATATAACTACTATAATACTGCTCCTATGTACAAGAATATAACTACTATAATACTACTCCTATGTACAAGAATATAACTACTATAATACTACCTCCTATGTACAAGAATATAACTACTATAATACTGCTCCTATGTACAAGAATATAACTACTATAATACTACTCCTATGTACATGAATATAACTACTATAATACTGCTCCTATGTACAAGAATATAACTACTATAATACTACCTCCTATGTACAAGAATATAACTACTATAATACTGCTCCTATGTACAAGAATATAACTACTATAATACTACTCCTATGTACAAGAATATAACTACTATAATACTGCTCCTATGTACATGAATATAACTACTATAATACTGCTCCTATGTACAAGAATATAACTACTATAATACTGCTCCTATGTACAAGAATATAACTACTATAATACTACCTCCTATGTACAAGAATATAACTACTATAATACTGCTCCTATGTACAAGAATATAACTACTATAATACTGCTCCTATGTACAAGAATATAACTACTATAATACTGCTCCTATGTACAAGAATATAACTACTATAATACTACTCCTATGTACAAGAATATAACTACTATAATACTACCTCCTATGTACAAGAATATAACTACTATAATACTGCTCCTATGTACAAGAATATAACTACTATAATACTGCTCCTATGTACAAGAATATAACTACTATAATACTACTCCTATGTACAAGAATATAACTACTATAATACTGCCTCCTATGTACAAGAATATAACTACTATAATACTGCTCCTATGTACAAGAATATAACTACTATAATACTACTCCTATGTACAAGAATATAACTACTATAATACTGCCCCCTATGTACAAGAATATAACTACTATAATACTACTCCTATGTACAAGAATATAACTACTATAATACTGCTCCTATGTACAAGAATATAACTACTATAATACTGCCCCCTATATACAAGAATATAACTACTATAATACTGCCCCTATGTACAAGAATATAACTACTATAATACTGCCCCTATGTACAAGAATATAACTACTATAATACTGCTCTATTGTACAAGAATATAACTACTATAATACTGCTCCTATGTATAAGAATATAACTACTATAATACTACTATGGACAAGAATATAACTACTATAATACTGCTCCTATTGTACAAGAATATAACTACTATAATACTGCTCCTATGTACAAGAATATAACTACTATAATACTGCTCCCTATGTACAAGAATATAACTACTATAATACTACTCCTATGTACAAGAATATAACTACTATAATACTGCCCCTATGTATAAGAATATAACTACTATAATACTGCCCCCTGTAGGTATAATCCCTGCTGTCACTGTTTGGTGCTTACCCTTCCCCTTAGTCGTGCAGTCTCTTTAGTTCCCGGCGGTCTCTCGTGACCTCACTTTTGATGTCTTCTCAGATGATGAGCCAGATGACGGCGCCCATCACTACATCATCGTTCTTGGAGTCTATCACCCGCAGATCGTTGCTCTCTTGGCTGATCTCGGCGTCCATGTGTCCAGTGTCATCAGGATTTCTTCTCAGCATTACGCCGGCTTACTGCCTGATCAGGAGGAGTCCGGTTCTGCTCCAGATGGTACGTTGCTATGTTTCATCTGTTTTGCGGCTGAACCGCCTTTGGCCCCCTGAGTTACCATTATCCATATTTTTGTGTTTCACCTCTCCTATATTTTGAAGATTTTTGCTTAATGTCCGGGAATTGGAAATATGTTTTTAGGTGTGTCTGATGTAAGTGCACGTCTCTCCACAGGGGGCGCTCTCATTCACTGACCTATTGTTTACATGTAAATAATTAATACTCCTATTCACACCCAGGAGGCAGAGAATGTTACAGATGGTTTCATTTTATGATTAACCTTGTGAAAAGACACATACAGCTTCTTTGCCTCTAATTTCATGTAATGTGGGCGGGGCTGTGACACCTTCAATTTATGTATGGCCTGTTGATACATATATGTCTGTGCTTCGTGCATTGACTGTCTAGATGAATGGGAGGTTTTTATGGTACATACAGGGGCCGATGGATTGACCTAGGAGGGAGGGGTTTATTACTGTGTGTAGTGCTGATGTCCACAGACAGGGAGCGCTCTCCTTATTTACAGTCATTTACACAGAATGTCATGATCTCAGTTTTAGAAGCCGAGAGGCAGAAGAAAGAGACGCTCCGGAAATCTCTCCATACATTCTGGAAATACCTAGAACCCATTCTAGACACGGGGAAGAGCGGATCACCCCTCAGCCAGGTGGCCAGACTGCAGTACCTGGTGAAAGAAAGCAGCCAGCCCAGTGACTGGAGTAATACTGACATGCAGGTCAGGAAAGGGTGCAGAAATGATGAGAGTACTAATCCTGTGTGTGCAGAAATGATGAGAGTTATACAGGCGTGTAGTAATAATGAGAGCAGTAATACAGGCGTGTAGTAATAATGAGAGCAGTAATACAGGCGTGTAGTAATAATGAGAGCAGTAATACAGGCGTGTAGTAATAATGAGAGCAGTAATACAGGTGTGTAGTAATAATGAGAGCAGTAATACAGGTGTGTAGTAATAATGAGAGCAGTAATACAGGCGTGTAGTAATAATGAGAGCAGTAATACAGGCGTGTAGTAATAATGAGAGCAGTAATACAGGTGTGTAGTAATAATGAGAGCAGTAATACAGGTGTGTAGTAATAATGAGAGCAGTAATACAGGTGTGTAGTAATAATGAGAGCAGTAATACAGGTGTGTAGTAATAATGAGAGCAGTAATACAGGCGTGTAGTAATAATGAGAGCAGTAATACAGGTGTGTAGTAATAATGAGAGCAGTAATACAGGCGTGTAGTAATAATGAGAGCAGTAATACAGGTGTGTAGTAATAATGAGAGGAGTAATACAGGCGTGTAGTAATAATGAGAGCAGTAATACAGGCGTGTAGTAATAATGAGAGCAGTAATACAGGCGTGTAGTAATAATGAGAGCAGTAATACAGGTGTGTAGTAATAATGAGAGCAGTAATACAGGCGTGTAGTAATAATGAGATGAGTAATACAGGCGTGTAGTAATAATGAGAGGAGTAATACATGTGTGTAGTAATAATGAGAGCAGTAATACAGGTGTGTAGTAATAATGAGAGGAGTAATACAGGCGTGTAGTAATAATGAGATGAGTAATACAGGTGTGTAGTAATAATGAGAGGAGTAATACAGGTGTGTAGTAATAATGAGAGGAGTAATACAGGTGTGTAGTAATAATGAGAGCAGTAATACAGGCGTGTAGTAATAATGAGAGCAGTAATACAGGCGTGTAGTAATAATGAGAGCAGTAATACAGGCGTGTAGTAATAATGAGAGCAGTAATACAGGTGTGTAGTAATAATGAGAGCAGTAATACAGGCGTGTAGTAATAATGAGAGCAGTAATACAGGTGTGTAGTAATAATGAGAGGAGTAATACATGCGTGTAGTAATAATGAGAGCAGTAATACAGGCGTGTGAGTAATAATGAGAGGAGTAATACAGGTGTGTAGTAATAATGAGAGCAGTAATACAGGCGTGTAGTAATAATGAGAGCAGTAATACAGGCGTGTAGTAATAATGAGAGCAGTAATACAGGCGTGTAGTAATAATGAGAGCAGTAATACAGGCGTGTAGTAATAATGAGAGCAGTAATACAGGCGTGTAGTAATAATGACAGCAGTAATACAGGTGTGTAGTAATAATGAGATGAGTAATACAGGTGTGTAGTAATAATGAGAGGAGTAATACAGGCGTGTAGTAATAATGAGAGCAGTAATACAGGCGTGTAGTAATAATGAGAGCAGTAATACAGGTGTGTAGTAATAATGAGAGGAGTAATACAGGCGTGTAGTAATAATGAGAGGAGTAATACAGGTGTGTAGTAATAATGAGAGCAGTAATACAGGTGTGTAGTAATAATGAGAGCAGTAATACAGGCGTGTAGTAATAATGAGAGCAGTAATACAGGTGTGTAGTAATAATGAGAGCAGTAATACAGGCGTGTAGTAATAATGAGAGCAGTAATACAGGTGTGTAGTAATAATGAGAGCAGTAATACAGGCGTGTAGTAATAATGAGAGCAGTAATACAGGCGTGTAGTAATAATGAGAGCAGTAATACAGGCGTGTAGTAATAATGAGAGCAGTAATACAGGCGTGTAGTAATAATGAGAGCAGTAATACAGGCGTGTAGTAATAATGAGAGGAGTAATACAGGTGTCTAGTAATAATGAGATGAGTAATACAGGTGTGTAGTAATAATGAGAGGAGTAATACAGGCGTGTAGTAATAATGAGAGGAGTAATACAGGTGTGTAGTAATAATGAGAGCAGTAATACAGGCGTGTAGTAATAATGAGAGCAGTAATACAGGCGTGTAGTAATAATGAGAGGAGTAATACAGGTGTGTAGTAATAATGAGAGCAGTAATACAGGCGTGTAGTAATAATGAGAGCAGTAATACAGGCGTGTAGTAATAATGAGAGCAGTAATACAGGCGTGTAGTAATAATGAGAGCAGTAATACAGGCGTGTAGTAATAATGAGAGCAGTAATACAGGCGTGTAGTAATAATGACAGCAGTAATACAGGCGTGTAGTAATAATGAGATGAGTAATACAGGTGTGTAGTAATAATGAGAGGAGTAATACAGGCGTGTAGTAATAATGAGAGCAGTAATACAGGCGTGTAGTAATAATGAGAGCAGTAATACAGGTGTTTAGTAATAATGAGAGGAGTAATACAGGCGTGTAGTAATAATGAGAGGAGTAATACAGGTGTGTAGTAATAATGAGAGGAGTAATACAGGTGTGTAGTAATAATGAGAGGAGTAATACAGGTGTGTAGTAATAATGAGAGCAGTAATACAGGCGTGTAGTAATAATGAGAGCAGTAATACAGGCGTGTAGTAATAATGAGAGCAGTAATACAGGTGTGTAGTAATAATGAGAGGAGTAATACAGGTGTGTAGTAATAATGAGAGCAGTAATACAGGCGTGTAGTAATAATGAGAGCAGTAATACAGGTGTGTAGTAATAATGAGAGCAGTAATACAGGCGTGTAGTAATAATGAGAGCAGTAATACAGGTGTGTAGTAATAATGAGAGCAGTAATACAGGCGTGTAGTAATAATGAGAGCAGTAATACAGGTGTGTAGTAATAATGAGAGCAGTAATACAGGCGTGTAGTAATAATGAGAGCAGTAATACAGGCGTGTAGTAATAATGAGAGCAGTAATACAGGCGTGTAGTAATAATGAGAGCAGTAATACAGGCGTGTAGTAATAATGAGAGCAGTAATACAGGCGTGTAGTAATAATGAGAGGAGTAATACAGGCGTGTAGTAATAATAAGAGGAGTAATACAGGTGTGTAGTAATAATGAGAGGAGTAATACAGGTGTGTAGTAATAATGAGATGAGTAATACAGGCGTGTAGTAATAATGAGAGCAGTAATACAGGTGTGTAGTAATAATGAGAGCAGTAATACAGGTGTGTAGTAATAATGAGAGCAGTAATACAGGCGTGTAGTAATAATGAGAGCAGTAATACAGGCGTGTAGTAATAATGAGAGCAGTAATACAGGTGTGTAGTAATAATGAGATGAGTAATACAGGTGTGTAGTAATAATGAGAGCAGTAATACAGGCGTGTAGTAATAATGAGAGCAGTAATACAGGTGTGTAGTAATAATGAGAGCAGTAATACAGGCGTGTAGTAATAATGAGAGCAGTAATACAGGTGTGTAGTAATAATGAGAGCAGTAATACAGGTGTGTAGTAATAATGAGAGCAGTAATACAGGTGTGTAGTAATAATGAGAGGAGTAATACAGGCGTGTAGTAATAATGAGGGGAGTAATACAGGCAGGTAGTAATAATGAGAGGAGTAATACAGGTGTGTAGTAATAATGAGAATAGTATTACAGGTGTGTAGTAATAATGAGAGCAGTAATACAGGCGTGTAGTAATAATGAGAGCAGTAATACAGGCGTGTAGTAATAATGAGAGCAGTAATACATGTGTGTAGTAATAATGAGAGCAGTAATACAGGCGTGTAGTAATAATGAGAGCAGTAATACAGGTGTGTAGTAATAATGAGAGCAGTAATACAGGTGTGTAGTAATAATGAGAGCAGTAATACAGGCGTGTAGTAATAATGAGAGCAGTAATACAGGCGTGTAGTAATAATGAGAGGAGTAATACAGGTGTGTAGTAATAATGAGATGAGTAATACAGGTGTGTAGTAATAATGAGAGCAGTAATACAGGTGTGTAGTAATAATGAGAGCAGTAATACAGGTGTGTAGTAATAATGAGAGCAGTAATACAGGCGTGTAGTAATAATGAGAGGAGTAATACAGGCGTGTAGTAATAATGAGAGGAGTAATACAGGTGTGTAGTAATAATGAGAGGAGTAATACAGGCGGGTAGTAATAATGAGAGCAGTAATACAGGCGTGTAGTAATAATGAGAGGAGTAATACAGGTGTGTAGTAATAATGAGAGCAGTAATACAGGCGTGTAGTAATAATGAGAGCAGTAATACAGGTGTGTAGTAATAATGAGAGCAGTAATACAGGCGTGTAGTAATAATGAGAGCAGTAATACAGGTGTGTAGTAATAATGAGAGCAGTAATACAGGTGTGTAGTAATAATGAGAGCAGTAATACAGGTGTGTAGTAATAATGAGAGCAGTAATACAGGTGTGTAGTAATAATGAGAGCAGTAATACAGGTGTGTAGTAATAATGAGAGGAGTAATACAGGCGTGTAGTAATAATGAGAGGAGTAATACAGGCGGGTAGTAATAATGAGAGGAGTAATACAGGTGTGTAGTAATAATGAGAGCAGTAATACAGGCGTGTAGTAATAATGAGAGGAGTAATACAGGCGTGTAGTAATAATGAGAGGAGGTGATACAGGCGTGTAGTAATAATGAGAGCAGTAATACAGGTGTGTAGTAATAATGAGAGGAGTAATACAGGTGTGTAGTAATAATGAGAGCAGTAATACAGGTGTGTAGTAATAATGAGAGGAGTAATACATGTGTGTAGTAATAATGAGAGGAGTAATACAGGTGTGTAGTAATAATGAGAGCAGTAATACAGGCGTGTAGTAGTAATGAGAGGAGTAATACAGGCGTGTAGTAATAATGAGAGCAGTAATACAGGCGGGTAGTAATAATGAGAGGAGTAATACAGGCGTGTAGTAATAATGAGAGCAGTAATACAGGCGGGTAGTAATAATGAGAGCAGTAATACAGGTGTGTAGTAATAATGAGAGCAGTAATACAGGCGTGTAGTAATAATGAGAGCAGTAATACAGGTGTGTAGTAATAATGAGAGCAGTAATACAGGCGTGTAGTAATAATGAGAGCAGTAATACAGGTGTGTAGTAATAATGAGGTGAGTAATACAGGCGTGTAGTAATAATGATTACAGGTGTATATTATAATAAGGTTGTGCGGAGTAATACATAGAGCAGTCTTCCTATGTTGGAGTATGATGTCTCCTTTCTTACTTGTAGCTGTCATATGCCACTGATGTCTTTGAGAACATCGCCTGTCTCATGTACGACTGCCTGGACTGGAGGAGACAGCACCAATGTTACCTCACCAATATGGAGGCCATTCATGTCCCAGAGGTGGCCCAGCAGGAGACTCCAGAGAAGCCTCCAGCAGTGCCAGAGGTGAGACGTATTAGAGAAGTATCAGAACCCTCAAGATGACTAGGGAAGTTATGGGTGTAATTGGGGTCAGAAAGGTAAATTGTTGGGGTTTGTATAGTGGCCCTGTCTTGGTTACATAAAGCTGAAACCTGTCACCAGACATCTTCAACACATGGCTTCATGGAGAAGACCCACAAAGAAGACACAAGGTGCAGTACTGTCCACTGTTCAAAAAGTAGTCCGTCTAAGAAAAAGAATAGTGAGGACATCATCACTGACCTAGAAGAAAGAACAGCAAGGAGATAATCACTGATCTAGATGAAGTGAAGTGAACTGAAGTGGCACCTATAAATGCTCCAAGAAGAAAGTATATGGAGGAGACCTACACTTTCCAAGAACAGGGATGGTGAGGAGGAGTCTCCACTGTTCAAGAAGAAAAAATAGTCAGTAGACCACTACACTCCAAGAGGAGAGGATTCCAGAGAAAAGACCCTGCCATCCAAGAAGAAACTATAGTGAGGAAGAGACCACCACTGCCAACAGAAACGTATAGTGAGGAGGAGGCCACCGCTGTCCATGAAAAAAGGATAGTGAGCAGCTGACCATCATTGTCAAAGAATTTATTATAGCAATGAACAGAACACAACTGTCTGAGAAGAAAAAAATAAGAAAAGACTACCACTGTCCAAGGAGAGGTATGATGAGGAGCAGACCACCACCATTCATGAAAAAGGACAGTGAGGAGGAGACCACCACTGTACAAGAAGAAGGATAGTGTGGAGGAGACCACCACTGTACAAGAAGAAGGATAGTGTGGAGGAGACCACCACTGTACAAGAAGAAGGATAGTGAGGAGGAGACCACCACTGTACAAGAAGAAGGATAGTGAGGAGGAGACCACCACTGTATAAGAAGAAGGATAGTGAGGAGGAGACCACCACTGTACAAGAAGAAGGATAGTGAGGAGGAAACCACCACCACTGTATAAGAAGAAGGATAGTGAGGAGGAGACCACCACTGTACAAGAAGGATAGTGAGGAGGAGACCACCACTGTACAAGAAGAAGGATAGTGTGGAGGAGACCACCACTGTACAAGAAGAAGGATAGTGAGGAGGAGACCACCACTGTACAAGAAGAAGGATAGTGTGGAGGAGACCACCACTGTACAAGAAGAAGGATAGTGAGGAGGAGACCACCACTGTACAAGAAGAAGGATAGTGTGGAGGAGACCACCACTGTACAAGAAGAGATAGTGAGGAGGAGACCACCACTGTATAAGAAGAAGGATAGTGAGGAGGAGACCATCACTGTATAAGAAGAAGGATAGTGAAGGAGGAGACCACCACTGTATAAGAAGAAGGATAGTGAGGAGGAGACCACCACTGTACAAGAAGAATGATAGTGAGGAGGAGACCACCACTGTATAAGAAGGTTAGTGAGGAGGAGACCACCACTGTATAAGAAGAGATAGTGAGGAGGAGACCACCACTGTACAAGAAGAAGGATAGTGAGGAGGAGACCACCACTGTATAAGAAGAAGGATAGTGAGGAGGAGACCCCACTGTATAAGAAGAAGGATAGTGAGGAGGAGACCCCCAAGAAGGGGGGGCCACTGTACAAGAAGAAGGATAGTGGGGAGGAGACCACCACTGTATAAGAAGAAGGATAGTGTGGAGGAGACCACCACTGTATAAGAAGGATAGTGAGGAGGAGACCACCACTGTACAAGAAGAAGGATAGTGAGGAGGAGACCACCACTGTACAAGAAGAAGGATAGTGAGGAGGAGACTCCACTGTATAAGAAGAAGGATAGTGAGGAGGAGACTCCACTGTATAAGAAGAAGGATAGTGAGGAGGAGACCATCACTGTATAAGAAGAAGGATAGTGAGGAGGAGACTCCACTGTATAAGAAGAAGGATAGTGAGGAGGAGACCACCACTGTATAAGAAGAAGGATAGTGAGGAGGAGACCACCACTGTACAAGAAGAATGATAGTGAGGAGGAGACCACCACTGTATAAGAAGGATAGTGAGGAGCAGACCACCACTGTACAAGAAGAAGGATAGTGAGGAGGAGACTACCACTGTATAAGAAGAAGGATAGTGAGGAGGAGACCACCACTGTATAAGAAGAAGGATAGTGAGGAGCAGACCACCACTGTATAAGAAGAAGGATAGTGAGGAGGAGACCATCACTGTATAAGAAGAAGGATAGTGAGGAGGAGACTCCACTGTATAAGAAGAAGGATAGTGAGGAGGAGACCACCACTGTACAAGAAGAAGGATAGTGAGGAGGAGACCACCACTGTACAAGAAGAAGGATAGTGTGGAGGAGACCACCACTGTATAAAGAAGGATAGTGAGGAGCAAACCACCACTGTACAAGAAGAAGGATAGTGAGGAGGAGACCATCACTGTATAAGAAGAAGGATAATGAGGAGGAGACCACCACTGTATAAGAAGAAGGATAGTGAGGAGGAGACCACCGCTGTATAAGAAGAAGGATAGTGAGGAGGAGACCACCGCTGTCCAAGAAGAAGGATAGTGAGGAGGAGACCACCGCTGTATAAGAAGAAGGATAGTGAGGAGGAGACCACCGCTGTATAAGAAGAAGGATAGTGTGGAGGAGACCACCACTGTACAAGAAGGATAGTGTGGAGGAGACCACCACTGTACAAGAAGGATATTGAGGAAGAGACCACCACTGTCCAAGAAGAAGGATAGTGAGGAGGAGACCACCGCTGTATAAGAAGGATAGTGAGGAGGAGACCACCACTGTATAAGAAGAAGGATAGTGTGGAGGAGACCACCACTGTACAAGAAGGATATTGAGGAGGAGACCACCACTGTCCAAGAAGAAGGATAGTGAGGAGGAGACCACCGCTGTATAAGAAGGATAGTGAGGAGGAGACCACCACTGTATAAGAAGAAGGATAGTGTGGAGGAGACCACCACTGTACAAGAAGGATAGTGTGGAGGAGACCACCACTGTCCAAGAAGGATAGTGAGGAGGAGACCACCACTGTATAAGAAGTAGGATATTGAGGAGGAGACCACCGCTGTATAAGAAGAAGGATAGTGTGGAGGAGACCACCACTGTCCAAGAAGGATAGTGAGGAGGAGACCACCACTGTATAAGAAGAAGGATAGTGAGGAGGAGACTCCACTGTACAAGAAGAAGGATATTGAGGAGGAGACCACCGCTGTATAAGGAGGAGGATAGTGAGGAGGAGACCACCACTGTATAAGAAGAAGGATAGTGAGGACGAGACCACCGCTGTATAAGAAGGAGGATAGTGAGGAGGAGACCACCACTGTATAAGAAGAAGGATAGTGTGGAGGAGACCACCACTGTACAAGAAGGATAGTGTGGAGACCACCACTGTATAAGAAGAAGGATAGTGAGGAGGAGACCACCACTGTACAAGAAGAATGATAGTGAGGAGGAGACCACCACTGTATAAGAAGGATAGTGAGGAGCAGACCACCACTGTACAAGAAGAAGGATAGTGAGGAGGAGACCACCACTGTATAAGAAGAAGGATAGTGAGGAGGAGACTCCACTGTATAAGAAGAAGGATAGTGAGGAGGAGACCACCACTGTATAAGAAGAAGGATAGTGAGGAGGAGACTCCACTGTATAAGAAGAAGGATAGTGAGGAGGAGACCACCACTGTATAAGAAGAAGGATAGTGAGGAGGAGACCACCACTGTATAAGAAGGTTAGTGAGGAGGAGACCACCACTGTATAAGAAGGATAGTGAGGAGCAGACCACCACTGTACAAGAAGAAGGATAGTGAGGAGGAGACCACCACTGTATAAGAAGAAGGATAGTGAGGAGGAGACTCCACTGTATAAGAAGAAGGATAGTGAGGAGGAGACCACCACTGTATAAGAAGAAGGATAGTGAGGAGGAGACCACCACTGTATAAGAAGGTTAGTGAGGAGGAGACCACCACTGTATAAGAAGGATAGTGAGGAGCAGACCACCACTGTACAAAAAGAAGGATAGTGAGGAGGAGACCACCACTGTATAAGAAGAAGGATAGTGAGGAGGAGACTCCACTGTATAAGAAGAAGGATAGTGAGGAGGAGACCACCACTGTATAAGAAGAAGGATAGTGAGGAGGAGACCACCACTGTATAAGAAGGTTAGTGAGGAGGAGACCACCACTGTATAAGAAGGATAGTGAGGAGCAGACCACCACTGTACAAGAAGAAGGATAGTGAGGAGGAGACCACCACTGTATAAGAAGAAGGATAGTGAGGAGGAGACTCCACTGTATAAGAAGAAGGATAGTGAGGAGGAGACCACCACTGTATAAGAAGAAGGATAGTGAGGAGGAGACCACCACTGTATAAGAAGGTTAGTGAGGAGGAGACCACCACTGTATAAGAAGGATAGTGAGGAGCAGACCACCACTGTACAAAAAGAAGGATAGTGAGGAGGAGACCACCACTGTATAAGAAGAAGGATAGTGAGGAGGAGACTCCACTGTATAAGAAGAAGGATAGTGAGGAGGAGACCACCACTGTATAAGAAGAAGGATAGTGAGGAGGAGACCACCACTGTATAAGAAGGTTAGTGAGGAGGAGACCACCACTGTATAAGAAGGATAGTGAGGAGCAGACCACCACTGTACAAGAAGAAGGATAGTGAGGAGGAGACCACCACTGTACAAGACTAGAAGACTACTGTAGGAATATTTTTGGAATAGAAGTTTTTGAACCACATCTTGGTTTGTCACTTTTTGCTCACTCGTGAACAGGACGACTTCCCATCGTATGAATTCTAGATTGTATCATTAAAGTTTCAAAGTGATTAGAATGATGACAGAAGTTGACTCTTCCTGCAAGTCTAAGGGGCAAATTTATTAAGACTGGTGTATCATATGCCAGTCTTAAAAAATGGCTTGTCTGTTGCAGACAGAGAGAATTTTTTTTTTTTTGCAAATAACTTATTAAATTGATGCAGTCAACAATATTTATACATATATCTATTTCTAAAGTAGCGATCCTAGTATCCTAGTAACTTGGTGGTTACATCTGCAAACTGGGGGAGGGTGCAGAAACATTTATGGTGAGGAGGATAAGAAGGGGTGAGGAGGGTGAGAGGTAGGAGTTAGGGAATCAGGTAAGGCAGGTGTCGGTGGGATTAGGTAGTGGTGGTAACAGACAGTAGCAGTCTGTATCTGATAGAGGTAATGTCCCCAAATAATATGGTGAAGTGGTGGTGATGAAAGGATAAGAGACGAAATCCTGGTGGATCTTGTAAGAATCGGCGGTGTTGGGTTTGGGAGGGCGGCATTGTTTTTATTTATTTTTAGATAATAATTTCTGGTTTCCATGGATTCCATTCTTCTAGAATTCTTTCCCAGGCTGGTGTATAAGCAGCAACATTTTATTCCATGTCTTTGGCTTCAACTTTTGAAAGTTTTAAATCCTCTGAACTTTGTGATAAAACTTCTTGCTGCTAAAGTAATATAATATGAGATCCGTCTGTTTTATTATTTCCGGGTTTGTGGAAGAGTGAAGAAATCAGGCGATACCTTTTAGAGGCTAACTGAGTATATTTATAAGTAAGCTTTCAGGAGTACTCGCTCCCTTCATCAGACATGGTGTGATACAAGAACTGAAAATTCACAGATTTTTATACACATGGTTTTCAAAGCATTTTAGAGTCCTTAAAAAAAATGCAATCTAAGTAGAGAAGTTATTTACAACAGGTCAAAAAAACAGTCTGGAAACTTGTGGTGCGTGACGGAGGGATCAGTAATTCTTGCTGTTATCTGTTTGCTATCAGGAGGTGATTTGTGTCCCTCACAGGTCATACATAGTGTGATTTGAAGCTGGCATGAATATTGAGTTCAGTTCATGGTTCATACATAGTGTGACATGAAGCTGGCATGAATATTAAGTCCAAATTGCAGAGTTTTAAATTTTTGCATAAATTTATACTCCCATTCTTTTCTTTTCTCCTGCGTCTTAAAATGTCCCATTAAAACCACAACCCGTAAATCTTCAATAGAGTGGTTTTCTCTGGAGAAATGTGCGGCCACTGGGAGATCGGTTCTGCTGTTATTAATGGTGGATCTGTGTGAGTTCATTCGTTGACTGAGTCTCTGCCCTGTTTCCCCCACATAGAGGCCTGTGGTGGGACATTGCACACACATTATGAGGTACACCACATTGGAAGACCTGCAGGAAAATGTCCCCCCTAATTCTGTGCAGAAAAATGAGATTAAGGGAATATTTTTATGACAAAGACCCTCCATACAGCAGCGACTCTGAGATGGAACAGCCCATAAGGAATCCTACCAAAAAATCTACCTGGACCCCACGCCCTGGAGCTAATGCAGCACTGGATAAATATATTGACTGTTTCAGAAGCAAAGTAAAATCAGAAATCCTGGAGAAACAAAAGAAACAGGCGCATAACCTAACCCTGCAGGAACAGAAGGCTATTACTTCACTGAAAGAAAATCAGGATATAATAATAAAACCGGCTGACAAAGGTGGCAAAATAGTCATAATGAACACCTCAGACTATATCCAGGAAGCAAACAGGCAACTGTCAAATCCCATCCATTACTCCAAACTTGGAAGTGATCCCACAGAGGCCTATATGAAAGAACTAAAGAGTATGATCAAGGAGCTTCCAGTCCAGATCCAGAATCAGGTAAAAGGACTTATCCCACAAGATCCCAGGCCGGGCTGCTTCTATATGCTCCCAAAGATACACAAGGATGGCAACCCTGGGAGGCCTATCATTTCTGGCATTGGGACACTGACAGAAAACATCTCAGGTTGGGTGGAAAATCTCCTAAAACCCCTTGTCAGGGATACTCCAAGCTATATCCAGGACACCACTGACCTTCTTAACAAACTGAATGCCCTGGGCCAACTACCTGAGGGTACCATTTTGGCCACCATGGATGTGGAATCCCTGTATACTAACATTCCCCACAAGGATGGAGTTGCAGCATGTCGGGTACACCTGGCAAAACAAAACCTCCCAACAGAACCAGTAACGCAGCTCATACAATTCATCCTTAGCCACAACCATTTTACCTTTGGAGAGGATCTATATCTACAGCGAATGGGAACTTCAATGGGGACCAGATGTGCACCCCAATATGCAAATCTCTTTATGGCAGAAATGGAAGGAACATATTTATCAACATGGACCACCAAACCTATGATTTACCTTCGTTATATCGATGATATCCTTGTCATCTGGACTGCAGGTGAGGAGGCCCTACTTCAATTCCATAATGACTTCAATGACTTTCACCCGACCATCAACCTTAAACTTGGCTATTCAGGGAGTGAAATTCACTTTCTGGACACCACAATATACATTAAAGACCACCGGCTACTCACATCAATATACCACAAACCCACAGACAGAACGGCCTACCTGAGAAACGACAGCTTCCACCCCAAGCACACAAGACAATCTATCATCTACAGCCAGGCTATACCATACAATCGTATTTGCTCCGACAAAACAGACCTGGACAAGCACCTCCTGGATCTGAGGATGAAATTTCTCAGATTGGGATACAAACCAAAAGTGACAGACAACCAATTAAACAAAGCAGCAGCCATTACCAGAGACAGTCTGCTCACATATAGAGAGACCCAGAAAGAAGCCCGAGTGCCCCTAGTTGTCACCTACAACCCACAGCTGGAGATCCTACGAAGGATTGCCAAGGAGCTCCAACCTGTACTACATAGGGACAACAGACTCAAGGACATATTTCCAGTCCCCCTCTCTCCTTTCCTTTCGACAACCACCAAACCTGAGGCATATTATCGTCCGGAATGCCCTGAAGGCCCCAACTGAAAATGGCACCTCACCTTGCCTACATAAAAGGTGCATGACCTGCAAGCACATCCACACCGCTGACAGTGTACCTATCCCACAGTCACAACAGGTGCACAGAATTAGGGGGACATTTTCCTGCAGGTCTTCCAATGTGGTGTACCTCATAATGTGTGTGCAATGTCCCACCACAGGCCTCTATGTGGGGGAAACAGGGCAGAGACTTAGTCAGTGCATGAACTCACACAAATCCACCATTAATAACAGCAGAACCGATCTCCCAGTGGCCGCACATTTCTCCGGAGAAAACCACTCTATTGAAGATTTGTGGGTTGTGGTTTTAATGGGACATTTTAAGACACAGGAGAAAAGAAAAGAATGGGAGTATAAATTTATGCAAAAATTTCAAACTCTGCAATTTGGACTTAATATTCATGCCAGTTTCATGTCACACTATGTATGACCTGTGAGGGTCACAAATCACCTCCTGATAGCAAACAGATAACAGCGAGAATTACTGATCCCTCCGTCACGCACCACAAGTTTCCAGACTGTTTTTTTTTACCTGTTGTAAATAACTTCTCTACTTAGATTGCATTTTTTTTAAGGACTCTAAAATGCTTTGAAAACCATGTGTATAAAAATCTGTGAATTTTCAGTTCTTGTATCACACCATGTCTGATGAAGGGAGCGAGTAATCCTGAAAGCTTACTTATAAATATACTCAGTTAGCCTCTAAAAGGTATCGCCTGATTTCTTCACTCTTCCACTACTTTCAATGGCTAACACGGTACAACATTATACTACTATCAACGGGTTTGTGGAAGGCAGAGCGAGGGGTTAATGCTGCTTAATGTTAGTGCTGCGAAGACCTTGGACCTGAAGGATTTTATAAGAGGACAGCTCCACCGTGCGTGTAAACGTGTATTCCACCGTGCGTGTAGACGCGTATTCCCCCGTGCGTGTAGACGCGTATTCCACCGTGCGTGTAGACGCGTATTCCACCGTGCGTGTAGACGCGTATTCCACCGTGCGTGTAGACGCGTATTCCACCGTGCGTGTAGACGCGTATTCCACCGTGCGTGTAGACGCGTATTCCACCGTGCGTGTAGACGCGTATTCCACCGTGCGTGTAGACGCGTATTCCACCGTGCGTGTAGACGCGTATTCCACCGTGCGTGTAGACGCGTATTCCACCGTGCGTGTAGACGCGTATTCCACCGTGCGTGTAGACGCGTATTCCACCGTGCGTGTAGACGCGTATTCCACCGTGCGTGTAGACGCGTATTCCACCGTGCGTGTAGACGCGTATTCCACCGTGCGTGTACGCCGTATTCCACCGTGCGTGTAGACGCGTATTCCACCGTGCGTGTAGACGCGTATTCCACCGTGCGTGTAGGACGCGTATTCCCCCGTGCGTGTAGACGCGTATTCCACCGTGCGTGTAGACGCGTATTCCACCGTGCGTGTAGACGCGTATTCCACCGTGCGTGTAGACGCGTATTCCACCGTGCGTGTAGACGCGTATTCCACCGTGCGTGTAGACGCGTATTCCACCGTGCGTGTAGACGCGTATTCCACCGTGCGTGTAGACGCGTATTCCACCGTGCGTGTAGACGCGTATTCCACCGTGCGTGTAGACGCGTATTCCACCGTGCGTGTAGACGGCGTGATTCCACCGTGCGTGTAGACGCGTATTCCACCGTGCGTGTAGACGCGTATTCCACCGTGCGTGTAGACGCGTATTCCACCGTGCGTGTAGACGCGTATTCCACCGTGCGTGTAGACGCGTATTCCACCGTGACGGCGTATTCCACCCTGCGTGTAGACGCGTCCGCGTGTAGCGCGTATTCCACCGTGCGTGTAGACGTGTATTCCACCCTACGTGTAGACGTGTATTCCACCCTGCGTGTAGACGCGTATTCCACCGTGCGTGTAGACGCGTATTCCACCGTGCGTGTAGACGTGTATTCCACCGTACGTGTAGACGTGTATTCCACCCTGCGTGTAGACGTGTATTCCACCGTGCGTGTAGACGTGTATTCCACCGTGCGTGTAGACGTGTATTCCACCCTACGTGTAGACGTGTATTCCACCCTGCGTGTAGACGTGTATTCCACCGTGCGTGTAGACGCGTATTCCACCGTGGAGCGTGTTTTCCCCCTGCGTGTAGACGTGTATTCCACCGTGCGTGTAGACGTGTATTCCACCGTGCGTGTAGACGTGTATTCCACCGTGCGTGTAGACGTGTATTCCACCGTGCGTGTAGACGTGTATTCCACCGTGCGTGTAGACGTGTATTCCACCGTGCGTGTAGACGTGTATTCCACCGTGCGTGTAGACGTGTATTCCACCGTGCGTGTAGACGTGTATTCCACCGTGCGTGTAGACGTGTATTCCACCCTGCGTGTAGACGTGTATTCCACCGTGCGTGTAGACGTGTATTCCACCCTGCGTGTAGACGTGTATTCCACCGTGCGTGTAGACGTGTATTCCACCGTGCGTGTAGACGTGTATTCCACCGTACGTGTAGACGTGTATTCCACCCTGCGTGTAGACGTGTATTCCACCGTGCGTGTAGACGTGTATTCCACCCTGCGTGTAGACGTGTATTCCACCGTGCGTGTAGACGTATTCCACACTGGGTTTTACACAATCTTCCTCTTTGTAGAAAGTTCTTTGTGATGTGTCTTTAGGGAGAAGACTCTGTTGGTTGCTTTGCAGATAATGCAGGTCTAATCTGTCCTTCCTCGGGGGATGATATTTCGGGTATATTCCTCTCGTTCCTTTCTCAGTATTTGGTATAACTGTAAGGATCCCTTTGGGGGCAGTAACCTTAGCGATAGGGATCGCTGGGTCTGACTTCGCTGGTGTAGTTTCCTAAGCTTTGCTTGTTGCTTTCTTACTATCTAGGGGAGGACGTTGTGATTTTCTTTGTGGTCTGAAGTGATAGGATGGACTGGCCATTTGCATAGTAGCTTTCAACCTGCGCCCAGACTTTAGAAGCGGTGTTATTCCACCATGTCTTGGACTGGTACTTTTTAATGTTAGGTAGACCCATGCCCCTGAGAGATGGATGCACCGGCTGCGGACACTTCATATATCAGCCCGACATCCCGATTAGGAAGTGGCGTAGATTTCTATTGTTACTCACGCCTGGGTCACATGCCATTTTGGGTGCCTGGAGACTGTAAATAGACGGTTACCTAAGCCCCTCCCATGAGGAGTGGTCTTGTCTATTCATGGGGGGCGACACTGTTTAGGACTTGAGGGAGAAATTGAGTGCAATCTGGTGACAGGAGGACTGAATAATCCCATCCGCATTAATAATCTATGTATTCTACAAGCTCAGGTGACTTATCCCCCTAACACCCCGTTCCTTTGTCCCTTTAGACTCCGGCCGTGCTCTTACCATCAACTCCGACAGGCAAAAAGAAGGGTCAAGGGGAAGAGATCCATGCGTCATTCTCACTGCCACCTCCAACCCCCCCCAAGCGGTATGTACAGTATGTAAGACCAGGCCGGGGAGAGCGTGGCGTGTGCTATAAACCGCCAGACTGAAAACCTCCATTCTTTACACTGCTGGCTGCATCAAGAGAACAGTGCAAAATAGAACCAAGGCTTATACATATCCACCCTGCAAGGGGTCACAAAGTGCATGTTTAATGCACAGACACTAATGATCCCCTCCCCATATAAATTTGTTGGTGTCTGTGTCTATAGGGCAGACGGAGACCTCTCCCCCGCAGGACGTGGACACCCGGTTGTACAGTGAGCTGCTGTGTGACGTTCCTGCGCACCTACTGTCGGTTCCGGTCATACTGCACTGCATGCTGGAGCAGGTACTCTCACTTATACTGTGCTGACAAATTCCAATGCAATTGTGAATGCAGCTTTGGATGTCACTAGAGTATAAATATGCTATAATCCAACACAGTCAGTAAAGGTGCGGTATATTCTGTAGCTCGTGCCTTAGACTGTAAGCTCTGCAGGTCAGACTATGTGGCTGTGTGTGACTATGAGACTGTACCCCTGGCAGGTTGTTGCAACTGAAAAAGTTCTATTACCTCCGAGTGAGATGGCGCCGGAGCCCCGAGCAGACGGCCTGGACCCCGCCATTGCTGAGCACTTGGTATCAGTCCTGGATTCACTGTCCCTGTCAGAGAAAGAGAATAAGGTGAGTGCTTGGTGACCTGGACCAGGGAGGAAAGGGTTATTAGACTGTATATCATATATTATACAGTGCCATATAATGCCTAATAATGTCATTGCCTTAAAGTGCTATAGTACTAAATTATAGCAGTGCCATACTGTGCCCAGAAATATTACTGCCATATAATGCTCAATAATAGCAGTGCCCAGTAATATTACTTCCTTATAATGCTCAATAATAGCAGTGCCCAGTAATATTACTGCCATATAATGCCCAATAATAGCAGTGGCCAGTAATATTACTGCCATATAATGCCCAATAATAGCAGTGCCCAGTAATATTACTGCCATATAATGCCCAATAATAGCAGTGGCCAGTAATATTACTGCCATATAATGCCCAATAATAGCAGTGCCCAGTAATAATAGTACCATACTGTGGCCAATAATATTACTGCCATATAATGCCCAATAATAGCAGTGCCCAGTAATAATAGTGCCATATAATGCCCAAAAATAGCAGTGCCCAGTAATATTACTGCCATATAATGCCCAATAATATCAGTGCCCAGTAATATTACTGCCATATAATGCCCAGTAATAGCAGTGCCAGTAATAATAATGCCATACTGTGCCCAGTAATATTACTGCCATATAATGCCCAATAATAGCAGTGCCAGTAATATTACTGCCATATAAAGCCAAATAATAGCAGTGCCAGTAATAATAGTGCCATATAATGCCCAATAATAGCAGTGTCCAGTAATAATAATGCCATACTGTGCCCAGTAATATTACTGCCATATAATGCCCAATAATAGCAGTGCCAGTAATATTACTGCCATATAAAGCCAAATAATAGCAGTGTCCAGTAATAATAATGCCATACTGTGCCCAGTAATATTACTGCCATATAATGCCCAATAATAGCAGTGCCAGTAATATTACTGCCATATAAAGCCCAATAATAGCAGTGCCCAGTAATAATAGTGCCATATAATGCCCAATAATAGCAGTGCCCAGTAATATTACTGCCATATAATGCCCAATAATAGCAGTGCCCAGTAATAATAGTACCATACTGTGCCCAGTAATATTACTGCCATATAATGCCCAATAATAGCAGTGCCCAGTAATATTACTGCCATATAATGCCCAATAATAGCAGTGCCCAGTAATAATAGTACCATACTGTGGCCAATAATATTACTGCCATATAATGCCCAGTAATAGCAGTGCCAGTAATAATAGTGCCATATAATGCCCAATAATAGCAGTGCCCAGTAATATTACTGCCATATAATGCCCAATAATAGCAGTGCCCAGTAATAATAGTAAAGGAAAAATTACAAAAAGCCAAAAAAAGGCGGGGCCAGTAATATAGCCATACAGTGGCCAATAATAGCAGTGTCCAGTAATAATAGTGCCATATAGGAGTGAATAATGCAGTGCAGTAATATTACTGCCATATAATGCCCAATAATATCAGTGCCCAGTAATATTACTGCCATATAATGCCCAGTAATAGCAGTGCCAGTAATAATAGTGCCATATAATGCCCAATAATAGCAGTGCCCAGTAATAATAGTACCATACTGTGGCCAATAATATTACTGCCATATAATGCCCAATAATAGCAGTGCCAGTAATAATAGTGCCATATAATGCCCAATGGGCAACCCATAAAGGAGTGCCAGTAATATTACTGCCATATAATGCGCCAATAATAGCAGTGCCAGTAATATAGTGCCATATAATGCCCAATAATAGCAGTGCCAGTAATAATAGTGCCATATAATGCCCAATAATAGCAGTGTCCAGTAATAATAGTGCCATGCTGTGCCCAGTAATAATAGTGCCCTATAATGCCCAATAATAGCAGTGCCCAGTAATAATAGTGCCATATAATGCCCAATAATAGCAGTGTCCAGTAATAATAGTGCCATATAATGCCCAATAATAGCAGTGTCCAGTAATAATAGTGCCATACTGTGCCCAGTAATAATAGTGCCCTATAATGCCCAATAATAGCACTGCCCAGTAATAATACTGCCATATAATGCTCAATAATAGCAGTATCCAGTAATAATAGTGCCATACTGTGCCCAGAAATATTACTGCTATATAATGCCCAATGATAGCAGTGCCCAGTAATAATAGTGCCATACTGTGCCCATTAATAGCAGTGCCCAGTAATAATAGTGCCCAATAATAGCAGTGCCATATCTGCCCAATAATAGCAGTGCCCAGTAATAACAGTGCCATACTGTGCCCAGTAATATAACTGTGATATAATGCCCAATAATAGCAGTGCCCAGTAATATTACTGCCATATAATACCCAATAATAGCAGTGCCCAGTAATAATAGTGCTATATAATGCCCAATAACAGCAGTGCCCAGTAATAGCAGTGCCCAGTAATAATAGTGCCCAATAATAGCAGTGCCCAGTAATATTACTGCCAAATAATACCCAATAATAGCAGTGCCCAGTAATAATAGTGCTATATAATGCCGAATAATAGCAGTGCCCAGTAATAATAGTACCATACTGTGCCCAGTAATATTACTGCCATATAATGCCCAATAATAGCAGTGCCCAGTAATAATAGTGCCATATAATGCCCAATAATAGCAGTGCCCAGTAATAATAGTACCATACTGTGCCCAGTAATATTACTGTCATATAATGCCCAATAATAGCAGTGCCCAGTAATAATAGTGCCATATAATGCCCAATAATAGAAGTGCCCAGTAATAATAGTACCATACTGTGCCCAGTAATATTACTGCCATATAATGCCCAATAATAGCAGTGCCAGTAATAATAGTGATATATAGTGTGTCCTCATAGATCCCAAATAATGGTGCCACACAGTGACCATTAATGCCATACAGTGCCTAATAATACTGCTGACGTGTATATGGTGTATTAGTAAGTAATGGCGCCTTCTAGTGCCTAATAGTAGCAGAGCCTGATAGTAAGGCTGTCACACAGCTCCTTGATCCCAGTTCACATCAGGCACAATTTCTTCTCCTTAGAACTTGTATAACATTTTCCTGGTGAGCAACAAGGAGGAGAAGACCATGGACACGCGAGCACCTCATCTGATCAGTTACCACGACAAGATCCGGGAGAAGAGTCCTCAGGGGGAGGTAAAGGCAATGATGAAGCATAGGACATGTATAGTGACCGGGGACAGCACTACAGTACATGTATAGTGACCGGGGACAGCACTACAGGACATGTATAGTGACCAGGGACAGCACTACAGTACATGTATAATGACCGGGGACAGGACTACAGGACATGTATAGTGACCGGGGACAGGACTACAGGACATGTATAGTGACCGGGGACAGCACTACAGGACATGTATAGTGACCGGGGACAGCACTACAGGACATGTATAGTGACCAGGGACAGCACTACAGTACATGTATAATGACCGGGGACAGGACTACAGGGCATGTATAGTGACCGGGGACAGGACTACAGGACATGTATAGTGACCGGGGACAGCACTACAGGACATGTATAGTGACCGGGGACAGCACTACAGGACATGTATAGTGACCGGGGACAGGACTACAGTACATGTATAGTGACCGGGGACAGCACTACAGGACATGTATAGTGACCGGGGACAGCACTACAGGACATGTATAGTGACCGGGGACAGGACTACAGAACATGTATAGTGACCGGGGACAGCACTACAGGACATGTATAGTGACCGGGGACAGCACTACAGGACATGTATAGTGACCAGGGACAGCACTACAGTACATGTATAATGACCGGGGACAGGACTACAGGGCATGTATAGTGACCGGGGACAGCACTACAGGACATGTATAGTGACCGGGGACAGCACTACAGTACATGTATAGTGACCGGGGACAGGACTACAGTACATGTATAGTGACCGGGGACAGCACTACAGGACATGTATAGTGACCGGGGACAGCACTACAGGACATGTATAGTGACCGGGGACAGGACTACAGAACATGTATAGTGACCGGGGACAGCACTACAGGACATGTATAGTGACCGGGGACAGCACTACAGGACATGTATAGTGACCAGGGACAGCACTACAGTACATGTATAATGACCGGGGACAGGACTACAGGGCATGTATAGTGACCGGGGACAGGACTACAGAACATGTATAGTGACCGGGGACAGCACTACAGTACATGTATAGTGACCGGGGACAGCACTACAGGACATGTATAGTGACCGGGGACAGCACTACAGGACATGTATAGTGACCGGGGACAGGACTACAGAACATGTATAGTGACCGGGGACAGCACTACAGTACATGTATAGTGACCGGGGACAGCACTACAGGACATGTATAGTGACCAGGGACAGCACTACAGTACATGTATAAAGACCGGGGACAGGACTACAGGGCATGTATAATGACCGGGGACAGGACTACAGGGCATGTATAGTGACCGGGGACAGGACTACAGGACATGTATAGTGACCGGAGACAGCACTACAGGACATGTATAGTGACCGGGGACAGCACTACAGGACATGTATAGTGACCGGGGACAGGACTACAGTACATGTATAGTGACCGGGGACAGCACTACAGGACATGTATAGTGACCGGGGACAGCACTACAGGACATGTATAGTGACCGGGGACAGGACTACAGAACATGTATAGTGACCGGGGACAGCACTACAGGACATGTATAGTGACCGGGGACAGCACTACAGTACATGTATAGTGACCGGGGACAGCACTACAGGACATGTATAGTGACCGGGGACAGGACTACAGACATGTATAGTGACCGGGGACAGCACTACAGGACATGTATAGTGACCGGGGACAGCACTACAGGACATGTATAGTGACCGGGGACAGGACTACAGGACATGTATAGTGACCAGGGACAGCACTACAGTACATGTATAATGACCGGGGACAGCACTACAGGACATGTATAGTGACCGGGGACAGCACTACAGGACATGTATAGTGACCAGGGACAGCACTACAGGACATGTATAGTGACCGGGGACAGCACTACAGGACATGTATAGTGACCAGGGACAGCACTACAGGACATGTATAGTGACCGGGGACAGGACTACAGGACATGTATAGTGACCGGGGACAGGACTACAGGACATGTATAGTGACCGTGGACAGGACCATACGTGTATAGTGACCGGGGACATCACTACAGGACATGTATAGTGACCGGGGACAGGACCATACGTGTATAGTGACCGGAGACAGGACTACAGGACATGTATAGTGACCGGGGACAGGACCATACGTGTATAGTGACCGGGGACAGCACTACAGAACATGTATAGTGACCGGGGACAGCACTACAGGACATGTATAGTGACCGGGGACAGCACTACAGTACATGTATAGTGACCGGGGACAGCACTACAGGACATGTATAGTGACCAGGGACAGCACTACAGTACTGTATATGCCGGGGACAGGACTACAGGGCATGTATAGTGACCGGGGACAGGACTACAGGACATGTATAGTGACCGGGGAAAGCACTACAGGACATGTATAGTGACCGGGGACAGCACTACAGGACATGTATAGTGACCGGGGACAGGACTACAGTACATGTATAGTGACCGGGGACAGCACTACAGGACATGTATAGTGACCGGGGACAGCACTACAGGACATGTATAGTGACCGGGGACAGGACTACAGAGCATGTATAGTGACCGGGGACAGCACTACAGGACATGTATAGTGACCGGGGACAGCACTACAGGACATGTATAGTGACCAGGGACAGCACTACAGTACATGTATAATGACCGGGGACAGGACTACAGGGCATGTATAGTGACCGGGGACAGGACTACAGAACATGTATAGTGACCGGGGACAGCACTACAGTACATGTATAGTGACCGGGGACAGCACTACAGGACATGTATAGTGACCGGGGACAGCACTACAGGACATGTATAGTGACCGGGGACAGGACTACAGAACATGTATAGTGACCGGGGACAGCACTACAGTACATGTATAGTGACCGGGGACAGCACTACAGGACATGTATAGTGACCAGGGACAGCACTACAGTACATGTATAATGACCGGGGACAGGACTACAGGGCATGTATAATGACCGGGGACAGGACTACAGGGCATGTATAGTGACCGGGGACAGGACTACAGGACATGTATAGTGACCGGGGACAGCACTACAGGACATGTATAGTGACCGGGGACAGCACTACAGGACATGTATAGTGACCGGGGACAGGACTACAGTACATGTATAGTGACCGGGGACAGCACTACAGGACATGTATAGTGACCGGGGACAGCACTACAGGACATGTATAGTGACCGGGGACAGGACTACAGAACATGTATAGTGACCGGGGACAGCACTACAGGACATGTATAGTGACCGGGGACAGCACTACAGTACATGTATAGTGACCGGGGACAGCACTACAGGACATGTATAGTGACCGGGGACAGGACTACAGTACATGTATAGTGACCGGGGACAGCACTACAGGACATGTATAGTGACCGGGGACAGCACTACAGGACATGTATAGTGACCGGGGACAGGACTACAGGACATGTATAGTGACCAGGGACAGCACTACAGTACATGTATAATGACCGGGGACAGCACTACAGGACATGTATAGTGACCGGGGACAGCACTACAGGACATGTATAGTGACCAGGGACAGCACTACAGGACATGTATAGTGACCGGGGACAGCACTACAGGACATGTATAGTGACCAGGGACAGCACTACAGGACATGTATAGTGACCGGGGACAGGACTACAGGACATGTATAGTGACCGGGGACAGGACTACAGGACATGTATAGTGACCGTGGACAGGACCATACGTGTATAGTGACCGGGGACATCACTACAGGACATGTATAGTGACCGGGGACAGGACCATACGTGTATAGTGACCGGGGACAGCACTACAGAACATGTATAGTGACCGGGGACAGCACGACAGGACATGAATAGTGACCGGGGACAGCACTACAGGACATGTATAGTGACCGGGGACAGGACTACAGGACATGTATAGTGACCAGGGACAGCACTACAGGACATGTATAGTGACCAGGGAAAGCACTACAGGATATGTATAGTGACCGGGGACAGGACTACAGGACATGTATAGTGACCGGGGACACCACTACAGGACATGTATAGTGACCAGGGAAAGCACTACAGGATATGTATAGTGACCGGGGACAGCACTACAGGACATGTATAGTGACCAGGGACAGCACTACAGGACATGTATAGTGACCGGGGACAGGACTACAGGACATGTATAGTGACCGGGGACAGGACCATACGTGTATAGTGACCGGGGACAGCACTACAGGACATGTATAGTGACCGGGGACAGGACCATACGTGTATAGTGACCGGGGACAGGACTACAGGACATGTATAGTGACCGGGGACAGGACCATACGTGTATAGTGACCGGGAACAGCACTACAGGACATGTATAGTGACCGGGGACAGGCCTACAGGACATGTATGTGACCGGGGACAGGACTACAGGACATGTATAGTGACCGGGGACAGCACTACAGGACATGTATAGTGACCGGAGACAGGACTACAGGACATGTATAGTGACCGGGGACATCACTACAGGGATGTATAGTGACCGGGGACATCACTACAGGGCATGTATAGTGACCGGGGACAGGACTACAGGACATGTATAGTGACCGGGGACAGCACTACAGGACATGTATAGTGACCGGGGACAGCACTATAGTACATGTATAGTGACCGGGGACAGCACTACAGGACATGTATAGTGACCAGGGACAGCACTACAGGACATGTATAGTGACCGGGGACAGGACTACAGGACATGTATAGTGACCGGGGACAGCACTACAGGACATGTATAGTGACCGGGGACAGCACTACAGGACATGTATAGTGACCAGGGAAAGCACTACAGGACATGTATAGTGACCGGGGACAGCACTACAGGACATGTATGGTGACCGGGGACAGGACTACAGGACATGTATAGTGACCGGGGACAGGACCATACGTGTATAGTGACCGGGGACAGCACTACAGGACATGTATAGTGACCGGGGACAGGACTACAGAACATGTATAGTGACCGGGGACAGCACTACAGGACATGTATAGTGACCGGGGACAGGACCATACGTGTATAGTGACCGGGGACAGGACTACAGGACATGTATAGTGACCGGGGACAGGACCATACGTGTATAGTGACCGGGGACAGCACTACAGGACATGATAGTGACCGGGGACGCCATACGTTATAGTGACCGGGGACAGCACTACAGGACATGTATAGTGACCAGGGACTACAGGACATGTATAGTGACCGGGGACAGCACTACAGGACATGTATAGTGACCAGGGACAGCACTACAGGACATGTATAGTGACCGGGGACAGGACTACAGGACATGTATAGTGACCGGGGACAGGACCATACGTGTATAGTGACCGGGGACAGGACTACAGGACATGTATAGTGACCGGGGACAGGACCATACGTGTATAGTGACCGGGGACAGCACTACAGGACATGTATAGTGACCGGGGACAGGACTACAGAACATGTATAGTGACCGGGGACAGGACTACAGAACATGTATAGTGACCGGGGACAGCACTACAGGACATGTATAGTGACCGTGGACAGGACCATACGTGTATGTGACCGGGGACTCACTACGGACATGTTGTGACGGGGCGGCCTCTGTATAGTGACCGGGGACAGCACTACAGGCTGTATAGTGACCGGGGACAGCACGACAGGACATGTATAGTGACCGGGGACAGCACTACAGGACATGTATAGTGACCGGGGACAGGACTACAGGACATGTATAGTGACCAGGGACAGCACTACAGTACATGTATAGTGACCGGGGACACCACTACAGGACATGTATAGTGACCAGGGACAGCACTACAGGACATGTATAGTGACCAGGGACAGCACTACAGGACATGTATAGTGACCGGGGACAGGACTACAGGACATGTATAGTGACCGGGGACAGGACCATACGTGTATAGTGACCGGGGACAGCACTACAGGACATGTATAGTGACCGGGGACAGGACCATACGTGTATAGTGACCGGGGACAGGACTACAGGACATGTATAGTGACCGGGGACAGGACCATACGTGTATAGTGACCGGGAACAGCACTACAGGACATGTATAGTGACCGGGGACAGGCCTACAGGACATGTATAGTGACCGGGGACAGGACTACAGGACATGTATAGTGACCAGGGACAGCACTACAGGACATGTATAGTGACCGGAGACAGGACTACAGGACATGTATAGTGACCGGGGACATCACTACAGGGCATGTATAGTGACCGGGGACATCACTACAGGGCATGTATAGTGACCGGGGACAGGACTACAGGACATGTATAGTGACCGGGGACAGCACTACAGGACATGTATAGTGACCGGGGACAGCACTACAGTACATGTATAGTGACCGGGGACTGCACTACAGGACATGTATAGTGACCAGGGACAGCACTACAGGACATGTATAGTGACCGGGGACAGGACTACAGGACATGTATAGTGACCGGGGACAGCACTACAGGACATGTATAGTGACCTGGGACAGCACTACAGGACATGTATAGTGACCAGGGAAAGCACTACAGGACATGTATAGTGACCGGGGACAGCACTACAGGACATGTATAGTGACCGGGGACAGGACTACAGGACATGTATAGTGACCGGGGACAGGACCATACGTGTATAGTGACCGGGGACAGCACTACAGGACATGTATAGTGACCGGGGACAGGCCTACAGAACATGTATAGTGACCGGGGACAGCACTACAGGACATGTATAGTGACCGGGGACAGGACCATACGTGTATAGTGACCGGGGACAGGACTACAGGACATGTATAGTGACCGGGGACAGGACCATACGTGTATAGTGACCGGGGACAGCACTACAGGACATGAATAGTGACCGGGGACAGGACCATACGTGTATAGTGACCGGGGACAGCACTACAGGACATGTATAGTGACCAGGGAAAGCACTACAGGACATGTATAGTGACCGGGGACAGCACTACAGGACATGTATAGTGACCAGGGACAGCACTACAGGACATGTATAGTGACCGGGGACAGGACTACAGGACATGTATAGTGACCGGGGACAGGACCATACGTGTATAGTGACCGGGGACAGGACTACAGGACATGTATAGTGACCGGGGACAGGACCATACGTGTATAGTGACCGGGGACAGCACTACAGGACATGTATAGTGACCGGGGACAGGACTACAGAACATGTATAGTGACCGGGGACAGGACTACAGAACATGTATAGTGACCGGGGACAGCACTACAGGACATGTATAGTGACCGGGGACAGGACCATACGTGTATAGTGACCGGGGACAGGACTACAGGACATGTATAGTGACCGGGGACAGGACCATACGTGTATAGTGACCGGGGACAGCACTACAGGACATGTATAGTGACCGGGGACAGGACTACAGAACATGTATAGTGACCGGGGACAGCACTACAGGACATGTATAGTGACCGGGGATAGCACTACAGGACATGTATAGTGACCAGGGAAAGCACTACAGGACATGTATAGTGACCGGGGACAGCACTACAGGACATGTATAGTGACCGGGGACAGGACTACAGGACATGTATAGTGACCGGGAACAGGACTACAGGACATGTATAGTGACCGGGGACAGGACCATACGTGTATAGTGACCGGGGACAGCACTACAGGACATGTATAGTGACCGGGGACAGGACCATACGTGTATAGTGACCGGGGACAGCACTACAGGACATGTATAGTGACCGGGGACAGGACCATACGTGTATAGTGACCGGGGACAGCACTACAGGACATGTATAGTGACCGGGGACAGGACTACAGGGCATGTATAGTGACCGGGGACAGGACTACAGGACATGTATAGTGACCGGGGACAGCACCACAGGGTGTATAGTGACTGGGGACAGGCCTACAGGACATGTATAGTGACCGGGGACAGGACTACAGGACATGTATAGTGACCGGGGACAGCACTACAGGACATGTATAGTGACCGGAGACAGGACTACAGGACATGTATAGTGACCGGGGACATCACTACAGGGCATGTATAGTGACCGGGGACATCACTACAGGGCATGTATAGTGACCGGGGACATCACTACAGGACATGTATAGTGACCGGGGACAGCACTACAGAACATGTATAGTGACCAGGGACAGCACTACAGTACATGTATAGTGACCGGGGACAGCACTACAGTACATGTATAGTGACCGGAGACAGGACTACAGGACATGTATAGTGACCGGGGACATCACTACAGGGCATGTATAGTGATCGGGGACAGCACTACAGTACATGTATAGTGACCGGAGACAGCACTACAGGACATGTATAGTGACCAGGGACAGCACTACAGGACATGTATAGTGACCGGGGACAGCACTACAGGACATGTATAGTGACCGGGGACAGGACTACAGGACATGTATAGTGACCGGGGACAGCACTACAGTACATGTATAGTGACCGGGGACAGGACCATACGTATATAGTGACCGGGGACAGGACTACAGGACATGTATAGTGACCGGGGACAGCACTACAGGACATGTATAGTGACCGGGGACAGGACTACAGGACATGTATAGTGACCGGGAACAGGACTACAGGACATGTATAGTGACCGGGGACAGGACCATACGTGTATAGTGACCGGGGACAGCACTACAGGACATGTATAGTGACCGGGGACAGGACCATACGTGTATAGTGACCGGGGACAGAACTACAGGACATGTATAGTGACCGGGGACAGGACCATACGTGTATGGTGACCGGGGACAGCACTACAGGACATGTATAGTGACTGGGGACAGGTCTACAGGGCATGTATAGTGACCGGGGACAGGACTACAGGACATGTATAGTGACCGGGGACATCACTACAGGGCATGTATAGTGACTGGGGACAGGCCTACAGGACATGTATAGTGACCGGGGACAGCACTACAGAACATGTATAGTGACCAGGGACAGCACTACAGAACATGTATAGTGACCAGGGACAGCACTACAGGACATGTATAGTGACGAGGGACAGCACTACAGTACATGTATAGTGACCGGGGACAGCACTACAGTACATGTATAGTGACCGGGGACAGCACTACAGGACATGTATACTGACCGGGGACAGGACTACAGGACATGTATAGTGACCGGGGACAGCACTACAGGACATGTATAGTGACCGGGGACAGCACTACAGGACATGTATAGTGACCGGGGACAGGACTACAGGACATGTATACTGACCGGGGACAGGACTACAGGGCATGTATAGTGACCGGGGACAGGACTACAGGACATGTATAGTGACCGGGGACAGGACTACAGGACATGTATAGTGACCGGGGACAGCACTACAGTACATGTATAGTGACCGGAGACAGGACTACAGGACATGTATAGTGACCGGGGACATCACTACAGGGCATGTATAGTGATCGGGGACAGCACTACAGTACATGTATAGTGACCGGGGACAGGACCATACGTATATAGTGACCAGGGACAGGACTACAGGACATGTATCGTGACCAGGGACAGGACCATACGTATATAGTGACCGGGGACAGGACTACAGGACATGTATAGTGACCGGGGACAGGACTACAGGACATGTATAGTGACCGGGGACAGCACTACAGGACATGTATAGTGACCGGGGACAGGACTACAGGACATGTATAGTGACCGGGGACAGGACTACAGGACATGTATAGTGACCGGGGACAGGACTACAGGACATGAATAGTGACCGGGGACAGGACTACAGGACATGTATAGTGACCGGGGACAGCACTACAGTACATGTATAGTGACCGGGGACAGGACCACACGTATATAGTGACCGGGGACAGGACTACAGGACATGTATAGTGACCGGGGACAGGACCATAAATGTATAATGACCAGACTATACGTGTATAGTGACCGGACCATACGTGTATAGTGACTGGGGACAGGACCATAAATGTATAATGACCAGACCATACGTGTATAGTGACTGGACCATTCGTGTATAGTGACCGGGGACAGGACCATACGTGTATAGTTACATATATGTATATTCCATCAGGTTTCTACCACAATCAATCCCATTGAAATAGAGGAGATGATGCTGGAGAAGCTTCCGGTAGTTCAGCCCCTCCCGCTTTCACCAGCTGCCCCCCGAGATCAACTCTCGGAGACTGGCCCAGATACACGAGCTCATGCACTACTGCAACACGGGTAAAAATTATATACCGGTGTAACATGGATAAATCACGTGTCCTGGTATAACATGGGTAATCTCTGCTTATAGATCACACACTGTTTTAACTCTAGGACATATCATGTACTGGTGTAACGTGGGTAAATATCATGTACTGGTATAACGTGGGTAAAAATCAGGTACTGGTATAACGTGGGTAAATATCAGGTACTGGTGTAACGTGGGTAAATATCATGTACTGGTATAACGTGGGTAAAAATCAGGTACTGGTATAACGTGGGTAAATATCAGGTACTGGTGTAACGTGGGTAAATATCATGTACTGGTATAACGTGGGTAAAAATCAGGTACTGGTATAACGTGGGTAAATATCATGTGCTGGTATAACGTGGGTAAATATCATGTACTGGTATAACGTGGGTAAATATCAAGTACTGGTGTAACGTGGGTAATTATCATGTCCTGGTATAACATGGGTAATTATCATGTCCTGGTATAACACGGGTAATTATCATGTCCAGGTATAACATGGGTAATTATCATGTCCTGGTATAACACGGGTAATTATCATGTGCTGGTATAACACGGGTAATTATCATGTCCTGGTATAACACGGGTAATTATCATGTCCTGGTATAACACGGGTAATTATCATGTCCTGGTATAACACGGGTAATTATCATGTCCTGGTAAAACGTGGATAATTATCATGTCCTGGTATAACACGGGTAATTATCATGTCCTGGTATAACATGGGTAATTATCATGTCCTGGTATAACACGGGTAATTATCATGTCCTGGTATAACACGGGTAATTATCATGTCCAGGTATAACATGGGTATTGTCCTGGTATAACATGGGTAATTATCATGTCCTGGTATAACATGGATAATTATCATGTCCAGGTATAACATGGGTATTGTCCTGGTATAACACGGGTAATTATCATGTCCTGGTATAACATGGGTAATTATCATGTCCTGGTATAACTGGGAACATCAGGTACTTAACACGGGTAATTATGTCCTGGTATAACTTGGGTAATTATTATGTCCTGGTATAACATGGGTAATTATCATGTCCTGGTATAACATGGGTAATTATCATGTCCTGGTATAACATGGGTAATTATTATGTCCTGGTATAACATGGGTAATTATCATGTCCTGGTATAACATGGGTAATTATTATGTCTAGGTATAACACGGGTAATTATCATGTCCTGGTATAACACGGGTAATTATCATGTCCAGGTATAACATGGGTAATTATCATGTCCTGGTATAACACGGCTAATTATCATGTCCTGGTATAACTTGGGTAATTATAATGTCCTGGTATAACATGGGTAATCATGTCCTGGTATAACATGGGTAATTATCATGTCCTGGTATAACATGGGTAATTATCATGTCCTGGTATAACGCGGGTAATTATCATGTGCTGGTATAACACGGGTAATTATCATGTCCTGGTATAACACGGGTAATTATCATGTCCAGGTATAACTTGGGTAATTATCATGTCCTGGTATAACATGGGTAATTATCATGTCCAGGTATAACTTGGGTAATTATCATGTCCTGGTATAACATGGGTAATTATCATGTCCAGGTATAACATGGGTATTGTCCTGGTATAACATGGGTAATTATTATGTCTAGGTATAACATGGGTAATTATCATGTCCTGGTATAACACGGGTAATTATCATGTGCTGGTATAACACGGGTAATTATCATGTCCTGGTATAACACGGGTAATTATCATGTCCAGGTATAACTTGGGTAATTATCATGTCCTGGTATAACATGGGTAATTATCATGTCCTGGTATAACTTGGGTAATTATTATGTCTAGGTATAACACGGGTAATTATCATGTCCTTGTATAACACGGGTAATTATCATGTGCTGGTATAACACGGGTAATTATCATGTCCTGGTATAACACGGGTAATTATCATGTCCTGGTATAACACGGGTAATTATCATGTCCTGGTATAACATGGGTAATTATCATGTCCTGGTATAACACGGGTAATTATCATGTCCTGGTATAACTTGGGTAATTATCATGTCCAGGTATAACACGGGTAATTATCATGCCCTGGTATAACATGGGTAATTATCATGTCCTGGTATAACATGGGTAATTATCATGTCCTGGTATAACTTGGGTAATTATTATGTCTAGGTATAACACGGGTAATTATCATGTGCTGGTATAACACGGGTAATTATCATGTCCTGGTATAACACGGGTAATTATCATGTCCTGGTATAACATGGGTAATTATCATGTCCTGGTATAACACGGGTAATTATCATGTCCTGGTATAACTTGGGTAATTATTATGTCCTGGTATAACATGGGTAATTATCATGCCCTGGTATAACATGGGTAATTATCATGTCCTGGTATAACATGGGTAATTATCATGTCCTGGTATAACTTGGGTAATTATTATGTCTAGGTATAACACTGGTAATTATCATGTCCTGGTATAGCACGGGTAATTATCATGTCCAGGTATAACATGGGTATTGTCCTGGTATAACATGGGTAATTATCATGTCCTGGTATAACATGGGTAATTATCATGTCCAGGTATAACATGGGTATTGTCCTGGTATAACACGGGTAATTATCATGTCCTGGTATAACTTGGGTAATTATTATGTCCTGGTATAACATGGGTAATTATCATGTCCTGGTATAACATGGGTAATTATCATGTCCTGGTATAACATGGGTAATTATCATGTCCTGGTATAACTTGGGTAATTATTATGTCTAGGTATAACACGGGTAATTATCATGTCCTCATATAACACGGGTAATTATCATGTCCAGGTATAACATGGGTATTGTCCTGGTATAACATGGGTAATTATCATGTCCTGGTATAACATGGGTAATTATCATGTCCTGGTATAACATGGGTAATTATCATGTCCAGGTATAACATGGGTAATTATCATGTCCTGGTATAACACGGGTAATTATCATGTCCTGGTATAACACGGGTAATTATCATGTCCAGGTATAACTTGGGTAATTATCATGTCCTGGTATAACACGGGTAATTATCATGTCCTGGTATAACATGGGTAATTATCATGTCCTGGTATAACACGGGTAATTATCATGTCCTGGTATAACACGGGTAATTATCATGTCCTGGTATAACATGGGTAATTATCATGTCCTGGTATAACACGGGTAATTATCATGTCCTGGTATAACATGGGTAATTATCATGTCCTGGTATAACATGGGTAATTATCATGTCCTGGTATAACATGGGTAATTATCATGTCCTGGTATAACACAGGTAATTATCATGTCTTGGTATAACATGGGTAATTATCATGTCCAGGTATAACATGGGTAATTATCATGTCCTGGTATAACACGGGTAATTATCATGTCCTGGTATAACACGGGTAATTATCATGTCCTGGTATAACACGGGTAATTATCATGTCCTGGTATAACATGGGTAATTATCATGTCCTGGTATAACATGGGTAATTATCATGTCCTGGTATAACATGGGTAATTATCATGTCCTGGTATAACACGGGTAATTATCATGTCCTGGTATAACATGGTAATTATCATGTCCTGGTATAACATGGGTAATTATCATGTCCTGGTATAACGCGGGTAAATACTGATCAGATACAATCTCGCTATTTCTTCTTTATATTCCAGACCTCCAGTCTTGGGAGGAAATCACCCGGGCGTTTAAGCTTCTGACGTTTGAGAGCCTGACACTCAGTGGTTTTGATGAGTTTGGTGAGTTGGAGGGTGCGGGGACGATGGTGGTCGCAGACGGGCGGATCCCCTGGGACAATCCTGCTGCATTCGCACAAGAAATGCTAAAGATTTCCAGCGTGAGGAAGATGTATGAGAAGAGAGCGGCAGGCGCTTCCGGTACGTTCCGCCATCTCCGCCGTCACTGTCGTCCTTCTGATGTTGTGCTGAGGTGTGACTGCAGTTCTTCTTTCTCACCTGCAGGGGGAGCCGGAGGGCACAGTACTGATGAGGAGTCATGTGAGGTGAGGCAGATGGGACAGGGGTCCTAAACCATGTCATTCAGGACCCTGGGAAAGCTGGGTGATCTGTCCTGTGGAAGGGGGGGCATATTTTTACCCAACCTTACTGTGCAACATAGAAAATACAAAAAAGGGAAATCACCGAGCAGACCGTAGTGTATTCTGGTCAGGCAGTGACCAGGCCCAACTCCCAGATACAGCGTATTAGTCACACGGGCAGCGGCAGAATCCAAAACCGCAGCTACCGAGCGTCTTGTATCACACATCTAATATGGACGTCAATGTAAGGGAGCCGCGCTCACCCAGGATCAGTTACAAATAACACATTTATTGTATCCACAGAGTCATAAAACACACTACGCGTTTCGGGGTCCCCTGCCCCTTTATCCAGTGTGGAGATGCCAACATGTCCAAGTCCTTAACCATACTGACATATATACTGCCGCAGTGATGACTAGTGACCGCCAAGACAGGGAGGATGGCGAAACCTGTCAGCAAGTTCTAGAATCAGCTGTGCCAAAATGTGCACACACATATAACCGCACACATATAACCGCAGACATATAACCGCACACATATAACTGCACACATATAACTGCACGCATATAACTGCACGCATATAACTGCACACATATAACTGCACGCATATAACTGCACGCATATAACTGCACACATATAACTGCACATATATAACTGCACACATATAACTGCACACATATAACTGCACACATATAACTGCACACATATAACTGCACATATATAACTGCACATATATAACTGCACGCATATAATGCACATATAACTGCACATATAACTGCACACATATAACTGCACACATATACCTGCACACATATAACTGCACACATATAACTGCACATATATAACTGCACACATATAACTGCACGCATATAACTGCACGCATATAACTGCACGCATATAACTGCACATATCTACCCGCACACATATAACTGCACACATATAACTGCACGCATATAACTGCACGCATATAACTGCACATATAACTGCACACATATAACTGCACACATATACCCGCACACATATAACCGCACACATATAACTGCACACATATAACTGCACACATATAACTGCACGCATATAACTGCACGCATATAACTGCACACATATAACTGCACACATATAACTGCACATATATAACTGCACATATATAACTGCACACATATAACTGCACACATATAACTGCACGCATATAACTGCACGCATATAACTGCACATATATAACTGCACACATATAACTGCACGCATATAACTGCACGCATATAACTGCACGCATATAACTGCACATATATAACTGCACACATATAACTGCACGCATATAACTGCACGCATATAACTGCACGCATATAACTGCACATATATAACTGCACACATATAACTGCATGCATATAACTGCACGCATATACCCGCACACATATAACCGCACACATATAACTGCACGCATATAACTGCACGCATATAACTGCACGCATATAACTGCACATATAACTGCACACATATAACTGCACACATATAACTGCACACATATAACTGCACACATATAACTGCACACATATAACTGCACACATATAACTGCACACATATAACTGCACACATATAACCGCACACATATAACTGCACACATATAACTGCACACATATAACTGCACACATATAACTGCACACATATAACTGCACACATATACCCGCACACATATAACTGCACACATATAACTGCACACATATAACTGCACACATATAACTGCACACATATAACTGCACACATATACCCGCACACATATAACTGCACACATATAACTGCACACATATAACCGCACACATATAACCGCACACATATAACCGCACACATATAACTGCACACATATAACTGCACACATATAACTGCACACATATAACCGCACACATATAACCGCACACATATAACCGCACACATATAACCGCACACATATAACCGCACACATATAACTGCACACATATAACCGCACACATATAACCGCACACATATAACTGCAGACATATAACCGCACACATATAACCGCACACATATACCCGCACACATATAACTGCACACATATAACCGCACACATATACCCGCACACATATAACTGCACACATATAACTGCACACATATAACCGCACACATATAACCGCACACATATAACCGCACACATATAACCGCACACATATAACTGCACACATATAACTGCACACATATACCCGCACACATATAACCGCACACATATAACCGCACACATATAACTGCACACATATAACTGCACACATATACCCGCACACATATAACCGCACACATATAACTGCACACATATAACCGCACACATATAACTGCACACATATAACTGCACGCATATAACTGCAGACATATAACCGCACACATATAACTGCACACATATACCCGCACACATATAACTGCACACATATAACTGCACACATATACCCGCACACATATAACCGCACACATATAACTGCACACATATAACTGCACACATATAACCGCACACATATAACTGCACACATATAACTGCACACATATAACTGCACACATATAACTGCACACATATACCCGCACACATATAACCGCACACATATAACCGCACACATATAACTGCACACATATAACTGCACACATATAACTGCACACATATAACTGCACACATATAACTGCACACATATAACCGCACACATATAACTGCAGACATATAACCGCACACATATAACCGCACACATATAACCGCACACATATAACTGCACACGTATAACTGCACACATATAACTGCAGACATATAACCGCACACATATAACTGCACACATATAACCGCACACATATAACTGCACGCATATATAACTACACACATATAACCGCACACATATAACTGCACACATATAACTGCACACATATAACTGCACACATATAACCGCACACATATAACTGCACACATATACCCGCACACATATAACCGCACACATATAACTGCACACATATAACCGCACACATATAACCGCACACATATAACTGCACACATATAACCGCACACATATAACCGCACACATATAACCGCAGACATATAACTGCAGACATATAACTGCACACATATAACTGCACACATATAACTGCACACATATAACTGCAGACATATAACTGCACACATATACCCGCACACATATAACTGCACACATATAACTGCAGACATATAACCGCATACATATAACTGCACACATATAACTGCACACATATAACTGCACACATATAACTGCACGCATACTGTATAACTGCAGACACATATAACTGCACACACTTATAACTACACGCATAAAACTGCACGCATATAACTGCACACATATAACTGCACACATATAACTGCACACACATATAACTGCACGCATATAACTGTAGACATATAACTGCACGCATATACTGTAACTGCACACACATAACTGCACGCATATAACTGCGCAGTGTGTCAGTTCTTGGTTCCGGCGCAGTGTGTCAGTTCTTGGTTCCGGCGCAGTGTGTCAGTTCTTGGTGCCAGCGCAGTGTGTCAGTTCTTGGTGCCAGCGCAGTGTGTCAGTTCTTGGTGCCGGCGCAGTGTGTCAGTTCTTGGTGCCGGCGCAGTGTCTCAGCTCTTGGTCCCGGCGCAGTGTGTCAGTTCTTGGTGCCGGCGCAGTGTGTCAGTTCTTGGTGCCGGCGCAGTGTGTCAGTTCTTGGTGCCGGCGCAGTGTGTCAGTTCTTGGTCCCGGCACAGTGTGTCAGTTCTTGGTGCCGGCGCAGTTTGTCATTTCTTGGTCCCGGCGCAGTGTCTCAGTTCTTGGTGCCGGCGCAGTGTGTCAGTTTTTGGTCCCGGCGCAGTGTGTCAGTTCTTGGTGTCGGCGCAGTGTGTCAGTTTTTGGTTCCGGCGCAGTGTGTCAGTTCTTGGTCCCGGCGCAGTGTCTGAGTTCTTGGTGTCGGCGCAGTGTGTCAGTTTTTGGTCCCGGCGCCATGTGTCAGTTCTTGGTGCCGGCGCAGTGTGTCAGTTCTTGGTGCCGGCGCAGTGTGTCAGTTCTTGGTCCCGGCGCAGTGTCTCAGTTCTTGGTCCCGGCGCAGTGTGTCAGTTCTTGGTCCCGGCGCAGTGTGTCAGTTCTTGGTGCCGGCGCAGTGTGTCAGTTCTTGGTCCGGCGCGGTGCGTTCTGGTTCCGGCGCAGTGTGTCAGTTCTTGGTTCCGGCGCAGTGTGTCAGTTCTTGGTTCCGGCGCAGTGTGTCAGTTCTTGGTTCCGGCGCAGTGTGTCAGTTCTTGGTCCCGGCGCAGTGTGTCAGTTCTTGGTCCCGGCGCAGTGTGTCAGTTCTTGGTCCCGGCGCAGTGTGTCAGTTCTTGGTTCCGGCGCAGTGTGTCAGTTCTTGGTCCCGGCGCAGTGTGTCAGTTCTTGGTCCCGGCGCAGTGTGTCAGTTCTTGGTCCCGGCGCAGTGTGTCAGTTCTTGGTGCCGGCGCAGTGTGTCAGTTCTTGGTGCCGGCGCAGTGTGTCAGTTCTTGGTGTCGGCGCAGTGTGTCAGTTCTTGGTGTCGGCGCAGTGTGTCAGTTCTTGGTCCCGGCGCAGTGTGTCAGTTCTTGGTGCCGGCGCAGTGTGTCAGTTCTTGGTGCCGGCGCAGTGTGTCAGTTCTTGGTGTCGGCGCAGTGTGTCCAGTTCTTGGTGTCGGCGCAGTGTGTCAGTTCTTGGTCCCGGCGCAGTGTGTCAGTTCTTGGTCCCGGCGCAGTGTGTCAGTTCTTGTTCCCGGCGCAGTGTGTCAGTTCTTGGTTCCGGCGCAGTGTGTCAGTTCTTGGTCCCGGCGCAGTGTGTCAGTTCTTGGTTCCGGCGCAGTGTGTCAGTTCTTGGTTCCGGCGCAGTGTGTCAGTTCTTGGTGCCGGCGCAGTGTGTCAGTTCTTGTTCCCGGCGCGGTGTGTCAGTTCTTGGTTCGGCGCAGGTGTGTCAGTTCTTGGTCCCGGCGCGGTGTGTCAGTTCTTGGTCCCGGCGCAGTGTGTCAGTTCTTGGTTCCGGCGCGGTGTGTCCAGTTCTTGGTTCCGGCGCAGTGTGTCAGTTCTTGGTCCCGGCGCGGTGTGTCAGTTCTTGGTTCCGGCGCAGTGTGTCAGTTCTTGGTGCCGGCGCGGTGTCAGTTCTTGGCCCGGCGCGGTGTGTCAGTTCTTGGTCCCGGCGCAGTGTGTCAGTTCTTGGTTCCGGCGCAGTGTGTCAGTTCTTGGTTCCGGCGCAGTGTGTCAGTTCTTGGTCCCGGCGCGGTGTGTCAGTTCTTGGTTCCGGCGCAGTGTGTCAGTTCTTGGTTCCGGCGCAGTGTGTCAGTTCTTGGTCCCGGCGCAGTGTGTCAGTTCTTGGTTCCGGCGCAGTGTGTCAGTTCTTGGTTCCGGCGCAGTGTGTCAGTTCTTGGTGCCGGCGCAGTGTGTCAGTTCTTGTTCCCGGCGCAGTGTGTCAGTTCTTGGTTCCGGCGCAGTGTGTCAGTTCTTGTTCCCGGCGCAGTGTGTCAGTTCTTGGTTCCGGCGCAGTGTGTCAGTTCTTGGTCCCGGCGCAGTGTGTCAGTTCTTGGTTCCGGCGCAGTGTGTCAGTTCTTGGTTCCGGCGCAGTGTGTCAGTTCTTGGTGCTGGCGCAGTGTGTCAGTTCTTGTTCCCGGCGCAGTGTGTCAGTTCTTGGTTCCGGCGCAGTGTGTCAGTTCTTGTTCCCGGCGCAGTGTGTCAGTTCTTGGTTCCGGCGCAGTGTGTCAGTTCTTGGTTCCGGCGCAGTGTGTCAGTTCTTGGTGCCGGCGCAGTGTGTCAGTTCTTGTTCCCGGCGCAGTGTGTCAGTTCTTGGTTCCGGCGCAGTGTGTCAGTTCTTGTTCCCGGCGCAGTGTGTCAGTTCTTGGTTCCGGCGCAGTGTATCAGTTCTTGGTCCCAGTTCTGTTATACGATGTAGCGATCCCTTACTAAGTCTCGGTGCGGTGCCCACTGCACATGCTCAGCCTCTTACTACAGCTAATACTGAAGTCTCGCCATACTGTATTTCCTTCCTGCACATAACATGTGGGCTCCGTTTCTGTTCTCATCCTTTTTGGAGCCGTCTCCTTACAGAATGGGGTGAGAGATTTAGACAATGTTTTCCCTCATCCCTTTGTTACGCAGGCTCTGATTTTATGGCCGCTGGGGTTTTGCATATTTGCACATGCTGCCAGTTCATCTTATTTTTGTGGCCGCTTTTAAACCTATATAATTATTTGTCCAAGCAGAATGTCGAGGAGAAGGAAACCTCAGGGGCCGACCTCAGAGACATTCAGAAGATCCAGAGAAGATCCCTCAGCGACTGGTGTTATTCTGAGCACTATGAGCCGGCTGTTCTCATACAGGTAGAGTACCGGCCCGGCACCAAAATGCGGGGCCCATGTCCATCCCCTATATGACATGCCAGTACACAGCCCTAGCCTGTCAGCAGAGCACAACGCCCCTTCCTCAGTCCGTGGATCTGCTGATGTTCACATGTGATGGTGTCCTTTGTGCTGCAGGTTATACATGAAGCTCTGGACTCGTACACATGTATGGATTCCTACTATCACACCCAGGACAATTCGTTACTCATCGTCCTGCACAACCCCATGGACAAGTATCACCAAAGCCAGGAGTCCTGGGACATGGCCCTTCATTCCAACGTCAGCTTCAGGTCTGTTGTAGCCAGGGCATAGGAAATATGGAGTCAGTCTCTGACCACATTATCACTGATTCCCAAAATTGTTCTTCTTACATCTAGCCATAACTATGTGCTTCATACATCTGCCCATAACTGTGTTCTTCATACATCTACCCATAGCTGTGTTCTTCATACATCTACCCTTAGCTGTGTTCTTCATACATCTACCCATAGCTGTGTTCTTCATACATCTACCCATAGCTGTGTTCTTCATATATCTACCCATAAGTATATTCTTCATACATCTGCCCATAACTGTGTTCTTCATACATCTACCCTTAGCTGTGTTCTTCATACATCTACCCTTAGCTGTGTTCTTCATACATCTACCCATGGCTGTGTTCTTCATACATCTACCCATAACTGTGTTCTTCATACATCTACCCTTAGCTGTGTTCTTCATACATCTACCCTTAGCTGTGTTCTTCATACATCTACCCATAGCTGTGTTCTTCATACATCTACCCATAGCTGTGTTCTTCACACATCTACCCTTAGCTGTGTTCTTCATACATCTACCCATAGCTGTGTTCTTCATACATCTACCCATAGCTGTGTTCTTCATACATCTACCCATAAGTATATTCTTCATACATCTGCCCATAGCTGTGTTCTTCATACATCTGCCCATAAGTATATTCTACATACATCTACCCATAGCTGTGTTCTTCATACATCTACCCATAACTGTGTTTTTCATACAGCTACCCATAAATATGTTCTTCATACATCTACCCATAAGTATGTTCTTCATGCATCTACCCATAAGTATGTTCTTCATACATCTGCCCATAAGTATATTCTACATACATCTACCCATAGCTGTGTTCTTCATACATCTACCCATAGCTGTGTTCTTCATACATCTACCCATAGCTGTGTTCTTCATACATCTACCCATAGCTGTGTTCTTCATACATCTGCCCATAGCTGTGTTCTTCATACATCTACCCATAGCTGTGTTCTTCATACACCTACCCATAGCTGTGTTCTTCATACATCTACCCTTAGCTGTGTTCTTCATACATCTACCCATAGCTGTGTTCTTCATATATCTACCCATAAGTATATTCTTCATACATCTGCCCATAGCTGTGTTCTTCATACATCTACCCATAAGTATATTCTTCATACATCTGCCCATAGCTGTGTTCTTCATACATCTGCCCATAAGTATATTCTTCATACATCTACCCTTAGCTGTGTTCTTCATACATCTACCCATAAGTATATTCTTCATACATCTACCCATAGCTGTGTTCTTCATACATCTGCCCTTAGCTGTGTTCTTCACACATCTACCCATAACTATGTTCTTCATACATCTACCCATAGCTGTGTTCTTCATACATCTACCCATAAGTATATTCTTCATACATCTACCCATAGCTGTGTTCTTCATACATCTACCCATAAGTATATTCTTCATACATCTACCCATAGCTGTGTTCTTCATACATCTGCCCATAGCTGTGTTCTTCATACATCTGCCCATAAGTATCTTCTTCATACATCTACCCATAGCTATGTTCTTCATACACCTACCCATAGCTGTGTTCTTCATACATCTGCCCATAGCTGTGTTCTTCATACATCTACCCATAAGTATCTTCTTCATACATCTACCCATAAGTATATTCTTCATACATATACCCATAGCTGTGTTCTTCATACATCTGCCCATAGCTGTGTTCTTCATACATCTACCCATAACTATGTTCTTCATACATCTACCCATAACTATGTTCTTCATACATCTACCCATAGCTGTGTTCTTCATACATCTACCCATAACTGTGTTCTTCATGCATCTACCCATAACTGTGTTCTTCATACAGCTACCCATAAGTCTATTCTTCATACATCTACCCATAGCTGTGTTCTTCATACATCTGCCCATAGCTGTGTTCTTCATACATCTACCCATAAGTATGTTCTTCATACATCTACCCATAAGTATGTTCTTCATACATCTACCCATAAGTATATTCTTCATACATCTACCCATAAGTATATTCTTCATACATCTACCCATAACTATGTTCTTCATACATCTACCCATAACTATGTTCTTCATACAGCTACCCATAAGTATATTCTTCATACATCTACCCATAACTGTGTTCTTCATACATCTACCCATAACTATGTTCTTCATACATCTACCCTATACTATGTTCTTCATACATCTACCCATAAGTATATTCTTCATACATCTACCCATAGCTGTGTTCTTCATATATGTACCCATAAGTATGTTCTTCATACATCTACCCATAACTATGTTCTTCATACATCTACCCATAAGTTTGTTCTTCATACATCTACCCATAACTGTGTTCTTCATACATCTACCCATAGCTGTGTTCTTCATACATCTACCCATAAGTATGTTCTTCATACATCTACCCATAACTATGTTCTTCATACATCTACCCATAACTATGTTCTTCATACATCTACCCATAACTATGTTCTTCATACATCTACCCATAGCTGTGTTCTTCATACATCTACCCATAACTGTGTTCTTCATGCATCTACCCATAACTGTGTTCTTCATACAGCTACCCATAAGTATATTCTTCATACATCTGCCCATAGCTGTGTTCTTCATATATCTACCCATAAGTATGTTCTTCATACATCTACCCATAACTATGTTCTTCATACATCTACCCATAAGTTTGTTCTTCATACATCTACCCATAACTGTGTTCTTCATACATCTACCCATAGCTGTGTTCTTCATACATCTACCCATAAGTATGTTCTTCATACATCTACCCATAACTATGTTCTTCATACATCTACCCATAACTATGTTCTTCATACATCTACCCATAACTATGTTCTTCATACAGCTACCCATAAGTATATTCTTCATACATCTGCCCATAGCTGTGTTCTTCATATATCTACCCATAAGTATGTTCTTCATACATCTACCCATAGCTGTTCTTCATACATCTACCCATAAGTTTGTTCTTCATACATCTACCCATAACTGTGTTCTTCATACATCTACCCATAGCTGTGTTCTTCATACATCTACCCATAAGTATGTTCTTCATACATCTACCCATAACTATGTTCTTCATACATCTACCCATAACTATGTTCTTCATACATCTACCCATAACTATGTTCTTCATACATCTACCCATAGCTGTGTTCTTCATACATCTACCCATAACTGTGTTCTTCATGCATCTACCCATAACTGTGTTCTTCATACATCTACCCATAGCTGTGTTCTTCATACAGCTACCCATAAGTATATTCTTCATACATCTACCCATAGCTGTGTTCTTCATACATCTACCCATAGCTGTGTTCTTCATACATCTGCCCATAGCTGTGTTCTTCATACATCTGCCCATAGCTGTGTTCTTCATACATCTACCCATAAGTATGTTCTTCATACATCTACCCATAAGTATGTTCTTCATATATCTACCCATAAGTATATTCTTCATACATCTACCCATAACTATGTTCTTCATACAGCTACCCATAACTATGTTCTTCATACAGCTACCCATAACTATGTTCTTCATACAGCTACCCATAAGTATATTCTTCATACATCTGCCCATAGCTGTGTTCTTCATACATCTACCCATAACTATGTTCTTCATACAGCTACCCATAAGTATATTCTTCATACATCTGCCCATAGCTGTGTTCTTCATACATCTACCCATAACTATGTTCTTCATACATCTACCCATAAGTTTGTTCTTCATACATCTACCCATAACTGTGTTCTTCATACATCTACCCATAGCTGTGTTCTTCATACATCTACCCATAAGTATGTTCTTCATACATCTACCCATAACTATGTTCTTCATACATCTACCCATAACTATGTTCTTCATACATCTACCCATAACTGTGTTCTTCATACATCTACCCATAACTGTGTTCTTCATATATCTACCCATAAGTATTTTCTTCATACATCTACCCACAACTGTGTTCTTCATATATCTACCCATAAGTATGTTCTTCATACATCTACCCATAACTGTGTTCTTCATACATCTACCCATAGCTGTGTTCTTCATACATCTACCCATAACTATGTTCTTCATACATCTACCCATAACTATGTTCTTCATACATCTGCCCATAGCTGTGTTCTTCATACATCTACCCATAACTATGTTCTTCATACAGCTACCCATAACTATGTTCTTCATACAGCTACCCATAAGTATGTTCTTCATACATCTACCCATAACTATGTTCTTCATACATCTACCCATAACTATGTTCTTCATACAGCTACCCATAAGTATATTCTTCATACATCTACCCATAACTATGTTCTTCATACATCTACCCATAACTATGTTCTTCATACAGCTACCCATAAGTATATTCTTCATACATCTGCCCATAGCTGTGTTCTTCATATATCTACCCATAAGTATATTCTTCATACATCTGCCCATAGCTGTGTTCTTCATATATCTACCCATAAGTATGTTCTTCATACATCTACCCATAACTGTGTTCTTCATACATCTACCCATAACTGTGTTCTTCATATATCTACCCATAAGTATATTCTTCATACATCTACCCTTAGCTGTGTTCTTCATACATCTACCCATAAGTATATTCTTCATACATCTACCCATAGCTGTGTTCTTCATACATCTACCCATAAGTATATTCTTCATACATCTACCCATAGCTGTGTTCTTCATACATCTGCCCATAGCTGTGTTCTTCATACATCTACCCATAAGTATCTTCTTCATACATCTACCCATAGCTATGTTCTTCATACACCCCCCCCCGAGGTGGGGTCCTCCATCCTCCCCCCCATGGCTGTGTCCTTCATACATCTACCCATAAGTATCTTCTTCATACATCTACCCATAAGTATATTCTTCATACATCTACCCATAGCTGTTTTCTTCATACATCTGCCCATAGCTGTGTTCTTCATACATCTACCCATAACTATGTTCTTCATACATCTACCCATAACTATGTTCTTCATACATCTACCCATAACTATGTTCTTCATACATCTACCCATAGCTGTGTTCTTCATACATCTACCCATAACTGTGTTCTTCATGCATCTACCCATAACTGTGTTCTTCATACAGCTACCCATAAGTATATTCTTCATACATCTACCCATAGCTGTGTTCTTAATACATCTACCCATAGCTGTGTTCTTCATACATCTGCCCATAGCTGTGTTCTTCATACATCTGCCCATAGCTGTGTTCTTCATACATCTACCCATAAGTATGTTCTTCATACATCTACCCATAAGTATGTTCTTCATACATCTACCCATAAGTATATTCTTCATACATCTACCCATAAGTATATTCTTCATACATCTACCCATAACTATGTTCTTAATACATCTACCCATAACTATGTTCTTCATACAGCTACCCATAAGTATATTCTTCATACATCTGCCCATAGCTGTGTTCTTCATATATCTACCCATAAGTATGTTCTTCATACATCTACCCATAACTATGTTCTTCATACATCTACCCATAAGTTTGTTCTTCATACATCTACCCATAACTGTGTTCTTCATACATCTACCCATAGCTGTGTTCTTCATACATCTACCCATAAGTATGTTCTTCATACATCTACCCATAACTATGTTCTTCATACATCTACCCATAACTATGTTCTTCATACATCTACCCATAACTATGTTCTTCATACATCTACCCATAACTGTGTTCTTCATGCATCTACCCATAACTGTGTTCTTCATACATCTACCCATAGCTGTGTTCTTCATACAGCTACCCATAAGTATATTCTTCATACATCTACCCATAGCTGTGTTCTTCATACATCTACCCATAGCTGTGTTCTTCATACATCTGCCCATAGCTGTGTTCTTCATACATCTGCCCATAGCTGTGTTCTTCATACATCTGCCCATAGCTGTGTTCTTCATACATCTACCCATAAGTATGTTCTTCATACATCTACCCATAAGTATATTCTTCATACATCTACCCATAACTATGTTCTTCATACATCTACCCATAACTATGTTCTTCATACAGCTACCCATAACTATGTTCTTCATACAGCTACCCATAAGTATATTCTTCATACATCTGCCCATAGCTGTGTTCTTCATACATCTACCCATAACTAAGTTCTTCATACAGCTACCCATAAGTATATTCTTCATACATCTGCCCATAGCTGTGTTCTTCATATATCTACCCATAAGTATGTTCTTCATGCATCTACCCATAACTATGTTCTTCATACATCTACCCATAAGTTTGTTCTTCATACATCTACCCATAACTGTGTTCTTCATACATCTACCCATAGCTGTGTTCTTCATACATCTACCCATAAGTATGTTCTTCATACATCTACCCATAACTGTGTTCTTCATACATCTACCCATAAGTATCTTCTTCATACATCTACCCATAACTATGTTCTTCATACATCTACCCATAACTATGTTCTTCATACATCTACCCATAACTATGTTCTTCATACATCTACCCATAACTGTGTTCTTCATACATCTACCCATAACTGTGTTCTTCATATATCTACCCATAAGTATGTTCTTCATACATCTACCCACAACTGTGTTCTTCAAATATCTACCGATAAGTATGTTCTTCATACATCTACCCATAACTGTGTTCTTCATACATCTACCCATAGCTGTGTTCTTCATACATCTACCCATAACTATGTTCTTCATACATCTACCCATAACTATGTTCTTCATACATCTGCCCATAGCTGTGTTCTTCATACATCTACCCATAACTATGTTCTTCATACATCTACCCATAACTATGTTCTTCATACAGCTACCCATAAGTATGTTCTTCATACATCTACCCATAACTATGTTCTTCATACATCTACCCATAACTATGTTCTTCATACAGCTACCCATAAGTATATTCTTCATACATCTACCCATAACTATGTTCTTCATACATCTACCCATAACTATGTTCTTCATACAGCTACCCATAAGTATATTCTTCATACATCTACCCATAACTATGTTCTTCATACAGCTACCCATAAGTATATTCTTCATACATCTGCCCATAGCTGTGTTCTTCATATATCTACCCATAAGTATGTTCTTCATACATCTACCCATAACTGTGTTCTTCATACATCTACCCATAACTGTGTTCTTCATATATCTACCCATAAGTATGTTCTTCATACATCTACCCATAACTGTGTTCTTCATACATCTGCCCATAGCTGTGTTCTTCATACATCTACCCATAGCTGTGTTCTTCATACATCTACCCACAACTGTGTTCTTCATATATCTACCCATAAGTATGTTCTTCATACATCTACCCATAACTATGTTCTTCATACATCTACCCATAACTGTGTTCTTCATACATCTACCCATAAGTATGTTCTTCATATATCTACCCATAAGTATATTCTTCATTCATCTACCCATAGCTGTGTTCTTCATACATCTACCCATAAGTATGTTCTTCATATATCTACCCATAAGTATATTCTTCATACATCTACCCATAAGTATATTCTTCATGCATCTACCCATAACTGTGTTCTTCATACATCTACCCATAACTGTGTTTTTCATACATGAACCCTTATCTTATACTATCTATTCCTCCCTCTGTCCTGCATCCTGACTCCTGGTATATCTGTATAACTTTGTCCTTTATCTATGAGTGTTTCGCTGATCAAGTCCACCTGTAAGTTCTCCATACCATCTAGTACTAAATGTGGCCTCCATACCATTCACCTACTGTGACCCGCCATGTCTTACACTAGTGGCCGTCCTCTCTCTACTTGTATCCATACCTTTCATATTGCCCATATGATCCATACCCTTGTCCTTTATAATATCCACACCTGCTTGCTGCATACACCCGCCTGTCTACTTCCTGCCCCTCGTGTAGACCCCTTCATCTACCATCCAGTTACATTCATTGGGTATTTTCTCCATCTTCACAGAAACTACCTGGAGTTTGTGGCCGATTCAATTTCCCATTGGGTTCAAGAGGAAGAGTTCAAATATCAAGAGGAAAAAGCAGACAGAGAACTGGAAGCCCTGAAACAAGCACAGGCCGCCAAGGACAATAGCTCTGCCCCCAGAGACCCCTCCCCAAATAAAAAGAAGACCCGGAAATCTGTCTCCCCAAAAAAATCAAAAAGTGAGTCTAACCTGGGTGGTGTGATCCTATGGTGGTAACTGAAGGGGTTCTCTGGGACTTTAACATTGATAACCTATCCTAAAAATGGACCCTCGCAGATCAGCTCAATGATAGGGTTATAGCAGTTTTGCTTTGGGTGTAGGTCCAAATAGGCAACCCCTTCATTGTGCTGATCACAAGGCTTGACCCCCGGAGACCCTCATTAGGTAAAGCTTTAAGGGAAAGACCATCTTTATCTCCGCACTATAAGACTTATCAGCAGGTTACACTGGTACTCGGCCCATGACCTGGTACTTCTTACAGAAATAACTGGGTGCAAAGCAAGCCAAAGTACTCTTTAACCCTTTTATAAGTGGACAACTTCAGTGATGACATCATCTAGAGTCATTACAACAGTTGTAGTTCACATCAACATCAGTAATGATCACCATGTTGATGGCACTTCAGTAAGTACAGAAAGTGGATATGTATCTGTGTATACTGACAGATTGTATGAGGTCACTGATGACATCACAGTCAGCAGCCTTGTAATTGATGAAATGATCGATGACATTACAATCAGAACCCCTGTACTAGATGAAATGACTGATGACATCACAATCAGCATCGTCGAAGTGGATGAAATGACTGATGACATCACAGTCCGCACACTGGCACTGGATGAAATGACTGATGACATCACAATCAGCATCGTTATAGTGGATGAAATGACTGATGACATACTGGATGGAAACACAAACCTCATCACAATAATATATAAAAGTGTATACACTTGACTTGTAACACTGCCTGATCTGTTATGGCTAGGAATAAAGTTGTAGGTGACATCACAGCCTCCATGTTCAGAAAGTTATAGTCATATTGTAAGGACAACATCACTAATATCAGTCAATACAGATAAGATAACTGATGACATCACAGTGGTACATTCAGTGACATCACTGACATAACAATGAGTACAAAACAATGAGTGATGTTACTTCTGCAATGTCTGATGACATCACTGTAGATGTGACTAGTGACCTTACAATGGAATATGTCACCGATGAAAGAACAGGAGGTACAATTTATATCATGACAATAGTTTCTACCACTAATGATGATATCAGGACAATACTACGAGTGCCTCATAATTGATATCACTGATGACATCATAAGGGTGATGTCATAAGAAAGTGCTCTAATAAATTACATCACTATTAAATTATCAAAATTAGTGCGAATGTTACCTGTCTCTTGCTCCTTAGGTCCCAAGGGTAGTGGTTCCCGACCAGGAAGCCGGGGAGAAGAAGAGCCACCCAAAAACCCGTTCATACGTGAAGACTCTTTGAAGGTGAGAAAACTGGAGATTTATCACCAGCATATCAAAAACCCTCTGTGCTGCAGAAATTTGGTGGGCCCTCGAGACCATGTGGTGGGAAATTGAGGTCAAGTGCTTCATCAGTTGATTTAGTGTGGTTGCTGTTGGACATCCATATCCACAATATCCATAATGTCCTGTGAGATATGTGATATTGGGAATCCAGTTACCGTACAATTGGTCACTCAGTTTGGTGCCATCTACAGGCTTGGAAAGAAGAACAGGATCGTCTGCAGGAAGAGGAACGTCTAAAGCAGGAGAAGAAAAATGCAAAGACTGCAAAATCTGGAAGTAAAAAGAGAGGCGGAAGCAAAGAGAGGCCCTCCTCTGAACGTAAGAGATCCCCCAGTGCTCATAAGAAGAGTGCCAAGGAGAAGGACAAGGATGATGGACCAAAAGATCCAGAGTCTACACCAGCTCCTCAAGATGTTCCAGAGGAACCTTCTAAGAAAGCCTTTAAAGTAAGTCTTGACCTGATCGATCTCCATTAAGCTTTTTCTGTCCTCGTTACACCCTGGGGTAGAGATGCCACGTCTTGGCCTCATCTCAGTAAGGTCTTCTCTGTCCTCATCACATCCTGAGGTAGAGTTACAATGTCTTGGCCTCATTTCGGTGAGAGATTCTCTATGCTTGTCACATCCTGGAGTAGTAATGTTACCATGCCTTTGGCTTGTCTCACTGAGGCTTCCCCTATCATTGTTACATAGTGGAATAGGTTATTATGTCTTGGTGAAGGTTCGTCTTTTAGCATGACTGGGTTCCTCTATGCACATCACATTCTAGGGTAGGGTAACCAACCATGTCTTGGCCTTGTCTCGGTAAGGAATTCTCTATCCTTGTCACATACTAGAGTGCGGTTACAATGCCTTAGCCTCTTCTTGGTGATGGTTTCTCTATCCTCGCCATATCTTGGGGTATGGTTACCATTTGTTGGCCTCTTCCTGGTGATGGTTTCTCTATCCTCGCCATATCTTGGGGTATGGTTACCATTTGTTGGCCTCATTTTGGTGAGGATTCCTCTATCCACGTCATATCTTGGGGTAGACTTACCATGTGTTGGCCTCATTTTGGTGAGGATTCCTCTATCCATGTCATATCTTGGGGTAGACTTACCATGTGTTGGCCTCATTTTGGTGAGGGTTCCTCTTTTGTTTTTTGTTATCTTGTCCCATTCTTAAACCTTTCTGATCCCAGATACTGAATTTACTGATCCATTTTGTCTGATCTTTTGCTCAGTTCATAGGCTATGACATGGGAGACAACTTGATCCAGGTCTCTGGTGGCTGCCGCTGCCTCTACCCGACAGATGGCGGCCAAATTCAGGTGGAGCACACACATTTTGAGAAAGGTAAATAAATCGGAAGACAAAGTAAGGTAGAATGATGCCCATCATACATGTCAGATCGGCGGGGCCCTCAGTGATCACTGAGACACATGGGCCTGGGGCATGCACAGGCATTCTCTAGTGTTCTTTATCAGGATTGCTTAGATCTTTTTGAGTCCCATCTGTTGGACCACCATCAATGTTGACTTCATGATGGGTGATTTATTCACGTAGTCCTCTCTATTTCTGACAGGATCCACCTACATAAAAGTAAAGATACTGAAAGACGGCCATAACTTCCTGGTGCATATTATTAATCCAAGGAAAACGCCCCCTGGTGGACAGGAGGACCAACAAGGTGATTGTGATGGTATAAAGTCTACAATAATATAATATTATAATCTTATAGTGAACATGTTCAGGGTAAAATATTATTTCGATGTTCTAATCTCTTCCGCAGGGAATCCGGTTCCCAAACTAAGAAGCGTCAGCGAGTTTGGGTCATTTTCGGCCACTCTGCACAGTGGGATACGTCTGTCTCTGAGCCATTATGGCTCCTCTGGTCACAGCCCAGGTAAGGAAATCATTCAGGTTTCTCATTTTACTTCTGTTGAACATGCCAGTCAATGTGAACAAGCAGAGCTGTAGTGTAAAGCATGATGGAGGAACAGTGATGTGCTACAAAGCCATAGAATATGTTGGTTCTATTATTAATAGAATACAAGTGAGACAGATTTAGGACAGCTGTAGACTCTAATAGACAATGTAGCTGAGCTGGAGTCAGGGGTCGTGGCGGTCCTGATGGGGCAGAGTTTTCACAGTAGGCTTCGCCCTGGTGAAGTATCTAGAATTGTTGAGGCCCCGGCTGGACATCTACGTTAAGCTCTTGTCTTAGCTCGTGTAAAGTTGTTGCTAGCTCCAGATATTGACTGATGTTTCTCATGACTCAGAGGAGAAGGATCCAGAACTGGTGGCCATGTTGACGTTCCCGTCCATCCACACCCCCAGCATTATCCCAGCACCACCTTCTCAGCCTCCACCGTCTTCTCCTGGAAAAGTCCGCAAGTCTCCGCGAGGAAAATCCCCCAGAGCTGCCCGAGTGAAGACACCTCAGGCCATGACAGCGGAGGAGACGCCGAGGACACCAGAGGTCAAGGTGAGGAATTCTAATGATACTGACCTGTCCTTCTAAGAGATCTGGGGAAACGGCCGCCTGGTCAGAGTGACTCTACTGTGCTCTATGCAGGTAGAACCAGTGACTCCTCCAGTAACTCCAGCTACAAAACCACTGCAAGTCCCAGCATTTCAGGCCCTGAATGTCTCCTACCCGACTGGTCTTCTGCTGACATTCACAAAAGACAACTCAACAGGTGAGGAAGCCCTGAAATAAGAATTACAGTGCTGTAATAACTCCTCCCACCTCTGCACTGTACAGTGCTGTAATAACTCCCCCCACTTATGCACTGTACAGTGTTGTAATAACTCCTCCCACCTCTTCACTGTACAGTGCTGTAATAACTCCTCCCACCTCCACACTGTACAGTGCTGTAATAACTCCTCCCACCTCCGCACTGTACAGTGCTGTAATAACTCCTCCCACCTCCACACTGTACAGTGCTGTAATAACTCCTCCCACCTCTGCACTGTACAGTGCTGTAATAACTCCTCCCACCTCTGCACTGTACAGTGCTATAATAACCCCTCCCACCTATGCACTGTACAGTGCTATAATAACTTCTCCCACCTCCGCACTGTACAGTGATGTAATAACTCCTCCCACCTCTGCACTGTACAGTGCTGTAATAACTCCTCCCACCTCTGCACTGTACAGTGCTATAATAACCCCTCCCACCTATGCACTGTACAGTGCTATAATAACTTCTCCCACCTCCGCACTGTACAGTGATGTAATAACTCCTCCCACCTCTGCACTGTACAGTACTATAATAACCCCTCCCACCTATGCACTGTACAGTGCTGTAATAACTTCTCCCACCTCCGCACTGTACAGTGTAATAACTCCTCCCACCTCCGCACTGTACAGTGATGTAATAACTCCTCCCACCTACGCACTGTACAGTGATGTAATAACTCCTCCCACCTCTGCACTGTACAGTGATGTAATAACTCCTCCCACCTCCGCACTGTACAGTGCTGTAATAACTCCTCCCACCTATGCACTGTACAGTGCTGTAATAACTCCTCCCACCTCCACACTGTACAGTGATGTAATAACTCCTCCCACCTCCACACTGTACAATGCTATAACTCCTCCCACCTCCACACTGTACAGTGCTATAATTCCTCCCACCTCCACACTGTACAGTGATGTAATAACTCCTCCCACCTATGCACTGTACAAAGCTATAACTCCTCCCACCTCCACATTGTACAAAGCTATAACTCCTCCCACCTCCACATTGTACAAAGCTATAACTCCTCCCACCTCCACACTGTACAGTGCTATAACTCCTCCCACCTCCACACTGCAGAGCTCTCTAATGAGATCAGTGAGAGATTGCTCATCCGACAAGCTTACCCTATGAAGGTGAGGAACGCCCAGTTGTACGGGCACAGTGAGGCGGCCGGGGGGCTTGGAGACGTCTCGTGTCATCACAGCGGAGGGATCGGTCATCAGGACCCTGCTGGACGGCTCCACACAGGTATATAATGTGTAATAACCATCACATATCACACAGCGCTGACTCTGTATAACATGTCTGATGATTCCCGTGTCAGATTCTTCTACCTGATGGAAGTGTAATCCAGAGCCCCGACTCAGGCCCGGTCATGGAGCCGCATCCCCCCAACTCAGAGACCCCTGGCAGCGAGTCACAGCCTGCGCCCCTAGGTCCAGAGGCCGCTCCTGAGGGCAGAAGAGGTAAGAGCCATGGCCGACCCCGATACTACAAGGGGGGGTAAGAAAGGCCTTCAGGTTCTGGTGCACAAGCCTGTGACTACCCCCCCACCTCAGGGTGCAGGGGCAGCAGATCTAGAACCCAACAGTGCCAGCCCCTATCCCAGGCCCATGTGCTCGTGATGTAGTCAGACTAGTCTTGTTTACAGGGAAAGCTGGACACAGAGCAGTGCCACCACCGGCCAAGGCAGAGGCTGCCGACCCTCCTCCTCCTCCCCTGGACTCTTTACCAACATCACCAAACACCCCCGTGATAAAGCCTGGCACCTGGATCACCACCACCCCCTCTGGGGAACGGATCGGGACGCAAGGATCTAAGAGACTGGATCTGAAGCCTCTGCTGGTGTGTGCCGCCACTGACCCAGTGACCAAAGCAGTAAGTCACCCGTGTGGGACACGACCCCGCTGCATACACCCCAGGGTCACCACATATATACTGTCTATATATCATAGGTAATGACCACTAGAGAAGATCAGGTGGTGACGGTCCGGCAGACGGATGGGACGGTGATGGCAGAACATGCAGATGGCACCAGGATCACCACCTTCTACCAAGAGGTGGACGTGCCGCTCCCGGGAGATCATGAGGAGACCGGTAATCCATTATTATGTGGACGTGGTCACCATGACAGGGTGTGAATATTAATGCAAAATTACATGTGTGGCGTTCTTATTACATGTATTATGTGATGGCGACTAATCTGTGACCAACCCCGAGGGGCTGAGCCATGCAAAGTCACATCAAAATGGCCGCTGCAATAGACGTCATTGGCAAACTGTACAGTCATGGCCAAAAGTTTTGAGAATGATACAAATATTAATTTTTACAAAGTCTACTGCTTCAGTTTTTCTAATGGCAATTTGCATATACTCCAGAATGTTATAAAGAGTGATCAGCTTAACAGCAATTACTTGCAAAGTCAATATTTGCCTAGAAAATGAACTTTATCCCCCAAAACACATTTCAACATCATTGCAGCCCTGCCTTAAAAGGACCACCTAACATCGTTTCAGTGATTGCTCCATTAACACAGGTGTGGGTGTTGATGAGGACAGGGCTGGAGATCAATCTGTCATGATTAAGTAAGAATGACACCACTGGACACTTTAAAAGGAGGCTGGTGCTTGCCATCATTGTTTCTCTTCTGTTAACCATGGTTATCTCTAAAGAAACACGTGCAGTCATCATTGCACTGCACAAAAATGGCCTAACTGGGAAGAGTATTGCAGCTAGAAAGATTGCACCTCAGTCAACAATCTATCGCATCATCAAGAACTTCAAGGAGAGAGGTTCCATTGGTGCCAAAAAGGCTCCAGGGCGCCCAAGAAAGACCAGCAAGCGGCAGGACCGTCTCTTAAAAGTGTTTCAGCTGCGGGATGGGGCTACCAGCAGTGCAGAGCTTGCTGAGGAATGGCAGCAGGCAGGTGTGAGTGCATCTGCACGCACTGTGAGGCGGAGACTCTTGGAGCAAGGCCTGGTCTCAAGGAGGGCAGCAAAGAAGCCACTTCTCTCCAGAAAAAACATCAGGGACAGACTGATATTCTGCAAAAGGTACAGGGAGTGGACTGCTGAGGACTGGGGGAAAGTCATTTTCTCTGATGAATCCCCTTTTCGATGGTTTGGAACATCTGGAAAACAGCTTATTCGGAGAAGAAGAGGTGAGCGCTACCACCAGTCTTGTCTCATGCCAACTGTAAAGCATCCTGAAACCATTCATGTGTGGGGTTGCTTCTCAGCCAAGGGAATCGGCTCTCTCACAGTCTTGCCTAAAAACACAGCCATGAATAAAGAATGGTACCAGAATGTCCTCCAAGAGCAACTTCTCCCAACCGTCCAAGAGCAGTTTGGCGCTCAACAATGCCTTTTCCAGCATGATGGAGCACCTTGCCATAAAGCAAAGGTGATAACTAAATGGCTCAGGGAACAAAACATAGAGATTTTGGGTCCATGGCCTGGAAACTCCCCAGATCTTAATCCCATTGAGAACTTGTGGTCAATCATCAAGAGACGGGTGGACAAACAAAAACCAACAAATTCAGACAAAATGAAAGCATTGATTCTGCAAGAATGGACTGCTATCAGTCAGGATTTGGTCCAGAAGTTGATTGAGAGCATGCCAGGGAGAATTGCAGAGGTCCTGAAGAAGAAGGGTCAACACTGCAAATATTGACTTGCTGCATTAACTCATTCTAACTGTCAATATAAGCTTCTGTTACTCATAATATGAATGCAATTCTATTTCTGTATGTGATAAAAACATCTGACAAACACACATAAAAACCAGAGGGCAGCAGATCATGTGAAAATAGAATATTTGTGTCATTCTCAAAACTTTTGGCCATGACTGTAGAACATTTGTCATTCTCTGCTATTACATGACTCAGGTGGACTACAAGTCACATGTGACCCGAGTCATGCAGCGGCCAGAGACATGCGCCCTGACATGGGTATCCTCTTTCTCAGGATGTATCCACCGTATGTAGAGCGACTCTCCGTAACATTCCTGGTGTCTCCTGGCGTCTCGCATACTTTGGATACTTGCTGTGAGACCGATATCATCCGCCCCTCCCCCTCCGACCGCCATAATTTGGAATTAATGAGTTTCATTCTTATGATTGATCCTTGCTCATTAGAGCCAAAACCCACAAACCACAATGAGAATAAAACCCGCGCAGCGCGCTCCGTAACGGGGGGCACTGGAGACGGGCGCTGTCAGGACAGCGTGATTACATGAGACAACAATGTGTGATGGGATGCGATCCCCCTGATCTCCCCGCCGAGCCCCCTCCCTCTGACTGCATTAATCTCCCCCTGTCCCATCATGCAGATCAATATTCCGGAGCGTGGCTGTATAAATATCAGAGTGACGCCGCCATCCATCATCCATCCCCGAAGTCCTGCGAGAGGCAGAATCCATCATAGACTTGGCTGCATCACCCCATCCCTCACACAGACCCCCCCAATAATCGCACATGGAAGCGTGTATACTGTAACCGCAGAGCAGCTGGCAGCAAGCACACGTATGAGCGCAGGTCCCGGGCCGATCCCGCCACCACCTCACTACTATAGCCTATGATCAGTCTGTTATATACTGATGGGTCACCGCTATCCGATTGGTGGGGTCTGAGGCCCGGACCCTGCACTGATGAGGCGCCATCCACTGTATAGTGGCCCTGCCAGGGTACTGCAGCTCTAGCCCATTCACTTCAGTCAGTATGAACATTGTCCTGGGGACTGAAAACCTCCACATAGCGAAATGCAGCAAACAAAACGCAGCGGAACGCATTGCATTCTTTCCCGCAGTGTTTCTCATTGCGTTTTTGCTGCTTTTTTCTCTGCGGAATTTCTGCCCTTATATTTCCGCAGGTATAATGGACAGGCTGACTGCAATGTGTGGGTGGGATTAGCCAGAATTCCATCCACTTTGCAGTTACTATAAAACGCCGTGTTTTCGCAACGTGGGGGTTTCAGCCTTAATCTTGGAGTCGGCAGCCCCCCTCCACTCCTGAGACATATTTACCTAGCACGGCAGCCCAAACACAAAACTACTATTATTATAGTGTGAGGTCTCTTCAGCCCCCGGAGTATAATAAGCCGAGGCCCCGGGGAAGGGACAAACATAACAAATAATGTCACGCTCCTTCCCTGTGCTCTGCAGGCGTTTCTGCCTGATATCAGTGACCGCTGATAGGTCCTCGGGGGTTACGTCGGCATCATGATGTATAACCACGTGACGTCAGGCAGAAGCGCCGAAGAGGACAGAGAGCAGCGCCGGAGACCAGGGGAGGTGAGTAACAGTGTTATTTATGTTTGTCAACTCTCCGGGGCCTCCGATCATTATACACTGGGGTATGAAGAGACCCCACACTATAATAATAGCTAGTCAGTGGCAAACCCCAAAAATGTTGTGTACAGCTGAACCGGAAATTTTTGGAACATTTGTTGGGTCCGCTATGGGACATTATACTATGTGGAGGGTCCGCTATGGGACATTGTACTGTGTGGAGGGGCCGCTATGGGACATTGTACTGTGTGGAGGGGCCGCTATGGGACATTATACTATGTGGAGGGGCCGCTATGGGAAATAATACTGTATAGAGGGGCCACTATGGGATATTATACTGTATGTGGGTTTTTGCACAAACGCAGGCAATTTTCCAATAAAACATGCATGTATTTTTGTGCAAAAGCGCACCATGTGAACGCATCTTTACATGGTAGTGAAAGTACCGTGTCCTAGGACTATATACCGCAATAGCAGATACTTAGTGTATCACCGCCCTCTTGGTGCTGCCGTACGCTGCTCCTGGGCACATTCACCACTAATTGGGGGCTGTACATGGCCCTTCATTGTCCTGGGGAATAGCAGTACCCACATGTGTCCAGGAGCATCTGGGGGCAGCACTTCTATGTTATGTGCTCTATGAGATTTGTATCGGGGTCCTCAGTCTTACAATTATTGCGGCACCCCGAGGACCTGTCATTTTTTTTGTGTGTAAATCCTCACGGTGCACAGTACGAAGACCGAGCCCTGATGTTGAGCTAGTTGAGTGTTACCTATGTCACCAGCGTTGTATGGAGATGCGTCTTGTAGACTGTTCACAGCTTACTCTTATATTTCTGCTCAGGAGAAATTCCTCAGAGCATCACAAAAAAAGTAAAGTTTATCCAGGTGGAGAAGTCGGACTTTGTCACAGTCGTTCTGAATTGTGAGGAGGACTCGTGTTATGCTGTGTCTGGAGACGGCACTGAGGTCCTGGCCAGACCTCAGGGGTCCTATCAGGTGAGTGTCGTATCTGGTGGATCCATCCATGATCTCTGGCCCTGTTAAGTCTCCAAATGATCAATTCTTCTTGAAGTGTCCCAACCCTCTGAGGTCTCCTCTGGAGTCTCCATCAGGCCAAGGCATATAGGCATATGGTAGAGCCGTCCACCAGTTTTTTGTATATCCGTGGAGCTACATTTGGGTGAGGACCCCCTCAGGTCGCCCCACTAAATTCTTTTCTATGTTGTTGCATGTGATGAGGTCTTCCCACCAAACTCCGGCTGTCTGACCATCAACCATGAAGGAAGAGCCATCTACTCACCAAGGACAAACTCCAAGGTTGAGATGCCCATCAGGCAGGAGGATCTGCCCCCTGCAAGTTACATCATATCCCACACCCAGAATGTCATCTCCGAGGTGCTGGACCCTGAGGGCAATCTCTTCCAGGTAATATCATCTTTGCAGCTGTCTCTTTAAGAGACCCCATCTTCTTGACCAGGAGTATATATATGTTATGTGGTCCTTAAAGGTAATGGTGGATGGAAGCACCTCTGTGATTATTACCGGTGGAGATGCATGTGAAGAAGAAGAGTCAGAGGAGAAGGACAAAGTCCTGGCTGCTAGGGTGGATAAGTCTCCAGAGGTCTACGACTTACACGTTCCCCGGTATAGTAGCATCTGTCCATTGTCCCACCCTCCATGGTTATTATTGACTGTCTCTTATATGACATCTGGTGACCTCTTGGCAGGTTTTTCATGGTTAATGCTGATGGATCTGGCAGTGAAATTCTGCGAAATCGAGAAGTGGAGGATTATCTGGCCACCTGTTACTGTGACCCGACAATAGCAGTCATACGAGAGCCGACCCAGGAGTCACCAGGTGAGAGGCGGTGGATGGTTATTATGTGTAGGAACAAGATGAACATTGGGGTGATGACTTGCTGGTTGAGTGGTAGGGTCTTAATCCAAGAAGGAAGTTGTTCTTATGGTAAGAAGCTGCCGTCTTCACTCCACTTCCTAGGTGTCCAGAGCATCACTGTCCTGCAGCCATTCCCTGACACCTCTCCATGGACCATGAAGAAACATCTAAGCAACATTGTCCCCCCGAATCTCCTGTCCAGAGACTGGGACACCTTCCCTTCCATAGAGGTGTGTATATCTTCACACATGATGTTCTCCAGAACCTGAATGGTTAATAACACTACCCCTGTTATTTTTAGAGGAAATCACCAGGACCTCCCCTGGGCATCGGCGTCTGGAAAGGTCTCAGTATCGGGACAGAAGGACCCAAAAAGTCTCCATCGCCAGTCCTGAAATGTCCCAATGTGTTGAGGATTCGTCAGCTCCATCTGTATGAGCCCATTGGTCAGGAGAGGCGGGAAAAGCTCGAGCACTCACTTAAGGTAAGTAGAACATGGGGGCAACTAGCAGGAGGCACCACAAGTGCAGAGTATTACCCCGTAACCTTGTGTTACCCCTGCCTGACTACAGGACTACATCAACAGAGTGATCAAGAAGGAGAAGGAGAGGCAAGAACTCAACATCAAAGATCCCAGGAGCGCAGAGGAGAAGGAAGACGCGGCCGACCTGCTCCAGCTGGTGCTGGTGAGCAACTGCATGGATGATGGGTGTAGTAGTTGTCAAGTGTGGTGGATTGATAGGAGTGGAGTAAGTGATGCTAAGTAGGAGCATGTGTAACGTGTCTGCAGGGACATAGACTGGGGTGACCTGGATATTGGATGGTTCAAGAGGGTTTTTGGAGGCTTGCCTTAAAGGAACATTCCAGACAAAACCGATACTAATGCAGAGCCTGAGTGGGTGGAGCATAACATGCAGACTCCACCCCTCAGGCAGTAGATATAACACATTGCATCAGTTTTGTCCAGTCTTCATTTTAGAATATGATAAATAAATGTCCCCAGTCACTGAGAGACCTTACCGAGGCCGGAACTCTACACCGTCTACTCCAGGGTGCCGGCTGTCACCTCTTCAGGTTTTTGCAGATTTTTAGCTTTTGATGATGATGATGATGATGATGTAATTATGTGATCCCCCCCACAGTCCCTGAGCAACACCCCAGAACCTCCCCAGACGCCTACCCTGGACCAGATACAAGGTAACAGAAGCTCATCTGTGTGAGGTCGACACATTACGTTTACATGCACTTGTCTTATTTCTGCCTCCACTTCCCAGCAACTGATATCACTAGTGTGTACGACAACGCCGTCTGCCCGACACCTTCACCTCCCCCACCCATGGCCAAACCGCAGAGAAGTGTCCAAGACTGGGAACAGCTCAGGTAATGGGGAAGACCTCGTAGATGAGACACCCCTGGGCACCTATACTGTGTGGGATCCTGAAGTTTACATTAAGGTTTAGAGAGTATCCTGGGATGCAGAGGACGTAGACAGCATATGTAGGCAGTGAAGGAGCAGAGAGCGTCTGTAGGTAGTGAAGGAGCAGAGAGCGTCTGTAGGCGGTGAAGGAGTAGAGAGCGTCTGTAGGCGGTGAAGGAGCAGAGAGCGTCTGTAGGTGGTGAGGGAGCAGAGAGCGTCTATAGGCAGTGAAGGAGCAGTGAGCGTCTGTAGGCAGTGAGGGAGCAGAGAGCGTCTGTAGGCGGTGAAGGAGCAGAGAGCGTCTGTAGGCGGTGAAGGAGCAGAGAGCGTCTGTAGGCGGTGAAGGAGCAGAGAGCGTCTGTAGGCGGTGAAGGAGCAGAGAGCGTCTGTAGGCGGTGAGGGAGCAGAGAGCATCTGTAGGCGGTGAGGGAGCAGAGAGCGTCTGTAGGCGGTGAGGGAGCAGAGAGCGTCTGTAGGTAGTGAAGGAGTAGAGAGCGTTTGTAGGCAGTGAGGGAGTAGAGAGCGTCTGTAGGCGGTGGAGTAGAGAGCGTCTGTAGGGAGTGAGGGAGCAGAGAGCGTCTGTAGGTAGTGAGGGAGCAGAGAGCGACTGTAGGCGGTGAAGGAGCAGAGAGCGTCTGTAGGCGGTGGAGTAGAGAGCGTCTGTAGGCAGTGAGGGAGCAGAGAGCGTCTGTAGGCAGTGAAGGAGCAGAGAGCGTCTGTAGGCGGTGAAGGAGCAGAGAGCGTCTTTAGGCAGTGAAGGAGCAGAGAGCGTCTGTAGGCAGTGAGGGAGCAGAGAGCGTCTGTAGGCGGTGAAGTAGCAGAGAGCGTCTGTAGGCGGTGAAGGAGCAGAGAGCGTCTGTAGGCGGTGAAGGAGCAGAGAGCGTCTGTAGGCGGTGAAGGAGCAGAGAGCGTCTGTAGGTAGTGAAGGAGTAGAGAGCGTCTGTAGGCGGAGTAGAGAGCGTCTGTAGGCAGTGAGGGAGCAGAGAGCGTCTGTAGGTAGTGAGGGAGCAGAGAGCGACTAGGCAGTGAAGGAGCAGAGAGCGTCTGTAGGCAGTGAGGGAGCAGAGAGCGTCTGTAGGTAGTGAGGGAGCAGAGAGCGACTGTAGTCGGTGAAGGAGCAGAGAGCGTCTAGGCGGTGGAGTAGAGAGCGTCTGTAGGCAGTGAGGGAGCAGAGAGCATCTGTAGGCGGTGAAGGAGCAGAGAGCGTCTGTAGGCAGTGAGGGAGCAGAGAGCGTCTGGCGGTGAAGGAGCAGAGAGCGTCTGTAGGCGGTGAAGGAGCAGAGAGCGTCTGTAGGCGGTGGAGTAGAGAGCGTCTGTAGGCAGTGAGGGAGCAGAGAGCGTCTGTAGGCAGTGAAGGAGCAAAGAGCGTCTGTAGGCGGTGAAGGAGCAGAGAGCGTCTGTAGGCGGTGAGGGAGCAGAGAGCGTCTGTAGGCGGTGAAGTAGCAGAGAGCGCCTGTAGGAGGTGAAGGAGCCGAGAGCGTCTGTAGGTAGTGAAGGAGTAGAGAGCGTCTGTAGGCGGTGGAGTAGAGAGCGTCTGTAGGCAGTGAGGGAGCAGAGAGCATCTGTAGGTAGTGAGCGAGCAGAGAGCGACTGTAGGCGGTGAAGAAGCAGAGAGCGTCTGTAGGCAGTGGAGTAGAGAGCGTCTGTAGGCAGTGAAGGAGCAGAGAGCGTCAGTAGGCAGTGAGGGAGCAGAGAGCGTCTGTAGGCAGTGAAGGAGCAGAGAGCGTCAGTAGGCAGTGAGGGAGCAGAGAGCGTCTGTAGGCAGTGAGGGAGCAGAGAGCGTCTGTAGGCAGTGAAGGAGCAGAGAGCGTCTGTAGGCGGTGAAGGAGCAGAGAGCGTCTGTAGGCAGTGAAGGAGCAGAGAGCGTCTGTAGGCAGTGAGGGAGCAGAGAGCGTCTGTAGGCGGTGAAGTAGCAGAGAGAGTCTGTAGGCGGTGAAGGAGCAGAGAGCGTCTGTAGGCGGTGAGGGAGCAGAGAGCGTCTGTAGGCGGTGAAGGAGCAGAGAGCGTCTGTAGGCGGTGAAGGAGCAGAGAGCGTCTGTAGGCGGTGAGGGAGCAGAGAGCGTCTGTAGGCGGTGAAGGAGCAGAGAGCGTCTGTAGGCGGTGAAGGAGCAGAGAGCGTCTGTAGGCGGTGAAGGAGCAGAGAGCGTCTGTAGGCGGTGAGGGAGCAGAGAGCGTCTGTAGGCGGTGAAGGAGCAGAGAGCGTCTGTAGGCGGTGAAGGAGCAGAGAGCGTCTGTAGGCGGTGAAGGAGCAGAGAGCGTCTGTAGGCGGTGAGGGAGCAGAGAGCGTCTGTAGGCGGTGAGGGAGCAGAGAGTGTCTGTAGGCGGAGAGGGAGCAGAGAGCGTCTGTAGGTAGTGAAGGAGCAGAGAGCGTCTGTAGGTAGTGAAGGAGCAGAGCGTCTGTAGGCGGTGAAGGAGTAGAGAGCGTCTGTAGGCGGTGAAGGAGCAGAGAGCGTCTGTAGGCGGTGAGGGAGCAGAGAGCGTCTGTAGGTAGTGAAGGAGTAGAGAGCGTTTGTAGGCAGTGAGGGAGTAGAGGGCGTCTGTAGGCGGTGGAGTAGAGAGCGTCTGTAGGCAGTGAGGGAGCAGAGAGCGTCTGTAGGTAGTGAGGGAGCAGAGAGCGACTGTAGGCGGTGAAGGAGCAGAGAGCGTCTGTAGGCGGAGGAGTGAGAGAGCGTCTGTAGGCAGTGAGGGAGCAGAGAGCATCTGTAGGCGGTGAAGTAGCAGAGAGCGTCTGTAGGCGGTGAAGGAGCAGAGAGCGTCTGTAGGCGGTGAAGGAGCAGAGAGCGTCTGTAGGCGGTGAAGGAGCAGAGAGCGTCTGTAGGTAGTGAAGGAGTAGAGAGCGTCTGTAGGCGGAGTAGAGAGCGTCTGTAGGCAGTGAGGGAGCAGAGAGTGTCTGTAGGTAGTGAGGGAGCAGAGAGCGACTAGGCAGTGAAGGAGCAGAGAGCGTCTGTAGGCAGTGAGGGAGCAGAGAGCATCTGTAGGCGGTGAAGGAGCAGAGAGCGTCTGTAGGCAGTGAGGGAGCAGAGAGCGTCTGGCGGTGAAGGAGCAGAGACCGTCTGTAGGCGGTGAAGGAGCAGAGAGCGTCTGTAGGCAGTGAGGGAGCAGAGAGCGTCTGTAGGCAGTGAGGGAGCAGAGAGCGTCTGTAGGCAGTGAGGGAGCAGAGAGTGTCTGTAGGTATTGAGGGAGCAGAGAGCGACTGTAGGCGGTGAAGGAGCAGAGAGCGTCTGTAGGCAGTGGAGTAGAGAGCGTCTGTAGGCAGTGAAGGAGCAGAGAGCGTCTGTAGGCTGTGAAGGAGCAGAGAGCGTCTGTAGGCGGTGAGGGAGCAGAGAGCGACTGTAGGCGGTGAAGGAGCAGAGAGCGTCTGTAGGCAGTGGAGTAGAGAGCGTCTGTAGGCAGTGAAGGAGCAGAGAGCGTCTGTAGGCTGTGAAGGAGCAGAGAGCGTCTGTAGTCAGTGAGGGATCAGAGAGCGTCTGTAGGCGGTGAGGGAGCAGAGAGCGTCTGTAGGCAGTGAAGGAGCAGAGAGCGTCTGTAGGCGGTGAAGGAGCAGAGAGCGTCTGTAGGCGGTGAGGGAGCAGAGAGCGTCTGTAGGCGGTGAAGGAGCAGAGAGCGCCTGTAGGCGGTGAAGGAGCCGAGAGCGTCTGTAGGTAGTGAAGGAGTAGAGAGCGTCTGTAGGTGGTGGAGTAGAGAGCGTCTGTAGGCGGTGAGGGAGCAGAGAGCGTCTGTAGGCGGTGAAGGAGCAGAGAGCGTCTGTAGGCGGTGAAGGAGCAGAGAGCGTCTGTAGGCGGTGAAGGAGCAGAGAGCGTCTGTAGGCGGTGAGGGAGCAGAGAGCGTCTGTAGGCGGTGAGGGAGCAGGGGGGGGGCAGAGAGCGTCTGTAGGCGGTGAGGGAGCAGAGAGCGTCTGTAGGCGGTGAGGGAGCAGAGAGCGTCTGTAGGTAGTGAAGGAGCAGAGAGCGTCTGTAGGTAGTGAAGGAGCAGAGCGTCTGTAGGCGGTGAAGGAGTAGAGAGCGTCTGTAGGCGGTGAAGGAGCAGAGAGCGTCTGTAGGCGGTGAGGGAGCAGAGAGCGTCTGTAGGTAGTGAAGGAGTAGAGAGCGTTTGTAGGCAGTGAGGGAGTAGAGAGCGTCTGTAGGCGGTGGAGTAGAGAGCGTCTGTAGGCAGTGAGGGAGCAGAGAGCGTCTGTAGGTAGTGAGGGAGCAGAGAGCGACTGTAGGCGGTGAAGGAGCAGAGAGCGTCTGTAGGCGGTGGAGTAGAAAGCGTCTGTAGGCAGTGAGGGAGCAGAGAGCGTCTGTAGGCAGTGAGGGAGCAGAGAGCGCCTGTAGGCGGTGAAGTAGCAGAGAGCGTCTGTAGGCGGTGAAGGAGCAGAGAGCATCTGTAGGCGGTGAAGGAGCAGAGAGCGTCTGTAGGCGGTGAAGGAGCAGAGAGCGTCTGTAGGTAGTGAAGGAGTAGAGAGCGTCTGTAGGCGGAGTAGAGAGCGTCTGTAGGCAGTGAGGGAGCAGAGAGTGTCTGTAGGTAGTGAGGGAGCAGAGAGCGACTAGGCAGTGAAGGAGCAGAGAGCGTCTGTAGGCAGTGAGGGAGCAGAGAGCGTCTGTAGGTAGTGAGGGAGCAGAGAGCGACTGGAGGCGGTGAAGGAGCAGAGAGCGTCTGTAGGCGGTGAAGGAGCAGAGAGCGTCTGTAGGCAGTGAGGGAGCAGAGAGCATCTGTAGGCGGAGAAGGAGCAGAGAGCGTCTGTAGGCAGTGAGGGAGCAGAGAGCATCTGTAGGCGGTGAAGGAGCAGAGACCGTCTGTAGGCGGTGAAGGAGCAGAGAGCGTCTATAGGCAGTGAGGGAGCAGAGAGCGTCTGTAGGCAGTGAGGGAGCAGAGAGCGTCTGTAGGCAGTGAGGGAGCAGAGAGCGTCTGTAGGTAGTGAGGGAGCAGAGACCGACTGTAGGCGGTGAAGGAGCAGAGAGCGTCTGTAGGCAGTGGAGTAGAGAGTGTCTGTAGGCAGTGAAGGAGCAGACAGCGTCTGTAGGCTGTGAAGGAGCAGAGAGCGTCTGTAGGCAGTGAGGGAGCAGAGAGCGTCTGTAGGCGGTGAGGGAGCAGAGAGCATCTGTAGGCGGTGAAGGAGCAGAGAGCGTCTGTAGGCGGTGGAGTAGAGAGCGTCTGTAGGCAGTGAGGGAGCAGAGAGCGTCTGTAGGCGGTGAAGTAGCAGAGAGAGTCTGTAGGCGGTGAAGGAGCAGAGAGCGTCTGTAGGCAGTGTGGGAGCAGAGAGCGTCTGTAGGCAGTGAAGGCGCAGAGAGCGTCTGTAGGCGGTGAGGGAGCAGAGAGCGTCTGTAGGCGGTGAGGGAGCAGAGAGCGTCTGTAGGCGGTGAAGGAGCAGAGAGCGTCTGTAGGCGGTGAAGGAGCAGAGAGCGTCTGTAGGCGGTGAGGGAGCAGAGAGCGTCTGTAGGCGGTGAAGGAGCAGAGAGCGTCTGTAGGCGGTGAAGGAGCAGAGAGCGTCTGTAGGCGGTGAAGGAGCAGAGAGCGTCTGTAGGCGGTGAGGGAGCAGAGAGCGTCTGTAGGCGGTGAAGGAGCAGAGAGCGTCTGTAGGCGGTGAAGGAGCAGAGAGCGTCTGTAGGCGGTGAAGGAGCAGAGAGCGTCTGTAGGCGGTGAGGGAGCAGAGAGCGTCTGTAGGCGGTGAGGGAGCAGAGAGCGTCTGTAGGCGGTGAGGGAGCAGAGAGCGTCTGTAGGTAGTGAAGGAGCAGAGAGCGTCTGTAGGTAGTGAAGGAGCAGAGCGTCTGTAGGCGGTGAAGGAGTAGAGAGCGTCTGTAGGCGGTGAAGGAGCAGAGAGCGTCTGTAGGCGGTGAGGGAGCAGAGAGCGTCTGTAGGTAGTGAAGGAGTAGAGAGCGTTTGTAGGCAGTGAGGGAGTAGAGAGCGTCTGTAGGCGGTGGAGTAGAGAGCGTCTGTAGGCTGTGAGGGAGCAGAGAGCGTCTGTAGGTAGTGAGGGAGCAGAGAGCGACTGTAGGCAGTGAAGGAGCAGAGAGCGTCTGGGGGGGGGTAGGCGGTGAAGGAGCAGAGAGCGTCTGTAGGCGGTGAAGGAGCAGAGAGCGTCTGTAGGCGGTGAGGGAGCAGAGAGCGTCTGTAGGCGGTGAGGGAGCAGAGAGCGTCTGTAGGCGGTGAAGGAGCAGAGAGCGTCTGTAGGCGGTGAAGGGAGCAGAGAGCGTCTGTAGGCGGTGAGGGAGCAGAGAGCGTCTGTAGGCGGTGAAGGAGCAGAGAGCGTCTGTAGGCGGTGAAGGAGCAGAGAGCGTCTGTAGGCGGTGAAGGAGCAGAGAGCGTCTGTAGGCGGTGAGGGAGCAGAGAGCGTCTGTAGGCGGTGAAGGAGCAGAGAGCGTCTGTAGGCGGTGGAGGAGCAGAGGGCGTCTGTAGGCGGTGAAGGAGCAGAGAGCGTCTGTAGGCGGTGAGGGAGCAGAGAGCGTCTGTAGGCGGTGAGGGAGCAGAGAGCGTCTGTAGGCGGTGAGGGAGCAGAGAGCGTCTGTAGGTAGTGAAGGAGCAGAGAGCGTCTGTAGGTAGTGAAGGAGCAGAGCGCTGAGGAGCAGAGGCGTCTGTAGGCGGTGAAGGAGTAGAGAGCGTCTGTAGGCGGTGAAGGAGCAGAGAGCGTCTGTAGGCGGTGAGGGAGCAGAGAGCGTCTGTAGGTAGTGAAGGAGTAGAGAGCGTTTGTAGGCAGTGAGGGAGTAGAGAGCGTCTGTAGGCGGTGGAGGAGAGAGCGTCTGTAGGCAGTGAGGGAGCAGAGAGCGTCTGTAGGTAGTGAGGGAGCAGAGAGCGACTGTAGGCGGTGAAGGAGCAGAGAGCGTCTGTAGGCGGTGAAGGAGCAGAGAGCGTCTGTAGGCAGTGAAGGAGCAGAGAGCGTCTGTAGGCGGTGAAGGAGCAGAGAGCGTCTGTAGGCGGTGAAGGAGCAGAGAGCGTCTGTAGGCGGTGAAGGAGCAGAGAGCGTCTGTAGGTAGTGAAGGAGTAGAGAGCGTCTGAAGGCGGGAGTAGAGAGCGTCTGTAGGCAGTGAGGGAGCAGAGAGCGTCTGTAGGTAGTGAGGGAGCAGAGAGCGACTGTAGGCAGTGAAGGAGCAGAGAGCGTCTGTAGGCAGGTGAGGGAGCAGAGAGCGTCTGTAGGCGGTGAGGGAGCAGAGAGCGACTGGAGGCGGTGCAGGAGCAGAGAGCGTCTGTAGGCGGTGAAGGAGCAGAGAGCGTCTGTAGGCAGTGAGGGAGCAGAGAGCATCTGTAGGCGGTGAAGGAGCAGAGAGCGTCTGTAGGCAGTGAGGGAGCAGAGAGCGTCTGTAGGCGGTGAAGGAGCAGAGAGCGTCTGTAGGCGGTGAGGGAGCAGAGAGCGTCTGTAGGCGGTGAGGGAGCAGAGAGCGTCTGTAGGCGGTGAGGGAGCAGAGAGCGTCTGTAGGTAGTGAAGGAGCAGAGAGCGTCTGTAGGTAGTGAAGGAGCAGAGCGTCTGTAGGCGGTGAAGGAGTAGAGAGCGTCTGTAGGCGGTGAAGGAGCAGAGAGCGTCTGTAGGCGGTGAGGGAGCAGAGAGCGTCTGTAGGTAGTGAAGGAGTAGAGAGCGTTTGTAGGCAGTGAGGGAGTAGAGAGCGTCTGTAGGCGGTGGAGTAGAGAGCGTCTGTAGGCAGTGAGGGAGCAGAGAGCGTCTGTAGGTAGTGAGGGAGCAGAGAGCGACTGTAGGCGGTGAAGGAGCAGAGAGCGTCTGTAGGCGGTGGAGTAGAGAGCGTCTGTAGGCAGTGAGGGAGCAGAGAGCGTCTGTAGGCAGTGAAGGAGCAGAGAGCGTCTGTAGGCGGTGAAGGAGCAGAGAGCGTCTGTAGGCAGTGAAGGAGCAGAGAGCGTCTGTAGGCAGTGAGGGAGCAGAGAGCGTCTGTAGGCGGTGAAGTAGCAGAGAGCGTCTGTAGGCGGTGAAGGAGCAGAGAGCATCTGTAGGCGGTGAAGGAGCAGAGAGCGTCTGTAGGCGGTGAAGGAGCAGAGAGCGTCTGTAGGCGGTGAAGGAGCAGAGAGCGTCTGTAGGTAGTGAAGGAGTAGAGAGCGTCTGTAGGCGGAGTAGAGAGGGCGTCTGTAGGCAGTGAGGGAGCAGAGAGCGTCTGTAGGTAGTGAGGGAGCAGAGAGCGACTAGGCAGTGAAGGAGCAGAGAGCATCTGTAGGCAGTGAGGGAGCAGAGAGCGTCTGTAGGCAGTGAGGGAGCAGAGAGCGTCTGTAGGCGGTGAAGGAGCAGAGAGCGTCTGTAGGCGGTGAAGGAGCAGAGAGCGTCTGTAGGCAGTGAGGGAGCAGAGAGCGTCGAGGGGGCATCTGTAGGCGGTGAAGGAGCAGAGACCGTCTGTAGGCGGTGAAGGAGCAGAGAGCGTCTGTAGGCAGTGAGGGAGCAGAGAGCGTCTGTAGGCAGTGAGGGAGCAGAGAGCGTCTGTAGGCAGTGAGGGAGCAGAGAGCGTCTGTAGGTAGTGAGGGAGCAGAGAGCGACTGTAGGCGGTGAAGGAGCAGAGAGCGTCTGTAGGCAGTGAAGGAGCAGAGAGCGTCTGTAGGCTGTGAAGGAGCAGAGAGCGTCTGTAGGCAGTGAGGGAGCAGAGAGCGTCTGTAGGCGGTGAGGGAGCAGAGAGCGTCTGTAGGCGGTGAAGGAGCAGAGAGCGTCTGTAGGCGGTGGAGGAGAGAGCGTCTGTAGGCAGTGAGGGAGCAGAGAGCGTCTGTAGGCAGTGAAGGAGCAAAGAGCGTCTGTAGGCGGTGAAGGAGCAGAGAGCGTCTGTAGGCGGTGAAGGAGCAGAGAGCACCTGTAGGCGGTGAAGGAGCAGAGAGCGTCTGTAGGTAGTGAAGGAGTAGAGAGCGTCTGTAGGCGGTGTGGAATAGAGAGCGTCTGTAGGCAGTGAGGGAGCAGAGAGCATCTGTAGGCAGTGAGGGAGCAGAGAGCGTCTGTAGGCAGTGAGGGAGCAGAGAGCGTCTGTAGGCGGTGAAGGAGCAGAGAGCGTCTGTAGGCGGTGAAGGAGCAGAGAGCGTCTGTAGGCAGTGTGGGAGCAGAGAGCGTCTGTAGGCGGTGAAGGAGCAGAGAGCGTCTGTAGGCGGTGAAGGAGCAGAGAGCGTCTGTAGGCGGTGAAGGAGCAGAGAGCGTCTGTAGGCGGTGAGGGAGCAGAGAGCGTCTGTAGGCGGTGAAGGAGCAGAGAGCGTCTGTAGGCGGTGAAGGAGCAGAGAGCGTCTGTAGGCGGTGAAGGAGCAGAGAGCGTCTGTAGGCGGTGAGGGAGCAGAGAGCGTCTGTAGGCGGTGAGGGAGCAGAGAGCGTCTGTAGGCGGTGAGGGAGCAGAGAGCGTCTGTAGGTAGTGAAGGAGCAGAGAGCGTCTGTAGGTGGTGAAGGAGCAGAGCGTCTGTAGGCGGTGAAGGAGTAGAGAGCGTCTGTAGGCGGTGAAGGAGCAGAGAGCGTCTGTAGGCGGTGAGGGAGCAGAGAGCGTCTGTAGGTAGTGAAGGAGTAGAGAGCGTTTGTAGGCAGTGAGGGAGTAGAGAGCGTCTGTAGGCGGTGGGAGTAGAGAGCGTCTGTAGGCAGTGAGGGAGCAGAGAGCGTCTGTAGGTAGTGAGGGAGCAGAGAGCGACTGTAGGCGGTGAAGGAGCAGAGAGCGTCTGTAGGCGGTGGAGTAGAGAGCGTCTGTAGGCAGTGAGGGAGAAGAGAGCGTCTGTAGGAAGTGAAGGAGCAGAGAGCGTCTGTAGGCGGTGAAGGAGCAGAGAGCGTCTGTAGGCAGTGAAGGAGCAGAGAGCGTCTGTAGGCAGTGAGGGAGCAGAGAGCGTCTGTAGGCGGTGAAGTAGCAGAGAGCGTCTGTAGGCGGTGAAGGAGCAGAGAGCGTCTGTAGGCGGTGAAGGAGCAGAGAGCGTCTGTAGGCGGTGAAGGAGCAGAGAGCGTCTGTAGGCGGTGAAGGAGCAGAGAGCGTCTGTAGGTAGTGAAGGAGTAGAGAGCGTCTGTAGGCGGGAGTAGAGAGCGTCTGTAGGCAGTGAGGGAGCAGAGAGCGTCTGTAGGTAGTGAGGGAGCAGAGAGCGACTAGGCAGTGAAGGAGCAGAGAGCGTCTGTAGGCAGTGAGGGAGCAGAGAGCGTCTGTAGGTAGTGAGGGAGCAGAGAGCGACTGGAGGCGGTGAAGGAGCAGAGAGCGTCTGTAGGCAGTGAAGGAGCAGAGAGCGTCTGTAGGCAGTGAGGGAGCAGAGAGCATCTGTAGGCGGTGAAGGAGCAGAGAGCGTCTGTAGGCAGTGAGGGAGCAGAGAGCATCTGTAGGCGGTGAAGGAGCAGAGACCGTCTGTAGGCGGTGAAGGAGCAGAGAGCGTCTGTAGGCAGTGAGGGAGCAGAGAGCGTCTGTAGGCAGTGAGGGAGCAGAGAGCGTCTGTAGGCAGTGAGGGAGCAGAGAGCGTCTGTAGGTAGTGAGGGAGAGCAGAGAGCGACTGTAGGCGGTGAAGGAGCAGAGAGCGTCTGTAGGCAGTGAAGGAGCAGAGAGCGTCTGTAGGCTGTGAAGGAGCAGAGAGCGTCTGTAGGCAGTGAGGGAGCAGAGAGCGTCTGTAGGCGGTGAGGGAGCAGAGAGCGTCTGTAGGCGGTGAAGGAGCAGAGAGCGTCTGTAGGCGGTGGAGTAGAGAGCATCTGTAGGCAGTGAGGGAGCAGAGAGCGTCTGTAGGCAGTGAAGGAGCAAAGAGCGTCTGTAGGCGGTGAAGGAGCAGAGAGCGTCTGTAGGCGGTGAAGGAGCAGAGAGCACCTGTAGGCGGTGAAGGAGCAGAGAGCGTCTGTAGGTAGTGAAGGAGTGCAGAGAGCGTCTGTAGGCGGTGGAATAGAGAGCGTCTGTAGGCAGTGAGGGAGCAGAGAGCATCTGTAGGCAGTGAGGGAGCAGAGAGCGTCTGTAGGCAGTGAGGGAGCAGAGAGCGTCTGTAGGCAGTGAGGGAGCAGAGAGCGTCTGTAGGCAGTGAGGGAGCAGAGAGCGACTGTAGGCGGTGAAGGAGCAGAGAGCGTCTGTAGGCAGTGGAGGAGAGTGCGTCTGTAGGCAGTGAAGGAGCAGAGAGCGTCTGTAGGCAGTGAGGGAGCAGAGAGCGTCTGTAGGCAGTGAGGAGTAGAGAGCGTCTGTAGGCAGTGAAGCAGCAGAGAGCGTCTGTAGGCGGTGAAGGAGCAGAGAGCGTCTGTAGGCGGTGAAGGAGCAGAGAGCGTCTGTAGGCGGTGAGGGAGCAGAGAGCGTCTGTAGGCGGTGAAGGAGCAGAGAGCGTCTGTAGGCGGTGAGGGAGCAGAGAGCATCTGTAGGCAATGGAGTAGAGAGCATCTGTAGGCGGTGAAGGAGCAGAGAGCGTCTGTAGGCAGTGAAGGAGCAGAGAGCGTCTGTAGGCGGTGAGGGAGCAGAGAGCGTCTGTAGGCGGTGAGGGAGCAGAGAGCGTCTGTAGGCAGTGGGAGTAGAGAGCGTCTGTAGGCAGTGAAGGAGCAGAGAGCGTCTGTAGGCAGTGAAGGAGCAGAGAGCGTCTGTAGGCGGTGGGAGTAGAGAGCGTCTGTAGGCAGTGAGGGAGCAGAGAGCGTCTGTAGGCAGTGAGGGAGCAGACAGCGTCTGTAGGCAGTGAGGGAGCAGAGAGCGTCTGTAGGCGGTGAAGGAGCAGAGAGCGTCTGTAGGCGGTGAAGGAGCAGAGAGCGTCTGTAGGCGGTGAGGGAGCAGAGAGCGTCTGTAGGCGGTGAAGGAGCAGAGAGCGTCTGCAGGCGGTGAGGGAGCAGAGAGCGTCTGTAGGCGGTGAAGGAGCAGAGAGCGTCTGTAGGCGGTGAGGGAGCAGAGAGCGTCTGTAGGCGGTGAGGGAGCAGAGAGCGTCTGTAGGCGGTGAGGGAGCAGAGAGCGTCTGTAGGCAGTGAAGGAGCAGAGAGCGTCTGTAGGCGGTGAAGGAGCAGAGAGCGTCTGTAGGCGGGGAGGAGCAGAGAGCGTCTGTAGGCGGTGAAGGAGCAGAGAGCGTCTGTAGGCGGTGAGGGAGCAGAGAGCGTCTGTAGGCGGTGAAGGAGCAGAGAGCGTCTGTAGGCAGTGAGGGAGGGAGCGAGGCGACTGTAGGCGGTGGAGAGAGAGCGTCTGTAGGCAGTGTGGGAGCAGAGAGCGTCTGTAGGCAGTGAGGGAGCAGAGAGCGTCTGTAGGCAGTGAAGGAGCAGAGAGCGTCTGTAGGCGGTGAAGGAGCAGAGAGCGTCTGTAGGCAGTGAAGGAGCAGAGAGCGTCTGTAGGCGGTGAAGGAGCAGAGAGCGTCTGTAGGCGGTGAAGGAGCAGAGAGCGTCTGTAGGCGGTGAAGGAGCAGAGAGCGTCTGTAGGCGGTGAAGGAGAGAGAGCGTCTGTAGGGGGAGTAGAGAGCGTCTGTAGGCAGTGAGGGAGCAGAGAGGGTCTGTAGGCAGTGAGGGAGCAGAGAGCGACTGTAGGCAGTGAAGGAGCAGAGAGCGTCTGTAGGCAGTGAGGGAGCAGAGAGCGTCTGTAGGCAGTGAGGGAGCAGAGAGCGTCTGTAGGCGGTGAGGCGGAGGAGCAGAGAGCGTCTGTAGGCGGTGAAGGAGCAGAGAGCGTCTGTAGGCAGTGAGGGAGCAGAGAGCATCTGTAGGCGGAGAAGGAGCAGAGAGCGTCTGTAGGCAGTGAGGGAGCAGAGAGCGTCTGTAGGCGGTGAAGGAGCAGAGAGCGTCTGTAGGCGGTGAGGGAGCAGAGAGCGTCTGTAGGCGGTGAGGGAGCAGAGAGCGTCTGTAGGCGGGGGGGAGCAGAGAGCGTCTGTAGGCGGTGAAGGAGCAGAGAGCGTCTGTAGGTAGTGAAGGAGCAGAGAGCGTCTGTAGGCGGTGAAGGAGCAGAGAGCGTCTGTAGGCGGTGAAGGAGCAGAGAGCGTCTGTAGGCGGTGAGGGAGCAGAGAGCGTCTGTAGGCAGTGAAGGAGCAGAGAGCGTCTGTAGGCAGTGAGGGAGCAGAGAGCGTCTGTAGGCGGTGAGGGAGCAGAGAGCGTCTGTAGGCGGTGAGGGAGCAGAGAGCGTCTGTAGGCGGTGAGGGAGCAGAGAGCGACTGTAGGCGGTGAAGGAGCAGAGAGCGTCTGTAGGCGGTGGAGTAGAGAGCGTCTGTAGGCAGTGAGGGGAGCAGAGAGCGTCTGTAGGCAGTGAAGGAGCAGAGAGCGTCTGTAGGCGGTGAAGGAGCAGAGAGCGTCTGTAGGCAGTGAAGGAGCAGAGAGCGTCTGTAGGCAGTGAGGGAGCAGAGAGCGTCTGTAGGCGGTGAAGGAGCAGAGAGCGTCTGTAGGCGGTGAAGGAGCAGAGAGCGTCTGTAGGCGGTGAAGGAGCAGAGAGCGTCTGTAGGCGGTGAGGGAGCAGAGAGCGTCTGTAGGCGGTGAAGGAGCAGAGAGCGTCTGTAGGCAGTGAAGGAGCAGAGAGCGTCTGTAGGCGGTGAAGGAGCAGAGAGCGTCTGTAGGCAGTGAGGGAGCAGAGAGCGTCTGTAGGCGGTGAGGGAGCAGAGAGCGTCTGTAGGCAGTGAGGGAGCAGAGAGGGCGTCTGTAGGCGGTGAGGGAGGGGCGAGGGAGCAGAGAGCGTCTGTAGGCGGTGAAGGAGCAGAGAGCGTCTGTAGGCGGTGAAGGAGCAGAGAGCGTCTGTAGGCGGTGAGGGGAGAGAGAGAGAGCGTCTGTAGGCGGTGAGGGAGCAGAGAGCGGTCGTGGAGGCGGTGAGAGGAGGCAGAGAGAGCTGGGCGGTGGAGGGCGGAGAGCGTCTGTAGGCGGTGGAGGGGGGTAGAGAGCGTCTGTAGGCAGTGAGGGAGCAGAGAGCGTCTGTAGGCGGTGAGGGAGCAGAGAGCGTCTGTAGGCGGTGAGGGAGCAGAGAGCGTCTGTAGGCGGTGAAGGAGCAGAGAGCGTCTGTAGGCGGTGGAGTGAGAGCGTCTGTAGGCGGTGAGGGAGCAGAGAGCGTCTGTAGGCAGTGAAGGAGCAGAGAGCGTCTGTAGGCGGTGAAGGAGCAGAGGGGTGAGGAGCAGAGAGCGTCTGTAGGCGGTGAAGGAGCAGAGAGCGCCTGTAGGCGGTGAAGGAGCAGAGAGCGTCTGTAGGCAGTGAAGGAGCAGAGAGCGTCTGTAGGCGGTGGAGAGAGAGGAGCAGAGGTCTGTAGGCAGTGAGGGAGCAGAGAGCGTCTGTAGGCAGTGAGGGAGCAGAGAGCGTCTGTAGGCAGTGAGGGAGCAGAGAGCGTCTGTAGGCAGTGAGGGAGCAGAGAGCGTCTGTAGGCGGTGAGGGAGCAGAGAGTGACTGTAGGCGGTGAAGGAGCAGAGAGCGTCTGTAGGCAGTGAGGAGCAGAGAGCGTCTGTAGGCAGTGAAGGAGCAGAGAGCGTCTGTAGGCAGTGAGGGAGCAGAGAGCGTCTGTAGGCAGTGAGGGAGTAGAGAGCGTCTGTAGGCAGTGAAGCAGCAGAGAGCGTCTGTAGGCGGTGAGGGAGCAGAGAGCGTCTGTAGGCGGTGAAGGAGCAGAGAGCGTCTGTAGGCGGTGAAGGAGCAGAGAGCGTCTGTAGGCGGTGAGGGAGCACAGAGCGTCTGTAGGCGGTGAAGGAGCAGAGAGCGTCTGTAGGCGGTGAGGGAGCAGAGAGCGTCTGTAGGCAGTGGGGAGCAGAGAGCATCTGTAGGCAGTGAAGGAGCAGAGAGCGTCTGTAGGCAGTGAAGGAGCAGAGAGCGTCTGTAGGCGGTGAGGGAGCAGAGAGCGTCTGTAGGCGGTGAGGGAGCAGAGAGCGTCTGTAGGCGGGGGGTGGAGCAGAGAGCGTCTGTAGGCAGTGAAGGAGCAGAGAGCGTCTGTAGGCGGTGAAGGAGCAGAGAGCGTCTGTAGGCGGGTGAGGGAGTAGAGAGCGTCTGTAGGCGGTGAGGGAGCAGAGAGCGTCTGTAGGCAGTGAGGGAGCAGAGAGCGTCTGTAGGCAGTGAGGGAGCAGAGAGCGTCTGTAGGCGGTGGGGAGTGAGGGGAGCAGAGAGGCGTCTGTAGGCGGTGAAGGAGCAGAGAGCGTCTGTAGGCGGTGAAGGAGCAGAGAGCGTCTGTAGGCGGTGAAGGAGCAGAGAGCGTCTGTAGGCGGTGAGGGAGCAGAGAGCGTCTGTAGGCGGTGAGGGAGCAGAGGGAGCGTTTGGGGAAGGAGCAGAGAGCGTCTGTAGGCGGTGAGGGAGCAGAGAGCGTCTGTAGGCGGTGAGGGAGCAGAGAGGCGTCTGTAGGCGGTGAGGGAGCAGAGAGCGTCTGTAGGTAGTGAAGGAGCAGAGAGCGTCTGTAGGCAGTGAAGGAGCAGAGAGCGTCTGTAGGCGGTGAAGGAGCAGAGAGCGTCTGTAGGCGGTGAAGGAGCAGAGAGCGTCTGTAGGCGGTGAGGGAGCAGAGAGCGTCTGTAGGCAGGTGAAGGAGCAGAGAGCGTTTGTAGGCAGTGGGGGGGTGGAGAGCGTCTGTAGGCGGTGAAGGAGCAGAGAGCGTCTGTAGGCAGTGAGGGAGCAGAGAGCGTCTGTAGGCAGTGAGGGAGCAGAGAGCGTCTGTAGGCAGTGAAGGAGCAGAGAGCGTCTGTAGGCGGTGAAGGAGCAGAGAGCGTCTGTAGGCAGTGAAGGAGCAGAGAGCGTCTGTAGGCGGTGAAGGAGCAGAGAGCGTCTGTAGGCAGTGAAGGAGCAGAGAGCGTCTGTAGGCGGTGAAGGAGCAGAGAGCGTCTGTAGGCAGTGAAGGAGCAGAGAGCGTCTGTAGGCGGGAGGGAGAGCGCTGTAGGCAGTGAGGGAGCAGAGAGCGTCTGTAGGCGGTGAGGGAGCAGAGAGCGACTGTAGGCAGTGAAGGAGCAGAGAGCGTCTGTAGGCAGTGAGGGAGCAGAGAGCGTCTGTAGGCAGTGAGGGAGCAGAGAGCGTCTGTAGGCGGTGAAGGAGCAGAGAGCGTCTGTAGGCGGTGAAGGAGCAGAGAGCGTCTGTAGGCAGTGAGGGAGCAGAGAGCGTCTGTAGGCGGTGAAAGAGCAGAGAGCGTCTGTAGGCGGGAGGGGGGGGCGGAGAGCGTCTGTAGGCGGTGAAGGAGCAGAGAGCGTCTGTAGGCGGTGAGGGAGCAGAGAGCGTCTGTAGGCGGTGAGGGAGCAGAGAGCGTCTGTAGGCGGTGAGGGAGCAGAGAGCGTCTGTAGGCAGTGGTAGTGAAGGAGCAGAGAGCGTCTGTAGGTGGTGAAGGAGCAGAGAGCGTCTGTAGGCGGTGAAGGAGCAGAGAGCGTCTGTAGGCGGTGAAGGAGCAGAGAGCGTCTGTAGGCGGTGAGGGAGCAGAGAGCGTCTGTAGGCAGTGAAGGAGTAGAGAGCGTCTGTAGGCAGTGAGGGAGTAGAGAGCGTCTGTAGGCGGTGGAGTAGAGAGCGTCTGTAGGCAGTGAGGGAGCAGAGAGCGTCTGTAGGGGGGGGCAGGGGGAGGCGTCTGTAGGCGGTGAAGGAGCAGAGAGCGTCTGTAGGCGGTGAAGGAGCAGAGAGCGTCTGTAGGCAGTGAGGGAGCAGAGAGCGTCTGTAGGCAGTGAAGGAGCAGAGAGGCGTCTGTAGGCGGTGAAGGAGCAGAGAGCGTCTGTAGGCAGTGAAGGAGCAGAGAGCGTCTGTAGGCAGTGAGGGAGCAGAGAGCGTCTGTAGGCGGTGAAGGAGCAGAGAGCGTCTGTAGGCGGTGAAGGAGCAGAGAGCGTCTGTAGGCGGTGAAGGAGCAGAGAGCGTCTGTAGGCGGTGAAGGAGCAGAGAGCGTCTGTAGGCGGTGAAGGAGCAGAGAGCGTCTGTAGGTAGTGAAGGAGCAGAGAGCGTCTGTAGGCGGTGAGTAGAGAGAGCGTCTGTAGGCAGTGAGGGAGCAGAGAGCGTCTGTAGGCAGTGAGGGAGCAGAGAGCGACTGTAGGCAGTGAAGGAGCAGAGAGCGTCTGTAGGCAGTGAGGGAGCAGAGAGCGTCTGTAGGCAGTGAGGGAGCAGAGAGCGTCTGTAGGCGGTGAAGGAGCAGAGAGCGTCTGTAGGCGGTGAAGGAGCAGAGAGCGTCTAGGGGTGAGGAGCAGGGCGTCTGTAGGCAGTGAGGGAGCAGAGAGCATCTGTAGGCGGTGAAGGAGCAGAGAGCGTCTGTAGGCGGTGAAGGAGCAGAGAGCGTCTGTAGGCAGTGAGGGAGGAGCAGAGAGCGTCTGTAGGCAGTGAGGGAGCAGAGAGCGTCTGTAGGCAGTGAGGGAGCAGAGAGCGTCTGTAGGCAGTGAGGGAGCAGAGAGCGTCTGTAGGCGGTGAAGGAGCAGAGAGCGTCTGTAGGCAGTGAAGGAGCAGAGAGCGTCTGTAGGCTGGTGAAGGAGCAGAGAGCGTCTGTAGGCAGTGAGGGAGCAGAGAGCGTCTGTAGGCGGTGAGGGAGCAGAGAGCGTCTGTAGGCGGTGAAGGAGCAGAGAGCGTCTGTAGGCGGTGAGGAGTAGAGAGCGTCTGTAGGCAGTGAGGGAGCAGAGAGCGTCTGTAGGCAGTGAAGGAGCAGAGAGCGTCTGTAGGCGGTGAAGGAGCAGAGAGCGTCTGTAGGCGGTGAAGGAGCAGAGAGCGTCTGTAGGCGGTGAAGGAGCAGAGAGCGTCTGTAGGTAGTGAAGGAGTAGAGAGCGTCTGTAGGCGGTGGAATAGAGAGCGTCTGTAGGGAGGGAGCAGAGAGCGTCTGTAGGCAGTGAGGGAGCAGAGAGCGTCTGTAGGCAGTGAGGGAGCAGAGAGCGTCTGTAGGCGGTGAGAGGAGCAGAGAGCGTCTGTAGGCGGTGAAGGAGCAGAGAGCGTCTGTAGGCGGTGAGGGAGCAGAGAGCGTCTGTAGGCGGTGAAGGAGCAGAGAGCGTCTGTAGGCGGTGAAGGAGCAGAGAGCGCTGTGGCGGTGAAGGAGCAGAGAGCGTCTGTAGGCGGTGAAGGAGCAGAGAGCGTCTGTAGGCGGTGAAGGAGCAGAGAGCGTCTGTAGGCGGTGAAGGAGGCAGAGAGCGTCTGTAGGCGGTGAAGGAGCAGAGAGCGTCTGTAGGCGGTGAGGGAGCAGAGAGCGTCTGTAGGCGGTGAGGGAGCAGAGAGCGTCTGTAGGCGGTGAGGGAGCAGAGAGCGTCTGTAGGCAGGTGAAGGAGCAGAGAGCGTCTGTAGGCGGTGAAGGAGCAGAGAGCGTCTGTAGGCGGTGAAGGAGCAGAGAGCGTCTGTAGGCGGTGAAGGAGCAGAGAGCGTCTGTAGGCGGTGAGGGAGCAGAGAGCGTCTGTAGGCAGTGAAGGAGCAGAGAGCGTCTGTAGGCAGTGAGGGAGCAGAGAGCGTCTGTAGGCGGTGGAGTAGAGAGCGTCTGTAGGCAGTGAGGGAGCAGAGAGAGCGTCTGTAGGCAGTGAGGGAGCAGAGAGCGACTGTAGGCGGTGAAGGAGCAGAGAGCGTCTGTAGGCGGTGAGGGGAGCAGAGAGCGTCTGTAGGCAGTGAGGGAGCAGAGAGAGAGCGTCTGTAGGCGGTGAAGGAGCAGAGAGCGTCTGTAGGCGGTGAAGGAGCAGAGAGCGTCTGTAGGCAGTGAAGGAGCAGAGAGCGTCTGTAGGCAGTGAGGGAGCAGAGAGGCGTCTGTAGGCGGTGAAGGAGCAGAGAGCGTCTGTAGGCGGTGAAGGAGCAGAGAGCGTCTGTAGGCGGTGAAGGAGGCAGAGAGCGTCTGTAGGCGGTGAAGGAGCAGAGAGCGTCTGTAGGCGGTGAAGGAGCAGAGAGCGTCTGTAGGTAGTGAAGGAGTAGAGAGCGTCTGTAGGCGGAGTAGAGAGCGTCTGTAGGCAGTGAGGGAGCAGAGAGCGTCTGTAGGTAGTGAGGGAGCAGAGAGCGACTAGGCAGTGAAGGAGCAGAGAGCGTCTGTAGGCAGTGAGGGAGCAGAGAGCGTCTGTAGGTAGTGAGGGAGCAGAGAGCGTCTGGAGGCGGTGAAGGAGCAGAGAGCGTCTGTAGGCAGTGAAGGAGCAGAGAGCGTCTGTAGGCAGTGAGGGAGCAGAGAGCATCTGTAGGCGGTGAAGGAGCAGAGAGCGTCTGTAGGCGGTGAGGGAGCAGAGAGCGTCTGTAGGCGGTGAAGGAGCAGAGAGCGTCTGTAGGCGGTGAAGGAGCAGAGAGCGTCTGTAGGCAGTGAGGGAGCAGAGAGCGTCTGTAGGCAGTGAGGGAGCAGAGAGCGTCTGTAGGCAGTGAGGGAGCAGAGAGCGTCTGTAGGCAGTGAGGGAGCAGAGAGCGACTGTAGGCGGTGAAGGAGCAGAGAGCGTCTGTAGGCAGTGAAGGAGCAGAGAGCGTCTGTAGGCTGTGAAGGAGCAGAGAGCGTCTGTAGGCAGTGAGGGAGCAGAGAGCGTCTGTAGGCGGTGAGGGAGCAGAGAGCGTCTGTAGGCGGTGAAGGAGCAGAGAGCGTCTGTAGGCGGTGGAGTAGAGAGCGTCTGTAGGCAGTGAGGGAGCAGAGAGCGTCTGTAGGCAGTGAAGGAGCAAAGAGCGTCTGTAGGCGGTGAAGGAGCAGAGAGCGTCTGTAGGCGGTGAAGGAGCAGAGAGCACCTGTAGGCGGTGAAGGAGCAGAGAGCGTCTGTAGGTAGTGAAGGAGTAGAGAGCGTCTGTAGGCGGTGGAGTAGAGAGCGTCTGTAGGCAGTGAGGGAGCAGAGAGCGTCTGTAGGCAGTGAGGGAGCAGAGAGCGTCTGTAGGCAGTGAGGGAGCAGAGAGCGTCTGTAGGCAGTGAGGGAGCAGAGAGCGTCTGTAGGTAGTGAGGGAGCAGAGAGTGACTGTAGGCGGTGAAGGAGCAGAGAGCGTCTGTAGGCAGTGGAGTAGAGTGCGTCTGTAGGCAGTGAAGGAGCAGAGAGCGTCTGTAGGCAGTGAGGGAGCAGAGAGCGTCTGTAGGCAGTGGAGTAGAGAGCGTCTGTAGGCAGTGAAGCAGCAGAGAGCGTCTGTAGGCGGTGAGGGAGCAGAGAGCGTCTGTAGGCGGTGAAGGAGCAGAGAGCGTCTGTAGGCGGTGAAGGAGCAGAGAGCGTCTGTAGGCGGTGAGGGAGCACAGAGCGTCTGTAGGCGGTGAAGGAGCAGAGAGCGTCTGTAGGCGGTGAGGGAGCAGAGAGCATCTGTAGGCAGTGGGGAGCAGAGAGCGTCTGTAGGCGGTGAAGGAGCAGAGAGCGTCTGTAGGCAGTGAAGGAGCAGAGAGCGTCTGTAGGCGGTGAGGGAGCAGAGAGCGTCTGTAGGCGGTGAGGGAGCAGAGAGCGTCTGTAGGCAGTGGAGTAGCAGAGAGCGTCTGTAGGCAGTGAAGGAGCAGAGAGCGTCTGTAGGTAGTGAAGGAGCAGAGAGCGTCTGTAGGCGGTGAAGGAGCAGAGAGCGTCTGTAGGCAGTGAGGGAGCAGACAGCGTCTGTAGGCAGTGAGGGAGCAGAGAGCGTCTGTAGGCAGTGAGGGAGCAGAGAGCGTCTCTAGGCAGTGAGGGAGCAGAGAGCGACTGTAGGCGGTGAAGGAGCAGAGAGCGTCTGTGGCGGTGAAGGAGCAGGGCGTCTGTAGGCGGTGAGGGAGCAGAGAGCGTCTGTAGGCGGTGAAGGAGCAGAGAGCGTCTGTAGGCGGTGAGGGAGCAGAGAGCGTCTGTAGGCGGTGAAGGAGCAGAGAGCGTCTGTAGGCGGTGAAGGAGCAGAGAGCGTCTGTAGGCGGTGAGGGAGCAGAGAGCGTCTGTAGGCGGTGAGGGAGCAGAGAGCGTCTGTAGGCGGTGAGGGAGCAGAGAGCGTCTGTAGGCAGTGAGGGAGCAGAGAGCGTCTGTAGGCGGTGAAGGAGCAGAGAGCGTCTGTAGGCAGTGGGGGGGAGCGGTAGGGGGGGGAGAGCGTCTGTAGGCAGTGAAGGAGCAGAGAGCGTCGTAGGCAGTGAAGGAGCAGAGAGCGTCTGTAGGCAGTGAGGGAGCAGAGAGCGGCTCGGTAGGCAGTGAAGGAGCAGAGAGCGTCTGTAGGCGGTGAAGGAGCAGAGAGCGTCTGTAGGCGGTGAAGGAGCAGAGAGCGTCTGTAGGCGGTGAAGGAGCAGAGAGCGTCTGTAGGCAGTGAAGGAGCAGAGAGCGTCTGTAGGCGGTGAAGGAGCAGAGAGCGTCTGTAGGCGGTGAGGGAGCAGAGAGCGTCTGTAGGCAGTGAGGGAGCAGAGAGCGTCTGTAGGCAGTGAGGGAGCAGAGAGGGCGTCTGTAGGCAGTGAGGGAGCAGAGAGCGTCTGTAGGTAGTGAGGGAGCAGAGAGCGACTGTAGGCAGTGAAGGAGCAGAGAGCGTCTGTAGGCAGTGAGGGAGCAGAGAGCGTCTGTAGGTAGTGAGGGAGCAGAGAGCGACTGGAGGCGGTGAAGGAGCAGAGAGCATCTGTAGGCGGTGAAGGAGCAGAGAGCGTCTGTAGGCGGTGGAGTAGAGAGCGTCTGTAGGCAGTGAGGGAGCAGCGAGCATCTGTAGGCGGTGAAGGAGTAGAGAGCGTCTGTAGGCAGTGAGGGAGCAGAGAGCGTCTGTAGGCGGTGAAGGAGCAGAGAGCGTCTGTAGGCGGTGAAGGAGCAGAGAGCGTCTGTAGGCAGTGAGGGAGCAGAGAGCGTCTGTAGGCAGTGAGGGAGCAGAGAGCGTCTGTAGGCAGTGAGGGAGCAGAGAGCGTCTGTAGCCAGTGAGGGAGCAGAGAGCGTCTGTAGGTAGTGAGGGAGCAGAGAGCGACTGTAGGCGGTGAAGGAGCAGAGAGCGTCTGTAGGCAGTGAGGAGCAGAGAGCGTCTGTAGGCAGTGAAGGAGCAGAGAGCGTCTGTAGGCGGTGAAGGAGCAGAGAGCGTCTGTAGGCAGTGAGGGAGCAGAGAGCGTCTGTAGGCGGTGAGGGGAGCAGAGAGCGTCTGTAGGCGGTGAAGGAGCAGAGAGCGTCTGTAGGCGGTGGAGTAGAGAGCGTCTGTAGGCGGTGAAGGAGCAGAGAGCGTCTGTAGGCGGTGAGGGAGCAGAGAGCGAGTTGTAGGCAGTGAAGGAGCAGAGAGCGTCTGTAGGCAGTGGAGTAGAGAGCGTCTGTAGGCGGTGAAGGAGCAGAGAGCGTCTGTAGGCAGTGAGGGAGCAGAGAGCGTCTGTAGGCGGTGAAGGAGCAGAGAGCGTCTGTAGGCAGTGAAGGAGCAGAGAGCGTCTGTAGGCGGTGAAGGAGCAGAGAGCGTCTGTAGGCAGTGAAGGAGCAGAGAGCGTCTGTAGGCAGTGAAGGAGCAGAGAGCGTCTGTAGGCAGTGAGGGAGCAGAGAGCGTCTGTAGGCAGTGAAGGAGCAGAGAGCGTCTGTAGGCAGTGAGGGAGCAGAGAGCGTCTGTAGGCGGTGAAGGAGCAGAGAGCGTCTGTAGGCAGTGAAGGAGCAGACAGCGTCTGTAGGCGGTGAGGGAGCAGAGAGCGTCTGTAGGCAGTGAGGGAGCAGAGAGCGTCTGTAGGCGGTGAAGGAGCAGAGAGCGTCTGTAGGCAGTGGGGGAGGAGAGCGTCTGTAGGCGGTGAGGGAGCAGAGAGCGTCTGTAGGCGGTGAGGGAGGAGCAGAGAGCGTCTGTAGGCGGTGAGGGAGCAGAGAGCGTCTGTAGGCGGTGAGGGAGCAGAGAGCGTCTGTAGGCGGTGAGGGAGCAGAGAGCGTCTGTAGGCGGTGAGGGAGCAGAGAGCGTCTGTAGGCAGTGAAGGAGCAGAGAGCGTCTGTAGGCAGTGAAGGAGCAGAGAGCGTCTGTAGGCAGTGAGGGAGCAGAGAGCGTCTGTAGGCAGTGAAGGAGCAGAGAGCGTCTGTAGGCGGTGAAGGAGCAGAGAGCGTCTGTAGGCAGTGAGGGAGCAGAGAGCGTCTGTAGGCGGTGAAGGAGCAGAGAGCGTCTGTAGGCGGTGAAGGAGCAGAGAGCGTCTGTAGGCGGTGAAGGAGCAGAGAGCGTCTGTAGGCGGTGAAGGAGCAGAGAGCGTCTGTAGGCAGTGAAGGAGCAGAGAGCGTCTGTAGGCGGTGGAGTAGAGAGCGTCTGTAGGTAGTGAGGGAGCAGAGAGCGTCTGTAGGCAGTGAGGGAGCAGAGAGCGTCTGTAGGCAGTGGAGTAGAGAGCGTCTGTAGGCAGTGAAGGAGCAGAGAGCGTCTGTAGGCAGTGAAGGAGCAGAGAGCGTCTGTAGGCAGTGAGGGAGCACAGAGCGTCTGTAGGCGGTGAAGGAGCAGAGAGCGTCTGTAGGCGGTGAAAGAGCAGAGAGCGTCTGTAGGCAGTGAGGGAGCAGAGAGCGTCTGTAGGAAGTGAAGGAGCAGAGAGCGTCTGTAGGTAGTGAGGGAGCAGAGAGCGAGGGCGCTGTAGGCGGTGAAGGAGCAGAGAGCGTCTGTAGGCGGTGAGGGAGCAGAGAGCGAGCTCTGTAGGCGGTGAAGGAGCAGAGAGCGTCTGTAGGCAGTGAGGGAGCAGAGAGCGTCTGTAGGCAGTGAAGGAGCAGAGAGCGTCTGTAGGCAGTGAAGGAGCAGAGAGCGTCTGTAGGCAGTGAAGGAGCAGAGAGCGTCTGTAGGCAGTGAGGGAGCAGACAGCGTCTGTAGGCAGTGAAGGAGCAGAGAGCGTCTGTAGGCAGTGAGGGAGCAGAGAGCGTCTGTAGGCGGTGAAGGAGCAGAGAGCGTCTGTAGGCAGTGAAGGAGCAGACAGCTTCTGTAGTTAGTGAGGGAGCAGAGAGTGTCTGTAGGCAGTGAGGGAGCAGAGAGCGACTGTAGGTGGTGAAGGAGCAGAGAGCGTCTGTAGGCAGTGGAGTAGAGAGCGTCTGTAGGCAGTGAAGGAGCAGAGAGCGTCTGTAGGCAGTGAAGGAGCAGAGAGCGTCTGTAGGCGGTGAAGGAGCAGAGAGCGTCTGTAGGCGGTGAGGGAGCAGAGAGCGTCTGTAGGCAGTGGAGTAGAGAGCGTCTGTAGGCAGTGAAGGAGCAGAGAGCGTCTGTAGGTAGTGAAGGAGTAGAGAGCGTCTGTAGGCGGTGGAGTAGAGAGCGTCTGTAGGCAGTGAGGGAGCAGACAGCTTCTGTAGGCAGTGAGGGAGCAGAGAGCGTCTGTAGGCAGTGAGGGAGCAGACAGCTTCTGTAGGCAGTGAGGGAGCAGAGAGCGACTGTAGGCAGTGAAGGAGCAGAGAGCGTCTGTAGGCGGTGAAGGAGCAGAGAGCGTCTGTAGGCGGTGAAGGAGCAGAGAGCGTCTGTAGGCGGTGAGGGAGCAGAGAGCGTCTGTAGGCGGTGAGGGAGCAGAGAGCGTCTGTAGGCGGTGAGGGAGCAGAGAGCGTCTGTAGGCGGTGAGGGAGCAGAGAGCGTCTGTAGGCGGTGAGGGAGCAGAGAGCGTCTGGGCGGTGAGGGAGCAGAGAGCGTCTGTAGGCGGTGAGGGAGCAGAGAGCGTCTGTAGGTAGTGAGGGAGCAGAGAGCGTCTGTAGGCGGTGAAGGAGCAGAGAGCGTCTGTAGGTGGTGAGGGAGCAGAGAGCGTCTGTAGGCGGTGAAGGAGCAGAGAGCGTCTGTAGGCGGTGAAGGAGCAGAGAGCGTCTGTAGGCGGTGAAAGAGCAGAGAGCGTCTGTAGGCGGTGAGGGAGCAGAGAGCGTCTGTAGGCGGTGAGGGAGCAGAGAGCGTCTGTAGGCGGTGAGGGAGGAGGTCTGGGCAGGGAGAGAAGCGTCTGTAGGCGGTGAGGGAGCAGAGAGCGTCTGTAGGCGGTGAGGGAGCAGAGAGCGTCTGTAGGCGGTGAGGGAGCAGAGAGCGTCTGTAGGCGGTGAGGGAGCAGAGAGCGTCTGTAGGCGGTGAGGGAGCAGAGAGCGTCTGTAGGCGGTGAGGGAGCAGAGAGCGTCTGTAGGCGGTGAGGGAGCAGAGAGCGTCTGTAGGCGGTGAGGGAGCAGAGAGAGCGTCTGTAGGCGGTGAAGGAGCAGAGAGCGTCTGTAGGCGGTGAGGGAGCAGAGAGCGTCTGTAGGCGGTGAGGGAGCAGAGAGCGTCTGTAGGCGGTGAGGGAGCAGAGAGCGTCTGTAGGCGGTGAGGGAGCAGAGAGCGTCTGTAGGCGGTGAAGGAGCAGAGAGCGTCTGTAGGCGGTGAGGGAGGAGAGCGTCTGTAGGCGGTGAGGGAGCAGAGAGCGTCTGTAGGCGGTGAGGGAGCAGAGAGCGTCTGTAGGCGGTGAGGGAGCAGAGAGCGTCTGTAGGCGGTGAGGGAGCAGAGAGCGTCTGTAGGCGGTGAGGGAGCAGAGAGCGTCTGTAGGCGGTGAGGGAGCAGAGAGCGTCTGTAGGCGGTGAGGGAGCAGAGAGCGTCTGTTGGCGGTGAGGGAGCAGAGAGCGTCTGTAGGCGGTGAGGGAGCAGAGAGCGTCTGTAGGCGGTGAGGGAGCAGAGAGCGTCTGTAGGCGGTGAGGGAGCAGAGAGCGTCTGTAGGCGGTGAGGGAGCAGAGAGCGTCTGTAGGTGGTGAGGGAGCAGAGAGCGTTTGTAGGCGGTGAGGGAGCAGAGAGCGTCTGTAGGTCATTGTATTACTTTGGTGTCTCTTCTTATTCCCACAGGCTGGAGATCCAGGAGCAGGAGGAGCAGTTGGCAGCCATGAGGAGTCACAGAGTCCCCCCGTATTTCCAGTCTGAGCTTGGGCTAGAGTTCCTGCAGAAACAGGTAGAACCCCAACCCTGTCCTATGACTGTCACCTCTGTCATGTGACTGTCACCCCTGTCTTATAACTGTCACCCCTGTCCTCCAGCTGTCTCTCCTGTCTTAGGACGGTCTATCATGTATAAGTTAAGGACATGTCTCTCTCTCTCTGAGTCTCTCCAGGCTCCAGATTTGGATCTTCTCTCTCGGGAGCTGCCGCCGTTCTCCAGAGCCCAGGAGGAGGAGGAGGAGGAGGAGGAGGAGGAGGAGGAGACAGGCGATGAGCTGACCGTCAGCCTAGAGGACCAGGAATCAGGTGCCAGAGGCCTCCTCATATCTATAGTAACCACTTCTAATCCATGATCTGCCCACAGGGTGGACCTGTGATATCATAGAGGTAACATATGATGTCATCAGCTTACACCAGTTCTACCAGTGTCATCACTACATGATGATCCCCCTCACCCGGTTACCGCTGAGGTTCACCTGGTCTGTGGAGCAGGAACGCGGAAGAAACACATCACACGATGAAGCTCTCAGAAGTAGCACTCCACCCACCAGGTGCACTGGCAGGAGGTAGCTCCACCCACCAATCAGAGTGCAGTAGGCAGCTCAACCCACTAATTAGAGTGAACTTGGCAGATGCTAGCTACACCTACCAGAGTGCAGTAAGCAGTAGGAAGCTCCACCCACTAATCAGAGTGCAGTAGGAAGCTCCACCCACTAATCAGAGTGCAGTAAGCAGTAGGAAGCTCCACCTACTAATCAGAGTGCAGTAAGCAGTAGGAAGCTCCACCTACTAATCAGAGTGCAGTAGGAAGCTCCACCCACTAATCAGAGTGCAGTAAGCAGTAGGAAGCTCCACCCACTAATCAGAGTGCAGTAGGAAGCTCCACCCACTAATCAGAGTGCAGTAAGCAGTAGGAAGCTCCACCTACTAATCAGAGTGCAGTAAGCAGTAGGAAGCTCCACCTACTAATCAGAGTGCAGTAGGAAGCTCCACCCACTAATCAGTGCAGTAAGCAGTAGGAAGCTCCACCCACTAATCAGAGTGCAGTAAGCAGTAGGAACAGTAGGAAGCTCCACCCACTAATCAGAGTGCAGTAAGCAGTAGGAAGCTCCACCTACTAATCAGAGTGCAGTAAGCAGTAGGAAGCTCCACCCACTAATCAGAGTGCAGTAAGCAGTAGGAAGCTCCACCCACTAATCAGAGTGCAGTAAGCAGTAGGAAGCTCCACCTACTAATCAGTGCAGTAAGCAGTAGGAAGCTCCACCTACTAATCAGAGTGCAGTAAGCAGTAGGAAGCTCCACCTACTAATCAGAGTGCAGTAAGCAGTAGGAAGCTCCACCTACTAATCAGTGCAGTAAGCAGTAGGAAGCTCCACCTACTAATCAGAGTGCAGTAAGCAGTAGGAAGCTCCACCTACTAATCAGAGTGCAGTAAGCAGTAGGAAGCTCCACCTACTAATCAGAGTGCAGTAAGCAGTAGGAAGCTCCACCTACTAATCAGAGTGCAGTAAGCAGTAGGAAGCTCCACCTACTAATCAGAGTGCAGTAAGCAGTAGGAAGCTCCACCTACTAATCAGAGTGCAGTAAGCAGTAGGAAGCTCCACCTACTAATCAGAGTGCAGGAGGTAGCTCCACCAATCAGAGTGCAGTAGTAGTAGCTACACCCATTTATATAAGCCACTCCCACTTGTCCCCTCCCCCGCTGACAGGCCTTGTCATGACTGCTCAGCTCTGCTACATACATGGCCATGGCTGCAGTGCATTGTGGGAGACATTTTCTTAGCTCTGAGGTGGATTAGTAGAATTATAAATGCAGCTTTAGATGTGACTGGAATATAAGATGTGACGGGGACACCTGGGTCTGTCTTAAAGTGGCAGCGCACTCCACTCACTGTTGTCCTCTCTCTCACCGGCTCCTTGTGTTGTGCAGGCTACAGCGTGGACAGTGACACGACCCCAGCGCACTCTGCCCTCTCCGGTGCGTCACCGCCAGGGCCAGGTACACAAGCGCCGCCATTTTGTTTGGTGACATGTTGTAGTGCAGGGTGATAGTGGGGGGTCAGAGCCGGTGCCCGCTGTAGTAATGTCACCTCAATATCTGCAGACATGATCCCGCCTCGCAGTTATCAGCCGCTCAGTCACAGCCTGGACGTAGATGTCACCGGACAACCCCGGAGGGAGAGGGTGAAGCTGCCCGCGTCCATCCTGAGCGGAAAACCGGCATCTATGCCCAACGCCAAGGTACCCGACCAGCATGGCGCCCATGTAGTCACAGCCTGACCCCCGCCCTCCTGACCTCTGACCTCCATCTCTCTAGTTTGCTGCGGTGGAAGATCCGGTGAGGCGCGGTATCAGGACGGCGTCCACCTCCGCCCCATCACACGTCCCCCGCGGATTCCACCTGATACCGGCTGTGCTGCAGTTCGGGGTCCTCCGAGAAGGCTTCACATACTCCACCAGCGTCACCATGAAGAACGTGGGGGTGGACTTCTGCAGGTAACGCAACCCCAGGGGGCGCCGTACTTATGGCGGCTGCCAAGGCTTCTGGGTCACCCCGGGCATTAACCATTTGAAACCGGTTTGTTAAATATTTAAGAATATAAAATTCCCCTTTCTCAGATCACATATAAATAAACAAATTTGGTGCCGCGAGTCGCGGTGAACGCCGAACAGAAATATATCACAATAAAAGGTGATCAAAATGTCCGACATTCCCCAAATAGTATCAAGCTTCCAGTGCCCCGCCCCCAGCTCAGCGGACCCGCCCCCAGCTCCTCAGACCCGCCCCCAGCTCCTCAGACACGCCCCCAGCTCCTCGGGCCCCCGCCCCCAGCTCCTCGGACACGCCCCCAGCTCCTCAGACCCGCCCCCCAGCTCCTCAGACCCGCCCCCAGCTCCTCAGACCCGCCCCCAGCTCCTCAGACACGCCCCCAGCTCCGCGGACCCGCCACCAGCTCCTCAGACACGCCCCCAGCTCCTCGGACCCGCCCCCAGCTCCTCAGACACGCCCCCAGCTCAGCAGACCCGCCCCCAGCTCCTCAGACACGCCCCCAGCTCCTCAGACCAGCCCCCAGCTCCTCAGACCCGCCCCCAGCTCCGCGGACCCGCCCCCAGCTCTGCGGACCCGCCCCCAGCTCCGCGGACCCGCCCCCAGCTCTGCGGACCTCCCCCCCCCTCCTCGGACCCGCCCCCAGCTCCGCGGACCCGCCCCCAGCTCCTCAGACACGCCCTCAGCTCCGTGGACCTGCCCCCAGCTCCTCAGACACGCCGTCAGCTCCGCGGACCCGCCCCCAGCCCCTCAGACACGCCCCCAGCTCCGCGGACCCGCCCCCAGCTCCGCGGACCCGCCCCCAGCTCCGCGGACCCGCCCCCAGCTCCGCGGACCCGCCCCCAGCTCCTCGGACCCGCCCCCAGCTCCGCAGACACGCCCCCAGCTCAGCAGACCCGCCCCCAGCTCCTCGGACCCGCCCCCAGCTCCTCGGACACGCCCCCAGCTCAGCAGACCCGCCCCCAGCACCTCCTACCCCTGACAATACGGACACATATGGAAGAAAATATAATATTAAATGGCGCCTTCTGACGTACAACACCCCCAGACAGCTCTGTGACCTGCAGCGCCCCCTGCTGGTCACACCACATAGTCAGCACTTAAAGGGCCGGTGCAGGACTCACAGCTGAGGGTCTGTTACAGTTACATCCAGTCTGGCCAGTCTGCTTTGAGCTAACACACATCTCACTCCTGTATCAGCCTGGAATCTTTACCTTACAGAGGACTGGACACATTGTAACAGACCCTCAGCTGTGAGCAGTGTTAGGTCTGGAAACAGAGAGCCTGGAAATGGCAAAAACACACCCTGGATAGGAAGGTTCCGGACCGGCAGAGCAGGTGGTATTTCATGCAGGGCTCTGGGAAAGCTGGGTGGCAGCCACATGCTCATGGTATGTTCTTTCTGGCAGGTTCCGTGTGAAGCAGCCGCCGCCTAGCACTGGTCTGAGGGTCCGCTACACCCCGGGGCCGGTAAGTGCTCCCCAGTATGTGTATGACCGATCTGGGGGAGGGGTCACCGCTCATCACCTGTCCATGTGATCAGGTGGCCGCAGGGATGCACACCCGCCTGGAGGTGGAGCTGTTCGCCATGGCCGTGGGCCTGGAGGGGCCGGAGGGAGCCGCCGACTGTTCACACTGCATCGAGATCCAGACTGAGGTGGAGGCGCTCTACCTGCCCGTGACCGCAAATATCCTTCACTGAGGTCAGCAGGGGAGGGGGCGCTGATCACATGACTGGGGGTAGCACCACACTGACACACTGTGCAGGACCGAACCCCCCCACCCCTAATACACACACCCTAGTCACTGCCAAATACAGCCACAACTATGCTACTGGTGGAAACCATCAGTAAGTTTGTGAATAGACATCAAGCAAGACGTATTTCTGAGATGTAATATTACCCTGGGGCAGATAGATCCTATATCATGTAAAGATGGGGGAAATCCCCAGAGCAAGCAGGGAATGCTGGGAGATTACAGCTCTGGAGTATAATACACGATAAGTAATGTAATGTATGTACACAGTGACTGCACCAGCAGAATAGTGAGCGCAGCTCTGGAGTATAATACAGGATGTAAATCAGGATCAGTACAGGATAAGTAATGTAATGTGTGTACACAGTGACTGTACCAGCAGAATAGTGAGTGCAGCTCTGGAGTATAATACAGGATAAGTAATGTAATGTATGTACACAGTGACTGTACCAGCAGAATAGTGAGTGCAGCTCTGGAGTATAAGACAGGATAAGTAATGTAATGTATGTACACAGTGACTGCACCAGCAGACTAGTGAGCGCAGCTCTGTAGTATAGTACAGGATGTAACTCAGGATCAGTACAGGATAAGTAATGTAATGTATGCACACAGTGACTGCACCAGCAGAATAGTGAGTGCAGCTCTGGAGTATAATACAGGATAAGTAATGTATGTATGTACACAGTGACTGTACCAGCAGAATAGTGAGCGCAGCTCTAGAGTATAATACAGGATGTAACTCAGGATCAGTACAGGATAAGTAATGTAATGTATGTACACAGTGACTGTATCAGCAGAATAGTGAGTGCAGCTCTGGAGTATAATACAGGATAAGTAATGTAATGTATGTACACAGTGACTGCACCAGCAGAATAGTGAGCGCAGCCTGGAGTAAATACAGGATGTAACTCAGGATCAGTACAGGTAGTAATGTAATGTTGTACACAGTGACTGTACCAGCAGAATAGTGAGCGCAGCTCTGGAGTATAATACAGGATAAGTGTTGTATGTACACAGGACTGTACCAGCAGAATGTGAGCCCTGGAGTATAATACAGGATGTAACTCAGGATCAGTACAGGATAAGTAATGTAATGTATGTACACAGTGACTGCACCAGCAGAATAGTGAGCGCAGCTCTGGAGTATAATACAGGATGTAAATCAGGATCAGTACAGGATAAGTAATGTAATGTATGTACACAGTGACTGTACCAGCAGAATAGTGAGCGCAGCTCTGGAGTATAATACAGGATAGTAATGTAATGTATGTACACAGTGACTGTACCAGCAGAATAGTGGGAGCTCTGGAGTCTAATACAGGATAAGTAATGTAATGTATGTACACAGTGACTGTATCAGCAGAATAGTGAGCGCAGCTCTACAGTCATGGCCAAAAGTTTTGAGAATGATACAAATATTAATTTTTACAAAGTCTACTGCTTCAGTTTTTCTAATGGCAATTTGCATATACTCCAGAATGTTATAAAGAGTGATCAGCTTAACAGCAATTACTTGCAAAGTCAATATTTGCCTAGAAAATGAACTTTATCCCCCAAAACACATTTCAACATCATTGCAGCCCTGCCTTAAAAGGACCACCTAACATCGTTTCAGTGATTGCTCCATTAACACAGGTGTGGGTGTTGATGAGGACAGGGCTGGAGATCAATCTGTCATGATTAAGTAAGAATGACACCACTGGACACTTTAAAAGGAGGCTGGTGCTTGCCATCATTGTTTCTCTTCTGTTAACCATGGTTATCTCTAAAGAAACACGTGCAGTCATCATTGCACTGCACAAAAATGGCCTAACTGGGAAGAGTATTGCAGCTAGAAAGATTGCACCTCAGTCAACAATCTATCGCATCATCAAGAACTTCAAGGAGAGAGGTTCTATTGGTGCCAAAAAGGCTCCAGGGCGCCCAAGAAAGACCAGCAAGCGGCAGGACCGTCTCTTAAAAGTGTTTCAGCTGCGGGATGGGGCTACCAGCAGTGCAGAGCTTGCTGAGGAATGGCAGCAGGCAGGTGTGAGTGCATCTGCACGCACTGTGAGGCGGAGACTCTTGGAGCAAGGCCTGGTCTCAAGGAGGGCAGCAAAGAAGCCACTTCTCTCCAGAAAAAACATCAGGGACAGACTGATATTCTGCAAAAGGTACAGGGAGTGGACTGCTGAGGACTGGGGGAAAGTCATTTTCTCTGATGAATCCCCTTTTCGATTGTTTGGAACATCTGGAAAACAGCTTATTCGGAGAAGAAGAGGTGAGCGCTACCACCAGTCTTGTCTCATGCCAACTGTAAAGCATCCTGAAACCATTCATGTGTGGGGTTGCTTCTCAGCCAAGGGAATCGGCTCTCTCACAGTCTTGCCATGAATAAAGAATGGTACCAGAATGTCCTCCAAGAGCAACTTCTCCCAACCGTCCAAGAGCAGTTTGGCGCTCAACAATGCCTTTTCCAGCATGATGGAGCACCTTGCCATAAAGCAAAGGTGATAACTAAATGGCTCAGGGAACAAAACATAGAGATTTTGGGTCCATGGCCTGGAAACTCCCCAGATCTTAATCCCATTGAGAACTTGTGGTCAATCATCAAGAGATGGGTGGACAAACAAAAACCAACAAATTCAGACAAAATGAAAGCATTGATTCTGCAAGAATGGACTGCTATCAGTCAGGATTTGGTCCAGAAGTTGATTGAGAGCATGCCAGGGAGAATTGCAGAGGTCCTGAAGAAGAAGGGTCAACACTGCAAATATTGACTTGCTGCATTAACTCATTCTAAGTGTCAATATAAGCTTCTGTTACTCATAATATGAATGCAATTCTATTTCTGTATGTGATAAAAACATCTGACAAACACACATAAAAACCAGAGGGCAGCAGATCATGTGAAAATAGAATATTTGTGTCATTCTCAAAACTTTTGGCCATGACTGTAATACAGGATGTAGCTCAGGATCAGTACAGGATAAGTAATGTAATGTATGTACACAGTGACTGTACCAGCAGAATAGTGAGTGCAGCTCTGGAGTATAATACAGGATGGAAGTAATGTAATGTATGTACACAGTGACTGTACCAGCAGAATAGTGAGCGCAGCTCTGGAGTATAATACAGGATGTAACTCAGGATCAGTACAGGATAAGTAATGTAATGTATGTACACAGTGACTGTACCAGCAGAATAGTGAGTGCAGCTCTGGAGTATAATACAGGATGTAACTCAGGATCAGTACAGGATAAGTAATGTAATGTATGTACACAGTGACTGTACCAGCAGAATAGTGAGCGCAGCTCTGGAGTTTATGGTTAAGGATATTACTCAGGTTCAGTACAGGTTAAGTAATGTAACTGTTTGTACACAGTGACTGCCACCAGCAGAATAGTGAGCGCAGCTCTGGGGGGTCGGATAATACAGGGTGTAACTCAGGATCCCTCAGTACAGGAGTAAGTAATCGTAATGTATGTACACAGTGACTGCACCAGCAGAATAGTGGGTCGCAGCTCTGGAGTATAATACAGGATAAGTAATGTAATGTATGGACACAGTGACTGTATCAGCAGAATATGTTCGCTCTGGTATAGTTGATTTAAATACAGTTTGTAACTCAGGATCAGTACAGGATAAGTAATGTAATGTATGTACACAGTGACACCAGCAGAATAGTGAGCGCAGCTCTGGGGTTTAATACAGGATGTAACTCAGGATCAGTACAGGATAAGTAATGTAATGTATGTACACAGTGACTGCACCAGCAGAGTGGTGAGCGCAGCTCTGGAGTATAATAAAGGATATAACTCAGGATCAGTACAGGATAAGTAATGTAATGTATGTACACAGTGACTGCACCAGCAGAATAGTGAGCGCAGCTCTGGAGTATAATAAAGGATATAACTCAGGATCAGTACAGGATAAGTAATGTAATGTATGTACACAGTGACTGTACCAGCAGAATAGTGAGCGCCGCTCTGGAGTATAATACAGGATGTAACTCAGGATCAGTACAGGATAAGTAATGTAATGTATGTACACAGTGACTGCACCAAAAAAAAAAGCAGAATAGTGAGCGCAGCTCTGGAGTCCATAATACAGGATGTAAAAAAACTCAGGGGATCAGTACAGGATAAGTAATGTAATGTACGTACACAGTGACTGCACCAGCAAGAGATAGTGAGCGCGGCTCTGGAGTTTATGGTTATTCATATTGCCTGTTTTGCATGTTGTCATGTGACTGCTTGGATTATTCCTTAACACTCCGCCCCCACCTGTCCTAACAGAGGGTGTTTATGAGGACAGATCTGGGGGGAGACCTCGCAGTTTATTGGGGTCTGGGGTCAACTTTTCCTCACTCAGAGACTGGAGCTGCCAGTCAGACAACACTGGAAGTACAGGAGGTGAGGGGGAGTCGGGGGGTCGGCGTAACTAAGGTGGGAATTATAACCTCTTCCTCTCTTTTACCCCATCAGTTGGGGGGAGAAGCCCTCCCTCTTTTAAAGGGGGCAGTTCGGACATCTGAGACATTTCTCATTATAAATCTGTTTTTTGTTATAATTGATGGAGAGGTTATAAATAAAGGGGGGGGGGGGGTTTGTAACTTTGTACAGTGATACTCTATAGGGGGGGGTGGGGGTGTCTCTGGGTTATATGAGTTTGTTTATAAGGTTGTGTGTGGGGCGCAGGCACCCTGTGACACATGGGGGGGGGGGGGGGGGAGGGGCACGGCGCCCCACGCGGGGGACAGGGCGGGGGGGGGGACAGAGGGCCAGCGGACAGTGGCCCACCATGGGGGGGGGGGGGGGGGGAGGACGGGGCGCGCACAGGGGGGGGGGGGGGCCAAGCGCTGTACACCATGGGGGGGGGGGGGGGGGGGGGGAGGTACAAGGGGGGGCCAGCGCTGTACACCAGTGGGGGGGGGGGGGGTGACAAGGGCCAGCGCTATACACCGTGGGGGGGGGGGGGGACAAGGGCCAGCGCAGTACACCATGGGGGGGGGGGGGGGAGGGCAGAGGGGTCAGCACTGTACAAGAGCAAGAGGGGGAGGGGAGGGGGTCACACAAGGGTCAACATCATCTTCTCCTTCTTTTTGCGCTTTCTTCTCTTCTCCTCGAACCTCGCGGTGGCGTCAGTAAAGAACAAAACCTTCTCTTTGGCTTCAATCTCTCTCTTCAGGAACTGCAGGGCGGCCATGTTCACCCCCATCACATCCTGGGAGGTCAGAGGTAGAAGGTCACGACCCAGACAGGAAGTGAGCAGGAAACAGGAATGATCAGGTGACTTGCCCGAACCTCGGTCACCCGTGAGCTGGTGCATGTCCTCAGGTCCTCGATGACTCCCAGCAGCATCTGGTTACTGGTGATCTCCCCAAAGTGGATCCCGCGGGGAGGGGAGCAGACACGTCTGACCAGTCACCCCAATATGTACACAGCCCCCCCATAAGTCACCCCGAGCACAAGCACATCTGTACCCCGCTCCATACAGATCGCCCACTCACCTGAGCAGGAACAGAAGGCAGCGGCAGATCAGCTCCACGTCCTGCCCGCGCCCCATGTAATCCCTGAAGAGGGTCAGCAGGTCCGGGACGTAGGAGAACGGCCAGAACCAGGAGGGACTCTTCCAGCTCACTGCAAAGGAGGGGGAGACACCCCGTCACAAAATGCACAGACACCTCACCCCCGGACTCAGCTCTGCACCCCCGGACTCAGCTCTCACCCCAGGACAGACACCTGCACCCCAGACTCGCTCTCACCCAGAACAGACACCTCACCCCGGACTAGCTCTCACCCCAGGACAGACACACTACACCCCAGGACAACACCTACACCCCAGGACAGACACCTGCACCCCCAGACTCAGCTCTGCACCCCAGAACAGACACCTGACCCCCGGACTCAGCTCTGCACCCCAGGACAGACACCTACACCCCAGGACAGACACCTACACCCCAGGACAGACACCTGCACCCCCAGACTCAGCTCTGCACCCCAGAACATACACCTGCACCCCAGAACAGACACCCCCCCGACTCAGCTCTCACCCAGGACACACCTGCCCCCGGACTCAGCTCTGCCCTAGGCTCCTCTGCACCCCAGGACAGACACCTGCACCCCCAGACTCAGCTCTGCACCCCAGAACAGACACCTGCACCCCCAGACTCAGCTCTGCACCCCAGAACAGACACCTGCACCGACAGCTCCCCAACCCTAACCCAACAGACACCTGCACCCTAAGACTCAGCTCTCACCCAAAACACCTGACCCAAACAACACCCACCCCAGACTCAGCTGCACCCAGAACAGACACCTGCACCCCCCTCGCCCCCCGACCACCCCCCCCTCCGACACCCCCCAGACTCAGCTCTGCACCCCAGACAGCCCTCCCCCCCCCCCCCCTCCCCCCCCCCCGACACCTGCACCCCAGGCCTCAGCTCCGCACCCCAGGACAGACAACTGTATCCCAGAACAGACACCTGCACCCCCAGACTCAGCTCTGCACCCCAGAATAGACACCTGCACCCCAGGACTCAGCTCTGCACCCCAGGACAGACAACTGTATCCCAGAACAGACACCTGCACCCCCAGACTCAGCTCTGCACCCCAGAATAGACACCTGCACCCCAGGACTCAGCTCTGCACCCCAGGACAGACACCTGTATCCCAGAACAGATACCTGCACCCCCAGACTCAGCTCTGCACTCATTGTAGGTGATTAAACGTGTAATACAAGGTGCCGCCACCAGATGTCACTGTCCTCAGACCCTTCATTGTGCCATCTAGTGGTGAACTTAAAGAAAGCAACATAATGTTGTACTGTGTTAGCCATAGAAAGGAGAGAAGTAATCAGGCGATACCTTGTAGAGGCTGAGTATATTTGATAGTGAGCTTTCGGGAGTCTAGCTCTCTTCGTCAAACAAAAACGCAAAATCTAAAGCTAGAAATCAGAATTTCTCTAATTTTGCAGATATGGACAGAAAACATTCCAGAACGTTCTATCGTCTGAAGCATAAGAGGGGTTCTGGTGCGAGGTGTTTACTGTAGCCCATGGCAGTGGATCCATCAGGTGGCCACATTGGATCCACGTGACATCACTAGGACCCGTGTGAGGTGCCCGACTTACCTGGACCTCACCTTCTTTATCACATCCAGAACATACTCCGAGGACTAATGAGGAAAGAGAGGAAAGGGTTAATGTTGTGACCTCTCAGCAACGGCTCCTGCAGGGTAAGGAGCGACCACCTTACCGATAGGTTCCCGTACGCCTGCAGGATCGGGTGGACTTTCTTGGGGAGCTGAAAACAACAGAAGGAGTCAGTGATAGAGCTGCCGACTGCAGGACCCCTCCCCCGCTCCGTACGTTATATACTCACCTCCTTCCCCGCAGCCTTGCACAGCGCCTGATGCTCCTCCACTTTGCCGCTCTCCTCTCGGTGCAGCTCCACGGCCTCCATGATGCGCTCAGTCTGGGGAAACAGCAAGGACAGTTGGGTACAGGTCAAACATGGCGGCCGCTCCGATGGCGGAACCTCAGTCTTATACTCACCGCCTTCACCGTCTCTATCGTCTTCTTTCCTGCCAGGGCTGCTTCACCCTCCTTCTCCCCAGCGACCTGTAGAGAAAGACCAGTCACTCCTCCCATCATGGAGGCCCCGCAATCCCGTCACTGATCCCATCATGGAGGCCCTGCAATCCCATCACGGAGGCCCCGCGAACCCGTCACTGATCCCATCACGGAGGCCCCGCGAACCCGTCACTGATCCCATCACGGAGGCCCCGCGATCCCGTCACTGATCCCATCACGGAGGCCCCGCGAACCCGTCACTGATCCCATCATGGAGGCCCTGCAATCCCATCATGGAAGCCCCGCGAACCCGTCACTGATCCCATCACGGAGGCCCCGCGAACCCGTCACTGATCCCATCATGGAGGCCCCGCGATCCCATCATTGATCCCATCACGGAGGCCCCGCGATCCCGTCACTGATCCCATCACGGAGGCCCCGCGAACCCGTCACTGATCCCATCACGGAGGCCCCGCGAACCCGTCACTGATCCCATCACGGAGGCCCCGCGAACCCGTCACTGATCCCATCACGGAGGCCCCGCGAACCCATCACTGATCCCATCACGGAGGCCCCGCGAACCCGTCACTGATCCCATCACGGAGGCCCCGCGAACCCGTCACTGATCCCATCACGGAGGCCCCGCGAACCCGTCACTGATCCCATCACGGAGGCCCCGCGATCCCGTCACTGATCCCATCACGGAGGCCCCGCGATCCCGTTACTGATCCCATCATGGAGGCCCCGCGATCCCATCACTGATCCCCTCACTCCTCCCATCCTCCAGGTGTAGTCCTCCGCACTGTACTCACCACCGGCTGGTCGCCTTTCGCCACGCTTTCCTCGTACTCTGCCTCGCGTTGCTGTAATGAGAGCAGTGATTGGTTACAGAGCGCTCAGTGATCGCCTCCAGCGTCCCCTGCAGGATCACTCACCATCTCCTGCTCCTCCTCCAGGATCAGCGGCTCCCTCGTTCTCTCCCACAGACGCAACGACTTGTCATGTGACGAGGACACGACGTGGTCGCCATTGGGGCTTACGGCCAAACACCAGACCTCTCCATGGTGGCCCTGTAAACAGAACCCGTCAGACTCCGCCCTCCATAGAACAGCCCCGCCCCACCAGTATGTAAATGAGCGGACCACCACCGGCCTCACCTCCAGGGTCTGCACTTGCTGGAATTTGTCGGCGTCCCACTGCTTCACCTTCCGATCCTTCCCTGCGCTGAAGAACAAATGTGTCCGCGGCACGAACTGCAGGAACATGACGCTGTGGAGAGAGCGGAACCGGGCTGAGTGTGCGCAAAGGCAGTGGTACCAGTGAGCAGCGTATACAGAGGTGGCGGTGGTACCAGTGAGCAGCGTATACAGAGGTGGCGGTGGTACCAGTGAGCAGCGTATACAGAGGTGGCGGTGGTACCAGTGAGCAGCGTATACAGAGGTGGCGGTGGTACCAGCGTTAGTGAGCAGCATATACAGAGGTGGCGGTGGTACCAGCGAGCAGCGTATACAGAGGTGGCGGTGGTACCAGTGAGCAGCATATACAGAGGTGGCGGTGGTACCAGTGAGCAGCGTATACAGAGGTGGCGGTGGTACCAGCGAGCAGCGTATACAGAGGTGGCGGTGGTACCAGCGTTGTTGAGCAGCGTATACAGAGGTGGCGGTGGTACCAGTGAGCAGCGTATACAGAGGTGGCGGTGGTACCAGTGAGCAGCGTATACAGAGGTGGCGGTGGTACCAGTGAGCAGCGTATACAGAGGTGGCGGTGGTACCAGTGAGCAGCGTATACAGAGGTGGCGGTGGTACCAGCGAGCAGTGTATACAGAGGTGGCGGTGGTACCAGTGAGCAGCGTATACAGAGGTGGCGGTGGTACCAGCGAGCAGTGTATACAGAGGTGGCGGTGGTACCAGTGAGCAGCGTATACAGAGGTGGCGGTGGTACCAGCGAGCAGCGTATACAGAGGTGGCGGTGGTACCAGTGAGCAGCGTATACAGAGGTGGCGGTGGTACCAGCGAGTGAGCAGTGTATACAGAGGTGGCGGTGGTACCAGTGAGCAGCGTATACAGAGGGTGGCGGGGGGACTTACCAGCCAGCGTATACAGAGGGTGGCGGTGGTACCAGTGAGCAGCGTATACAGAGGTGGCGGTGGTACCAGTGAGCAGCGTATACAGAGGTGGCGGTGGTACCAGCGAGCACGTATACAGAGGTGGCGGTGGTACCAGCGTTATTGAGCAGCGTATACAGAGGTGGCGGTGGTACCAGTGAGCAGCGTATACAGAGGTGGCGGTGGTACCAGCGAGCAGTGTATACAGAGGTGGCGGTGGTACCAGTGAGCAGCGTATACAGAGGTGGCGGTGGTACCAGCGAGCAGCGGATCAGAGGTGGCGGTGGTACCAGTGAGCAGCGTATACAGAGGTGGCGGTGGTACCAGCGAGCAGTGTATACAGAGGTGGCGGTGGTACCAGCGAGCAGTGTATACAGAGGGTGGCGGTGGTACCAGTGAGCAGCATATACAGAGGTGGCGGTGGTACCAGCGTTAGTGAGCAGTGCGTATACAGAGGTGGCGGTGGTACCAGCGAGCAGTGTATACAGAGGTGGCGGTGGTACCAGCGAGCTAGTGTATTACACAGGTGGCGGTGGTACCAGCGTGGGAGCAGCGTATACAGAGGGTGGGGGCGGTGGTACCAGTGAGCAGCGTATACAGAGGTGGCGGTGGTACCAGTGAGCAGCGTATACAGAGGTGGCGGTGGTACCAGCGAGCAGCGTATACAGAGGTGGCGGTGGTACCAGCGGGCAGCGTATACAGCGGTGGCGGTGGTACCAGCGAGCAGCATATACAGAGGTGGCGGTGGTACCAGCGAGCAGCGTATACAGAGGTGGCGGTGGTCACCAGTGAGCAGCGTATACAGAGGTGGCGGTGGTACCAGCGAGCAGCGTATACAGAGGTGGCGGTGGTACCAGCGTTAGTGAGCAGCGTATACAGAGGTGGCGGTGGGACCAGCGGCAGTGTATACAGAGGTGGCGGTGGTACCAGCGAGCAGCGTATACAGAGGTGGCGGTGGTACCAGCGAGCAGCGTATACAGAGGTGGCGGTGGTACCAGTGAGCAGCGTATACAGAGGTGGCGGTGGTACCAGCGAGCAGCATATACAGAGGTGGCGGTGGTACCAGCGTTATTGAGCAGTATACCTGTATACAGTCAGCGCGTCACATACGGCAGAGCTGTCGCCTTTCACTTACCTGTCATCATGGCCAAAGAGTGATCGGTGACAATCCCCGAAGTCCAGGCCCCAGATCTTGATGTTGCGGGTCGGCGGAGCCGGTGATGATGATGGAGCTGTCCTATAGGAGAAATGCTGGAGGTCACACGACAGCCCGGAGGTCACACGACAGCCCACCTCCTGCCATACTTACATGCGAGATGTCCATGCACAGGACCGGCAGCTTGTGTCCGTACAGAGAGAGGAAGAACTGGAAGAGAAGATGGCGGTCAGAACCGGGCGGGGCCGCAGCGCAGACGACACCACAAAGTCTGCTCCACCTGCACAACCCCGTGTTACCTTCAGCGTGTCCACAAAGAAGATCTTCACTGTGCAGTCCAACAAGGACACGGCGAGGAGCCGCCCGTCAGGGCTCAGCCGCACACACAGCACGTCCTCGTCCATCTGTAACACCCGCGTCTGCTTCACCGAGAGGGCGGCGACTGCAGGGGACAAGCACAACTCCCATCATCCCCAATGCCTCTAGTTACTACAACTCCCATCATCTCCAATGCCTCTACTGTAGTTACTACAACTCCCCTCATCCCCAATGACAGGCCACCCCTATTTATTGCATACAACGTTATGAGCTACTGTAACTCCCATCATCCTCAGCCGCTCTCCCTCATGTACTACTCCCCCCATCGTCCTCAGTGCCATTACACAGTTGGTCATCACCTGCTTTGGATCTCATCGTCGTCATTCACAAGTTCAAACTCCCAGAATTTCACGCACTTGTCGGCGCCCCCGGTGGTGAATCCTCGCTATGACGCAAAGAGTAATGTGAATGTATTGTGGGGGCGGACACCCCCACCCCATTACCCCAACGCCCCCATGTGACCTCCAGTACCTACCTGGTCAGGTGATAATGCAATGGACCAGACGGCACCATCATGAGCGTCCACAGCGTCCAGCGCCGTGCCCGAGGACAAGTCAAAGAGCTGCAGCTTCCCCGGACTGTAAGCAAACAACGCATGAGGGGGAGGGGCAGGGAGAGAGGGGCGCGCACACAGAGGGGGCAGGGAGAGGGGGCGCGCACACAGAGGGGGCAGGGAGAGAGGGGCGCGCACACAGAGGGGGCAGGGAGAGAGAGGCGCGCACACAGAGGAGGCAGGGAGAGAGGGGCGCGCACACAGAGGAAGCAGGGAGGGGGGCGCGCACACAGAGGAAGCAGGGAGGGGGGCGCGCACACAGAGGGGGCAGGGAGAGAGAGGCGCGCACACAGAGGGGGGCAGGGAGAGAGAGGCGCGCACACAGAGGGGGCAGGGAGAGAGAGGCGCGCACACAGAGGGGGGCAGGGAGAGAGAGGCGCGCACACAGAGGGGGCAGGGAGAGAGAGGCGCGCACACAGAGGGGGCAGGGAGAGGAGGCGCGCACGGAGAGGGGGCAGGGAGCAGGGGAGGCGGAGGGGGGGGCAGGGAGAGAGGGGCGCGCACACAGAGGGGGCAGGGAGAGAGAGGGCGCGCACACAGAGGGGGCAGGGAGAGAGAGGCGCGCACACAGAGGAAGCAGGGAGAGGAGGGGGGCAGGGAGAGGAGGGGGCAGGGAGAGAGGGGTGCGCACACAGAGGGAGCAGGGGAGGAGGGGGCAGGGAGAGGCGGGGGGGGGCGCGCACACAGAGGAAGCAGGGAGAGGGGGCGCGCACACAGAGGGAAGCAGGGAGGGGGGGCGCGCACACAGAGGAAGCAGGGAGGGGGGCGCGCACACAGAGGGGGCAGGGAGAGAGAGGCGCGCACACAGAGGAAGGGCAGTGAGAGGGGCGCGCACACAGAGGGGGGCAGGGAGAGGAGGGGGCAGGGAGAGGGCGCGCACACAGAGGAAGCAGGGAGAGGGGCGCGCACACAGAGGAAGCAGGGAGAGGGGCGCGCACACAGAGGAAGCAGGGAGAGGGGCGCGCACACAGAGGAAGCAGGGAGAGGGGCGCGCACACAGAGGAAGCAGGGAGGGGGGCGCGCACACAGAGGGGGCAGGGAGAGAGAGGCGCGCACACAGAGGGGGCAGGGAGAGAGAGGCGCGCACACAGAGGGGGCAGGGAGAGAGAGGCGCGCACACAGAGGGGGCAGGGAGAGAGAGGCGCGCACACAGAGGGGGCAGGGAGAGAGAGGCGCGCACACAGAGGGGGCAGGGAGAGAGAGGCGCGCACACAGAGGAAGCAGGGAGAGGAGGGGGCAGGGAGAGGAGGGGGGCAGGGAGAGGGAGGGGCGGAGGGAGAGGAGGGGGCAGGGAGAGGGAGGGGGCAGGGAGAGGAGGGGCGGGGGAGAGGAGGGGGCAGGGAGAGAGGGGCGCGCACACAGAGGAAGCAGGGAGAGGAGGGGGCACGGGGAGAGGGGGCGCGCACACAGAGGAAGCAGGGAGAGGGGCGCGCACACAGAGGAAGCAGGGAGAGGGGCGCGCACACACAGAGGAAGCAGGGAGGGGGGCGCGCACACAGAGGAAGCAGGGAGGGGGCGCGCACACAGAGGGGGCAGGGAGAGAGAGGCGCGCACACAGAGGAAGCAGTGAGAGGGGCGCGCACACAGAGGGGGCGGGGAGAGAGAGGCGCGCACACAGAGGGGGCAGGGAGAGAGAGGCGCGCACACAGAGGGGGCAGGGAGAGAGGCGCGCACAAAGAGGGGGCAGGGAGAGGGGGCGCGCACACAGAGGAAGCAGGGAGAGGAGGGGGCAGGGAGAGGGGCGCGCACACAGAGGAAGCAGGGAGAGGGGCGCGCACACAGAGGAAGCAGGGAGAGGGGGCGCGCACACAGAGGAAGCAGGGAGAGGGGCGCGCACACAGAGGGGGCAGGGAGAGAGGGCGCGCACACAGAGGGGGCAGGGAGAGAGAGGCGCGCACGCAGAGGGGGCAGGGAGAGAGAGGCGCGCACACAGAGGGGGCAGGGAGAGAGAGGCGCGCACACAGAGGAAGCAGGGAGAGGGGCGCGCACACAGAGGGGGCAGGGAGGGGGAGGCGCGCACACAGAGGGGGCAGGGAGAGAGAGGCGCGCACACAGAGGGGGCAGGGAGAGAGAGGGCGCGCACACAGAGGGGGGCAGGGAGAGGAGGGGGCAGGGAGAGGAGGGGGCAGGGAGAGAGGCGCGCACACAGAGGGGGCAGGGAGAGGAGGGGGCAGGGAGAGAGGCGCGCACACAGAGGGGGCAGGGAGAGGAGGGGGCAGGGAGAGAGGCGCGCACACAGAGGGGGCAGGGAGAGGAGGGGGCAGGGAGAGGAGGGGCGCAGGACAGAGGGGGCACACAGAGGGGGGGCAGGGAGAGGAGGGGGCAGGGAGAGAGGCGCGCACACAGAGGGGGCAGGGAGAGAGGCGCGCACACAGAGGGGGCAGGGAGAGGGAGGGGGCAGGGAGAGAGGGCGTGCACACAGAGGGGGCAAGGAGAGGAGGGGGGGGCCAGGGAGAGAGGCGCGCACACAGAGGGGGCAGGGAGAGGAGGGGGCAGGGAGAGAGGCGCGCACACAGAGGGGGCAGGGAGAGAGGCGCGCACACAGAGGGGGCAGGGGCAGAACTTTTACCTTTGTCCCAACTATAACATGTCTGTCACCTGGAACGAAGACGGAGCAGAGGGCGTAGTCACAGGACATGGTTCGGATACACTGCAGCGTAGACCTGTGGGATACAGAGGTGTGGTGACATCACTGCCGCTGGTGACATCACCTGTTATCTCACAGTATTAGGCGGTGGCCTGTAGGGGGCATGCTCGGCTGCGCTGCGCTGTGGGACATGTAGTGTTCACAGCAGACATCACATGACCCACAATCCACTCCACTAGTGAATTGGTAGTAAATCAGCAGCAGGTTTATGATTGCAGCTCTGGATGTGACTGGAGTCCTTTGTTACCTGTTCCAGATTTTTACTGACTCGGCGGCTGCAGAGAGTACGGCAATGTTGTCAGAGCTGAAGGCCACGGTGCGGACGTCGCTGCGGTGTCCCCCCAGGGTGAGGCGAGCGCTCTTCGCGCTCTCGATGGTTCCGGTTTGGGCGGGGTCTGTTGCCATGGTGAAGCACTCCACGCTGTTATTCTGCAGCAGGACGACCACCTTCAGCTCCCCCTTGGCAGAGATGAGCAGGTCACATGATCTGTAAGGGCAGAGGTCACAGCGGTCAGCGATGGCGACTACGGACAGCACGTCGGGGGAGGGGCTGATACTCACTTGATTTTCGAGGAGGCTTTCACTCTGCTCATCTTCACAATCTCGTCCTGTAGTGTCTGCTCCACCTGCGGCGGCTCCTCCTCCTGTCTGCGGCACAAAAACATCATCAGTCAGCAGCACCGCGGCCTCAGCTGCGTCATCTGACCAGACGCCAACAACTGGACTGCACCCACAATGCACGGGGGCATAGACGTAAACACACCCGCCCCTCCCCCAACAGACCACCTGTCATTATACCCCTTACCCAATAAGTATCAGGGGCTCATCCTGAAAGATTCTCATCACAACATGCCCCATTCAGATTTCAGCTCTGCAGTGTTGTTGTAGGAACCAATCACCATCCACATCAATATCTACATCATAAAGAAGAACCAGCGCCCCCTACTAATATATCAGAAGGAACGCTGAAAACAGTCAATAAATAGCTCCTCCCACTATTCATACCTGTATGTCTCCATGGTAACAGACTACAAACCCTGCGTTGTCTGATCCTACATCATGTCTTACTACTACTTGTACCCAACTCTACATCAGATGACAGAATACAGTGACTGCACCAGCAGAATAGTGAGCGCAGCTCTAGAGTATAATACAGGATAAGTAATGTAATGTATGTACACAGTGACTGTACCAGCAGAATAGTGAGTGCAGCTCTGGGGTATAATACAGGATGTAACTCAGGATCAGTACAGAATAAGTAATGTAATGTATGTACACAGTGATTGTATCAGCAGAATAGTGAGCGCAGCTCTGGAGTATAATACAGGATGTAACTCAGGATCAGTACAGGATAAGTAATGTAATGTATGTACACAGTGACTGTACCAGCAGAATGGTGAGCGCAGCTCTGGAGTATAATACAGGATGTAACTCAGGATCAGTACAGGATAAGTAATGTAATGTATGAACACAGTGACTGCACCAGCAGAATAGTGAGTGCAGCTCTGGAGTATAATACAGGATGTAACTCAGGATCAGTACAGGATAAGTAATGTAATGTATGTACACACTGACTGTACCAGCAGAATAGTGAGCGCAGCTCTGGAGTATAATACAGGATGTAACTCAGGATCAGTACAGGATAAGTAATGTAATGTATGTACACAGTGACTGCACCAGCAGAATAGTGAGCGCAGCTCTAGAGTATAATACAGGATGTAACTCAGGATCAGTACAGGATAAGTAATGTAATGTATGTACACAGTGACTGTACCAGCAGAATAGTGAGCGCAGCTCTGGAGTATAATACAGGATGTAACTCAGGATCAGTACACGATAAGTAATGTAATGTATGTACACAGTGACTGTACCAGCAGAATAGTGAGCGCAGCTCTGGAGTATAATACAGGATAAGTAATGTAATGTATGTACACAGTGACTGTACCAGCAGAATAGTGAGCGCAGCTCTGGAGTATAATACAGGATAAGTAATGTAATGTATGTACACAGTGACTGTACCAGCAGAATAGTGAGTGCAGCTCTGGAGTATAATACAGGATAAGTAATGTAATGTATGTACACAGTGACTGCACCAGCAGAATAGTGAGCGCAGCTCTGGAGTATAATACAGGATGTAACTCAGGATCAGTACAGGATAAGTAATGTAATGTATGTACACAGTGACTGCACCAGCAGAATAGTGAGCGCAGCTCTGGAGTATAATACAGGATGTAACTCAGGATCAGTACAGGATAAGTAATGTAATGTATGTACACAGTGACTGCACCAGCAGAATAGTGAGCGCAGCTCTGGAGTATAATACAGGATGTAACACAGGATCAGTACAGGATAAGTAATGTAATGTATGTACACAGTTACTGTACCAGCAGAATAGTGAGCGCAGCTCTGGAGTATAATACAGGATAAGTAATGTAATGTATGTACACAGTGACTGTACCAGCAGAATAGTGAGCGCAGCTCTGGAGTATAATACAGGATAAGTAATGTAATGTATGTACACAGTGACTGTACCAGCAGAATAGTGAGCGCAGCTCTGGAGTATAATACAGGATAAGTAATGTAATGTATGTACACAGTGACTGTACCAGCAGAATAGTGAGCGCAGCTCTGGAGTATAATACAGGATAAGTAATGTAATGTATGTACACAGTGACTGTACCAGCAGAATAGTGAGTGCAGCTCTGGAGTATAATAGAGGATGTAACTCAGGATCAGTACAGGATAAGTAATGTAATGTATGTACACAGTGACTGCACCAGCAGAATAGTGAATGCAGCTCTGGAGTATAATACAGGATAAGTAATGTAATGTATGTACACAGTGACTGCACCAGCAGAATAGTGAATGCAGCTCTGGAGTATAATACAGGATAAGTAATGTAATGTATGTACACAGTGACTGCACCAGCAGAATAGTGAGTGCAGATCTGGAGTATAATACAGGATGTAACTCAGGATCAGTACAGGATAAGTAATGTAATGTATGTACACAGTGACTGCACCAGCAGAATAGTGAGCGCAGCTCTGGAGTATAATACAGGATAAGTAATGTAATGTATGTACACAGTGACTGTACCAGCAGAATAGTGAGCGCAGCTCTGGAGTATAATACAGGATGTAACTCAGGATCAGTACAGGATAAGTAATGTAATGTATGTACACAGTGACTGTACCAGCAGAATAGTGAGCGCAGCTCTGGAGTATAATACAGGATAAGTAATGTAATTTATGTACACAGTGACTATACCAGCAGAATAGTGAGCGCAGCTCTGGAGTATAGTACAGGATGTAACTCAGGATCAGTACAGGATAAGTAATGTAATGTATGTACACAGTGACTGTACCAGCAGAATAGTGAGCGCAGCTCTGGGGTATAATACAGGATAAGTAATGTAATGTATGTACACAGTGACTGCACCAGCAGAATAGTGAGCGCAGCTCTGGGGTATAATACAGGATAAGTAATGTAATGTATGTACACAGTGACTGCACCAGCAGAATAGTGAGCGCAGCTCTGGAGTATAATACAGGATGTGCTTCTATTACTGGCCCTCTTATATCACATATGGCCGCCTCCGCTCTCCACTTACTTGATCTTCTTTTTGGCTTTCTTCCTCTTCCTCTCCATCTTGTTGGCTATCTCGTCCTCATTCAGGACACAGAAAACTTCCAGCACAGAGTCCGTACCCTGGAAGAAAAAGGGCGATGAGCCCAGACAGCAGGGGGCGCCATCATAGACAGTGCAAACTAGTCTTATCAAGACATAAAGGGGCAGTCGCCTTCCCACATGTGATCTATATCCAACCATGGCAGCCAATACTGGGGAGGGGTCTCATTCACTAAAGATTGATAGCAGTGATTATGGGTGTGGCTTAGATAAAGGGGTGGGGCTAGAGACATCTGTGTGCACATCTAGGGGGTGCTCTATAACTCTGACAGGACTGATAACAAGACCACTCACATGACATGCCAGAAAGCGCCTGGTCCGGTCGGTCCCCAGGGTCACCACTCTGTCCCTCCCTTCTCTCATGATGGAGCCGTAGCGCTGACATGTCAGGATACGCTGAGGATACAAATGACATAATATGAGAAAACGTCCTGACTCCTCCCACTCTGCACCGTGATAGATCCGCAGGGTGTAACCTACCTCCTCCTCCTCAGGCCTCTCTTCTTCCACCTCCTCACCTTCGGCCTCCTCTGTTGGACCTTTAGTTTTTTTCAGCCGAGGTTCCTCCGGGTCCCCAGTCTGTGCCGGAAACAGCAAGGTCAACCATCAACCAGTCGTCCGCCTCCTCCTCCTCCTCCCCCAGTTCCCGTCTTCCTCCTCCTCCTCCTCCTCCTCCCCCCGTTCCCGTCTTCCTCCTCCTCCTCCCCCTGTACCCGTCTTCCTCCTCCTCCTCCCCCGTTCCCGTCTTCCTCCTCCTCCTCCTCCTCCCCCTGTACCCGTCTTCCTCCTCCTCCTCCCCCGTACCCGTCTTCCTCCTCCTCCTCACCCGTTCCCGTCTTCCTCCTCCTCCTCCTCCTCCCCCCGTAGCCGTCTTCCTCCTCCTCCTCACCCGTTCCCGTCTTCCTCCTCCTCCTCCCCCCGTTCCCGTCTTCCTCCTCCTCCTCCCCCCGTACCCGTCTTCCTCCTCACCCGTTCCCGTCTTCCTCCTCCTCCCCCCGTACCCGTCTTCCTCCTCCTCCTCACCCGTACCCGTCTTCCTCCTCCTCCTCACCCGTTCCCGTCTTCCTCCTCCTCCTCCCCCTGTACCCGTCTTCCTCCTCCTCCTCACCCGTTCCCGTCTTCCTCCTCCTCCTCCCCCCGTTCCCGTCTTCCTCCTCCTCCTCCCCCTGTACCCGTCTTCCTCCTCCTCCTCCCCTCCCCACCCGTTCCCGTCTTCCTCCTCCTCCTCCCCCCTCCCCCCCTTCCCGTCTTCCTCCTCCTCCTCCTCCTCCCCCCGTTCCCGTCTTCCTCCTCCTCCTCCCCCCCCGTACCCATCTTCCTCCTCCTCCTCACCCGTTCCCGTCTTCCTCCTCCTCCTCCCCCCGTTCCCGTCTTCCTCCTCCTCCTCCCCCTGTACCCGTCTTCCTCCTCCTCCTCACCCGTTCCCGTCTTCCTCCTCCTCCTCCTCCTCCCCCGTCTCCCGTCCTTCCTCCTCCCCCCCCCCCCGTACCCATCTTCCTCCTCCTCCTCACCCGTTCCCGTCTTCCTCCTCCTCCTCCCCCCGTTCCCGTCTTCCTCCTCCTCCCCCCTTTCCCGTCTTCCTCCTCTTCCCCCCCATCTTCTTCCTCCTCCCCCTCCCGTCTTCCCCTTCCCATCTTCTTCCTCCTCCTCCTCCCCCCTTTCCGTCTTCCTCCTCCTCCTCCCCCTTTCCCGTCTTCCTCCTCCTCCCCTTCCCGTTTTCCTCCTCCTCCTCCCCCCTTCCCCGTCTTCCTCCTCCTCCCCCCCATCTTCTTCCTCCTCCCCCTCCTGTCTTCCCCTTCCCATCTTCTTCCTCCTCCTCCTCCCCCCTTTCCGTCTTCCTCCTCCTCCTCCCCCCTTTCCCGTCTTCCTCCTCCTCCCCTTCCTGTTTTCCTCCTCCTCCTCCCCCCTTTCCCGTCTTCCTCCTCCTCCCCCCCATCTTCTTCCTCCTCCCCCTCCTGTCTTCCCCTTCCCATCTTCTTCCTCCTCCTCCTCCCCCCGTTTCCCCCCCCCCCCCGTCTTCCTCCTCCTCCTCCCCACTCCCATCTTCCTCCTCCTCCTCCTCTTCCCGTCTTCCTCCTCCTCCCCTTCTTCTAGAAGGTTCCTGGGGCACACGGCTCTTTACCTCACTGATGTAGGAGACGGTCCAGGCTCGCAGTTCGCTGTCCGCAGATCCTGTCAGTATTCGCTGTTCATCCGACAGCACGGCCAGTCCCCAGACCTGAGGTGAGAGGAAGGAGACGGATGAGCGCGGGCTCTGAGCGGACCCTCCCAACATGGCCGACAGTCAGCAGCGTGGTCACATGACCCTGCGGAGGGACCCAAAACCGCACGTCCCATCACACAGGGTCCCCTCCAGACTACAGCACCAGTCACGTGACAGGCGTTCACCAAACTTTCCATGACTCCTTAATGATATACATGGCTAATAACATATCTGTCTCCAGTAAAGCTGGGTGGTGATGAAGCTATAATACGATCACCCAGCTTTCCCAGCCTCCTGACCAGAGAACATATCCTAGCAGGTACCTCAGTGCGATGTCCCACCATGGTCCGGAAGCAGTGCTGCGTGTCCAGGTCCCACCACTTCACCAGGGTGTCCTTGGCGCTGCGGGGAGAAGGCGAGGTCAGATTTCTGATGGCTCATTACCTGCGGCCGCTTCACCGGCCACTTACCTGGTGAGCAGAAGGTTCCTCCCGCTCAGGAAGAGCGCCTGCGTCACGGCGTCCTTGTGCCCCTTCAGTCTGTACAGCCCGCTCTCATTGATGACATCCCAGACAATGACGTCCGTGTCCTGCAGGAAGGAAGAGGAAGACGAGGGGCAGTGAGACAGAGACCGGGGGGCAGTGACAGAGACCGGGGGGCAGTGACAGAGACCGGGGGGCAGTGAGACAGAGACCGGGGGGCAGTGACAGAGACCGGGGGGCAGTGACAGAGACCGGCGGGGGGGGGGGGCAGTGACACAGACTGGGGGGGGGGGGGGGGGGGGGCAGTGACACAGAATGGGGGGGGGGCAGTGAGACAGAGACCGGGGGGGCAGAGACCGAGACCGGGGGGGGGGGGGGGGGGGCGGCAGTGACACAGACTGGGGGGGGGCAGTGACAGAGACCGGGGGGGCAGTGACAGGTACCACTAGCCCCCCACGGCAATAATTTCTCTGACCACTAGACCGCCAGGGTTATAACTTATTAACTGTATATATAGTGGGGTAGTAAATTATTACCGTCCCCCCTCACACCACGGGACCTGCCCCCGACCGTCCCCCGTCACACCACGGGACCTGCCCCCGACCGTCCCCCCGTCACACCACGGGACCTGCCCCCCGACCGTCCCCCGTCACACCACGGGACCTGCCCCCGACCGTCCCCCCGTCACACCACGGGACCTGCCCCCCGACCGTCCCCCCGTCACACCACGGGACCTGCCCCCCGACCGTCCCCCGTCACACCACGGGACCTGCCCCCCGACCGCCCCCTCGCACCACAAGATACTGCCATCAGCCCTATGTCATACCTTGGAGCCGGACACCAGGCGCCCCCCAGCTGGTCGTAGGTCAGGGCAGTGATGGCCGCTTTGTGCCCGTTGAAGGTGATGCCGCTCTCGCCACTCAGCAGACTGAAGATACGGATGGAGCCGTCCTCATACCCCACCGCCAGGGACAGGCCGTCCGGGGAGGGGCGCAGCTGGGTCACCTCCTGCTTCTGGCCTTGTAGGATGAGGACCTGCAAGGAGACATGCACACCCGGTCAGCTGGGGCCACACACCATTATCCACACCTAGGTGTCCAAATACAGGCAACTTACCTTCTCCCCCTTGCGGGTGTCCCAGATAAAGACATGCTCGCAGGCCCCGACCGCCACATATCGCCCTTTCTCGCCCCGCAGGGTGACATAACAGATATTGGACTTGGAACTAGCAACAACCCCAAAGAGGGCAGAAGCGGCGTAGCGGAGGTACTGACGGGTGAGACCCATAGCTGGGGAGGAGAGAGAGACAAGTTACCACGTGGGGCAGATACTGGGGGCAAAATCAGGAATAGGGCATGGGGTTAGCATGGGGCAGATATCAGGACAGGGGTAGGTGAGGGGTTAGTATGGGGCAGATATCAGGACAGGGGTAGGTGAGGGGTTACTATGGGGCAGATATCAGGACAGGGGTAGGTGAGGGGTTAGTATGGGGCAGATATCAGGACAGGGGTCGGTGAGGGGTTACTATGGGGCAGATATCAGGACAGGGGTAGGTGAGGGGTTACTATGGGGCAGATATCAGGACAGGGGTAGGTGAGGGGTTAGTATGGGGCAGATATCAGGACAGGGGTAGGAGAGGGGTTAGTATGGGGCAGATATCAGGACAGGGGTCGGTGAGGGGTTACTATGGGGCAGATATCAGGACAGGGGTAGGTGAGGGATTACTATGGGGCAGATATCAGGACAGGGGTAGGTGAGGGGGTTACTATGGGGCAGATATCAGGACAGGGGTCGGTGAGGGGTTACTATGGGGAAGATATCAGGACAGGGGTAGGTGAGGGGTTAGTATGGGGCAGATATCAGGACAGGGGTCGGTGAGGGGTTACTATGGGGCAGATATCAGGACAGGGGTCGGTGAGGGGTTACTATGGGGCAGATATCAGGACAGGGGTAGGTGAGGGGTTACTATGGGGCAGATATCAGGACAGGGGTAGGAGAGGGGTTACTATGGGGCAGATATCAGGACAGGGGTAGGTGAGGGGTTACTATGGGGCAGATATCAGGACAGGGGTAGGAGAGGGGTTACTATGGGGCAGATATCAGGACAGGGGTAGGTGAGAGGTTACTATGGGGCAGATATCAGGACAGGGGTAGGTGAGGGGTTACTATGGGGCAGATATCAGGACAGGGGTAGGTGAGAGGTTACTATGGGGCAGATATCAGGACAGGGGTAGGTGAGGGGTTACTATGGGGCAGATATCAGGACAGGGGTAGGTGAGGGATTACTATGGGGCAGATATCAGGACAGGGGTAGGTGAGAGGTTACTATGGGGCAGATATCAGGACAGGGGTAGGTGAGGGGTTACTATGGGGCAGATATCAGGACAGGGGTCGGTGAGAGGTTACTATGGGGCAGATATCAGGACAGGGGTAGGTGAGGGGTTACTATGGGGCAGATATCAGGACAGGGGTAGGTGAGGGGTTACTATGGGGCAGATATCAGGACAGGGGTAGGTGAGAGGTTACTATGGGGCAGATATCAGGACAGGGGTAGGTGAGAGGTTACTATGGGGCAGATATCAGGACAGGGGTAGGAGAGGGGTTACTATGGGGCAGATATCAGGACAGGGGTAGGTGAGGGGTTACTATGGGGCAGATATCAGGACAGGGGTAGGTGAGAGGTATTATAGGGCAGATATCAGGACAGGGGTAGGTGAGGGGTTACTATGGGGCAGATATCAGGACAGGGGTAGGTGAGGGGTTACTATGGGGCAGATATCAGGACAGGGGTAGGAGAGGAGTTACTATGGGGCAGATATCAGGACAGGGGTCGGTGAGGGGTTAGTATGGGGCAGATATCAGGACAGGGGTAGGTGAGGGGTTAGTATGGGGCAGATATCAGGACAGGGGTAGGAGAGGGGTTACTATGGGGCAGATATCAGGACAGGGGTAGGTGAGGGGTTACTATGGGGCAGATATCAGGACAGGGGTAGGTGAGGGGTTACTATGGGGCAGATATCAGGACAGGGGTAGGTGAGGGGTTACTATGGGGCAGATATCAGGACAGGGGTAGGAGAGGGGTTACTATGGGGCAGATATCAGGACAGGGGTAGGTGAGGGGTTAGTATGGGGCAGATATCAGGACAGGGGTAGGTGAGGGGTTAGTATGGGGCAGATATCAGGACAGGGGTAGGAGAGGGGTTACTATGGGGCAGATATCAGGACAGGGGTAGGTGAGGGGGTTAGTATGGGGCAGATATCAGGACAGGGGTAGGAGAGGGGTTACTATGGGGCAGATATCAGTACAGGGGTCGGTGAGGGGTTAGTATGGGGCAGATATCAGGACAGGGGTAGGTGAGGGGTTACTATGGGGCAGATATCAGGACAGGGGTAGGAGAGGGGTTAGTATGGGGCAGATATCAGGACAGGGGTAGGTGAGGGGTTACTATGGGGCAGATATCAGGACAGGGGTAGGAGAGGGGTTACTATGGGGCAGATATCAGGACAGGGGTAGGTGAGGGGTTAGTATGGGGCAGATATCAGGACAGGGGTCGGTGAGGAGTTACTATGGGGCAGATATCAGGACAGGGGTAGGTGAGGGGTTACAATGGGGCAGATATCAGGACAGGGGTCGGTGAGGGGTTAGTATGGGGCAGATATCAGGACAGGGGTAGGAGAGGGGTTACTATGGGGCAGATATCAGGACAGGGGTAGGTGAGGGGTTAGTATGGGGCAGATATCAGGACAGGGGTAGGTGAGGGGTTACAATGGGGCAGATATCAGGACAGGGGTAGGTGAGGGGTTAGTATGGGGCAGATATCAGGACAGGGGTCAGTGAGGGGTTAGTATGGGGCAGATATCAGGACAGGGGTAGGTGAGGGGTTAGTATGGGGCAGATATCAGGACAGGGGTCGGTGAGGAGTTACTATGGGGCAGATATCAGGACAGGGGTCGGTGAGGAGTTACTATGGGGCAGATATCAGGACAGGGGTCGGTAGGATACATCGTACGACATTACCGGCTCTTTTCTCCCTTTCTCCGCCGCTCCGGGATCAGTTAAACACGTGCTCACGGCGCATGCTCTATGGCCAAGTGAAACATTCCTACAGCGCACGCGCAAGAAGAATTTCCTCGCGCATTGATGGAGCCCCTGTAGCCCCGCCCATCCACTGAGGGTGTCCCGAAGGCCCCGCCCCCCTCCTCTCACACACACAAGGCCTTTCCGGTTACCGATCAGGTGACAACAGCAGCGGCGACATGAAGAGGAGAGCGGAGGTGAGAGGAGCCCGGAGCATGGCCCCACACCCGGGGGCACCGACCGACACACGACACCCGGGGGCTCCGACTACTGACACCCAACACCCGGGGGCACCGACCGACACCCGACATCCGGGGGCTCCGACTACTGACACCCAACACCCGGGGGCACCGACCGACACCCGGGGGCTCCGACTACTGACACCCAACACCCGGGGGCACCGACTGACACCCGGGGGCACCGACTGACACCCGGGGGCACCGACTGACACCCGGGGGCACCGACTGACACCGGGGGCACCGCCGACACACGCCCCGGGGCGCTCCGACTACTGACACCCAACACCCGGGGGCACCGACCGACCCCGGGGGCTCCGACTACTGACACCCAACACCCGGGGGCACCGACTACTGACACCCGGGGGCACCGACTACTGACACCCGGGGGCACCGACTACCGACACCCGGGGGCACCGACTACCGACACCCGGGGGCACCGACTACGAACAGCCGATTACTGACACCCTCCGCTCCTCCATATTATACCCCTCATACACTGACACCCTCCGCTCCTCCATATTATACCTCTCATACACTGACACCCTCCGCTCCTCCATATTATACCTCTCATACACTGACACCCTCCGCTCCTCCATATTATACCTCCATACACTGACACCCTCCGCTCCTCCATATTATACCTCATACACTGACACCCTCCGCTCCCCCATATTATACCCCTCATACACTGACACCCTCCGCTCCTCCATATTATACCTCATACACTGACACCCTCCGCTCCCCCATATTATACCTCATACACTGACACCCTCCGCTCCTCCATATTATACCTCTCATACACTGACACCCTCCGCTCCCCCATATTATACCCCTCATACACTGACACCCTCTGCTCCCCCATATTATACCTCATACACTGACACCCTCCGCTCCTCCATATTATACCTCCATACACTGACACCCTCCGCTCCTCCATATTATACCTCATACACTGACACCCTCCGCTCCCCCATATTATACCTCATACACTGACACCCTCCGCTCCCCCATATTATACCCCTCATACACTGACACCCTCCGCTCCCCCATATTATACCTCTCATACACTGACACCCTCCGCTCCTCCATATTATACCTCATACACTGACACCCTCCGCTCCTCCATATTATACCTCTCATACACTGACACCCTCCGCTCCTCCATATTATACCTCTCATACACTGACACCCTCCGCTCCTCCATATTATACCTCACATACACTGACACCCTCCGCTCCTCCATATTATACCTCTCATACACTGACACCCTCCGCTCCCCCATATTATACCCCTCATACACTGACACCCTCCGCTCCCCCATATTATACCCCTCATACACTGACACCCTCCGCTCCCCCATATTATACCTCTCATACACTGACACCCTCCGCTCCTCCATATTATACCTCATACACTGACACCCTCCGCTCCTCCATATTATACCCCTCATACACTGACACCCTCCGCTCCTCCATATTATACCCCCCATACACTGACACCCTCCGCTCCTCCATATTATACCCCCCCACATACACTGACACCCTCCGCTCCCCCATATTATACCTCTCATACACCCTCCCCCCCCCCACCTCAACCGACACCCTCCACTCCCCCATATTATACCCCTCATACACTGACACCCCTCCGCTCCCCCATATTATACCCCTCATACACTGACACCCTCCGCTCCCCCATATTATACCCCTCATACACTGACACCCTCCGCTCCCCCATATTATACCCCCTCATACACTGACACCCTCCGCTCCTCCATATTATACCCCACATACACTGACACCCTCCGCTCCTCCATATTATACCCCCTCATACACTGACACCCTCCGCTCCCCCATATTATACCCCTCATACACTGACACCCTCCGCTCCCCCATATTATACCTCATACACTGACACCCTCCGCTCCCCCATATTATACCCCCTCATACACTGACACCCTCCGCTCCCCCATATTATACCCCTCATACACTGACACCCTCCGCTCCTCCATATTATACCCCTCATACACTGACACCCTCCGCTCCCCCATATTATACCCCTCATACACTGACACCCTCCGCTCCCCCATATTATACCCCTCATACACTGACACCCTCCGCTCCTCCATATTATACCTCTCATACACTGACACCCTCCGCTCCTCCATATTATACCTCATACACTGACACCCTCCGCTCCCCCATATTATACCTCATACACTGACACCCTCCGCTCCTCCATATTATACCTCTCATACACTGACACCCTCCGCTCCCCCATATTATACCCCTCATACACTGACACCCTCCGCTCCCCCCATATTATACCCCTCATACACTGACACCCTCCGCTCCTCCATATTATACCTCATACACTGACACCCTCCGCTCCTCCATATTATACCTCATACACTGACACCCTCCGCTCCTCCATATTATACCCCTCATACACTGACACCCTCCGCTCCTCCATATTATACCCCTCATACACTGACACCCTCCGCTCCTCCATATTATACCCCTCATACACTGACACCCTCCGCTCCTCCATATTATACCTCATACACTGACACCCTCCGCTCCCCCATATTATACCTCATACACTGACACCCTCCGCTCCTCCATATTATACCCCTCATACACTGACACCCTCCGCTCCCCCATATTATACCCCTCATACACTGACACCCTCCGCTCCTCCATATTATACCCCTCATACACTGACACCCTCCGCTCCTCCATATTATACCCCTCATACACTGACACCCTCCGCTCCTCCATATTATACCCCTCATACACTGACACCCTCCGCTCCTCCATATTATACCCCCTCATACACTGACACCCTCCGCTCCTCCATATTATACCTCTCATACACTGACACCCTCCGCTCCTCCATATTATACCTCATACACTGACACCCTCCGCTCCCCCATATTATACCTCTCATACACTGACACCCTCCGCTCCTCCATATTATACCTCATACACTGACACCCTCCGCTCCTCCATATTATACCTCTCATACACTGACACCCTCCGCTCCTCCATATTATACCTCTCATACACTGACACCCTCCGCTCCTCCATATTATACCTCATACACTGACACCCTCCGCTCCTCCATATTATACCTCATACACTGACACCCTCCGCTCCCCCATATTATACCTCATACACTGACACCCTCCGCTCCTCCATATTATACCCCTCATACACTGACACCCTCTGCTCCCCCATATTATACCTCATACACTGACACCCTCCGCTCCCCCATATTATACCCCTCATACACTGACACCCTCCGCTCCTCCATATTATACCTCATACACTGACACCCTCCGCTCCTCCATATTATACCTCATACACTGACACCCTCCGCTCCTCCATATTATACCTCTCATACACTGACACCCTCCGCTCCCCCATATTATACCCCTCATACACTGACACCCTCCGCTCCTCCATATTATACCTCATACACTGACACCCTCCGCTCCTCCATATTATACCCCTCATACACTGACACCCTCCGCTCCTCCATATTATACCTCATACACTGACACCCTCCGCTCCTCCATATTATACCCCTCATACACTGACACCCTCCGCTCCCCCATATTATACCCCTCATACACTGACACCCTCCGCTCCCCCATATTATACCTCTCATACACTGACACCCTCCGCTCCCCCATATTATACCTCTCATACACTGACACCCTCCGCTCCTCCATATTATACCCCTCATACACTGACACCCTCCGCTCCTCCATATTATACCTCATACACTGACACCCTCCGCTCCCCCATATTGTACCTCATACATTGACACCCTCCGCTCCCCCATATTATACCTCTCATACACTGACACCCTCCGCTCCTCCATATTATACCTCATACACTGACACCCTCCGCTCCTCCATATTATGCCCCTGTGTTGTGTATGACATTGCCCAGTACAGCTTCCCGTGTCCCCTCTATGCAGGTATAGCAGGACTGGCTGGATGCAGGGCGTCACTTCTGCTCCCCTATGGATCCTTTGGGCGCCCGCTCGTGTTTTGTTGATGCCGACACGTTGCCATGTTGGGCTGATTCACCAGTGGGAATCGATGTTCCCGATTCGTCTGTGTGGTCGGAGGGCCCTGAGCACCATGGCGTCTTCTCACCATTCCCGCACAGAGAGGACATTAATCGGAAGGTGATACTGTGGTGAGTGGGCTCCAGTATTCTGTCTGCAGCCACATACCCCCCCTCCCAGCCTCCTCCTCTCGATTGTTTACTGCATTACACTAGACAGATGGTTTTTGTGTCTGAGCTCATACACAGCTGGGATTCTGGCACAGTGTATGGCTGGCAGTGCCAGTATGCAGAGGATAAGCCGTAGTGTTAAATACCCCTCCACTGCCTGTGTGTGATAATTGTACAGACCCTCACAAGTTCTCGTGTGCTCACCAGGAGCGGGGACGTAGCATTACTGAACTGCACCGCCGTGGTCAACACCAGCAATGAGGCCCTCAACGACAAGAACCCAGTGTCGGACAGTATCTACCGCTACGCGGGGTCAGAGCTGCAGGAGGAGATGCAGAAGCTGAAAGGTGCGCCCCCTGGTGTAATCTCCGTGCAGGTCATGCACTTACGCATATGGTGGAGTTATGTACTGTCTGCTGAACCCTCATTTTATGGGGGCTCCCCAGATTGGACTTCTTAGTTCTCCTTGTTCCTGCGCTCACAAACATCCCATCACTATTCTTCTCCTTTCACCTCCGCTTGGTCACTATTGCTCCTTCTCTCACTACCTCCTGCTCGCTTGTCTTCTCCCCCCCCCGCCTCCTGCTCGCTTGTCTTCTCCCCCCCCCGCCTCCTGCTCGCTTGTCTTCTCCCCCCCCGCCTCCTGCTCGCTTGTCCTCTCCCTCCCCCCCGCCTCCTGCTCGCTTGTCCTCTCCTCCCCCCCCGCCTCCTGCTCGCTCTTCCCCTCTCCTCCCCCCCGCCTCCTGCTCGCTCTTCCCCTCTCCCTCCCCCCCCGCCTCCCTGCTCGCTTGTCCTCTCCTGCTCGCTTGTCCTCTCCTCTCCCCCCGCCTTCTGCTCGCTTGTCCTCTCCTCCTCCCCCCGCCTCCTGCTCGCTCTTCCCCTCTCCTCCTCCCCCGCCTCCTGCTCGCTTGTCCTCTCCTCCTCCCCCCGCCCTCCTGCTCGCTCTTCCCCTCTCCTCCTCCCCCCGCCTCCTGCTCGCTTGTCCTCTCCTCCTCCCCCCGCCTCCTGCTCGCTCGTCCCCTCTCCTCCTCCCCCCGCCTCCTGCTCGCTTGTCCTCTCCTCTCCCCCCCGCCTCCTGCTCGCTTGTCCTCTCCTCTCCCCCCGCCTCCTGCTCGCTTGTCCTCTCCTCCTCCCCCCCCCTCCCTGCTCGCTTGTCCTCTCCTCCTCCCCCCGCCTCCTGCTCGCTTGTCCTCTCCTCCTCCCCCCGCCTCCTGCTCGCTTGTCCTCTCCTCCTCCCCCACCTCCTGCTCGCTCTTCCCCTCTCCTCCTCCCCCGCCTCCTGCTCGCTTGTCCTCTCCTCCTCCCCCCGCCTCCCTGCTCGCTTGTCCTCTCCTCCTCCCCCGCCTCCTGCTCGCTTGTCCTCTCCCTCCTCCCCCCGCCTCCTGCTCGCTTGTCCTCTCCTCCTCCCCCCCGCCTCCTGCTCGCTTGTCCTCTCCTCCCTCCCCCCGCCTCCTGCTCGCTTGTCCTCTCCTCCTCCCCCCGCCTCCTGCTTGCTTGTCCTCTCCCTCCTCCCCCCCGCCTCCTGCTCGCTTGTCCTCTCCTCCTCCCCCCGCCTCCTGCTCGCTTGTCCTCTCCCTCCTCCCCCCGCCTCCTGCTCGCTTGTCCTCTCCCTCCTCCCCCCCGCCTCCTGCTCGCTTGTCCTCTCCTCTCCTCTCCCCCCGCCTCCTGCTCGCTTGTCCTCTCCTCTCCCCCCGCCTCCTGCTCGCTTGTCCTCTCCTCCTCCCCCCGCCTCCTGCTCGCTTGTCCTCTCCTCCTCCCCCCGCCTCCTGCTCGCTTGTCCTCTCCTCCTCCCCCGCCTCCTGCTCGCTTGTCCTCTCCTCCTCCTCCCCCCGCCTCCTGCTCGCTTGTCCTCTCCTCCTCCCCCCGCCTCCTGCTCGCTTGTCCTCTCCTCTCCTCTCCCCCCCGCCTCCTGCTCGCTTGTCCTCTCCTCTCCTCTCCCCCCGCATCCTGCTCGCTTGTCCTCTCCTCTCCCTCTCCCCCGCCTCCTGCTCGCTTGTCCTCTCCCTCTCCCCCGCCTCCTGCTCGCTTGTCCTCTCCTCTCCCCCGCCCCCCCGCCTGCCTCTCCTCTCCCCCCGCCTCCTGCTCGCTTGTCCTCTCCTCTCCCCCCGCCTCCTGCTCGCTTGTCCTCTCCTCTCCCCCCGCCTCCTGCTCGCTTGTCCTCTCCTCTCCCCCCGCCTCCTGCTCGCTTGTCCTCTCCTCTCCCCCCCCCGCCTCCTGCTCGCTTGTCCTCTCCTCTCCCTCCCCCCGCCTCCTGCTCGCTTGTCCTCTCCTCTCCTCTCCCCCCGCCTCCTGCTCGCTCTTCCCCTCTCTCACTGGGCACTTGTCACCATTTTTCCTGGCAGGTTGCAGGACAGGAGAGGCTAAGCTCACCAAGGGGTTTAATTTGGCCGCCCGATACATCATCCACACCGTGGGACCTAAGTACAAGAGCAAGTACCGCACGGCGGCCGAGAGCTCCCTATACAGCTGCTACCGAAACGTCCTCCAGCTCGCCAAGTAATTAACCCTTCATTTGTTGTTCCTGAGACTGCCCAGTAATATTCCCGGTGTCTCCTTCTATAGACAGTCCGCTGCTTAACCCCCGAACAGTCACTGTCAGAATTCTCCTTTTACTACCAGCCACCCTCCCCCGCAGCTCACCCAGGATTACAGTCTACTCTTGTGATGCGGGGCATGACAGTCATGTGACTTGTGGTTACCCCCGCCTGTAATATCCTGAGAAATGGAGAACTGCGCGGACACCTAGTCATAGTATATAGTGTATATGCAGGAGAGGGTTCTGCCTGTGTAACATCTGCAGTTATATCCTATACTACACACATCCCAGTTATATCATGAGTTGATACATTGTATCCTATATACTATATGACCCCTCCTCCAGTTAATCAGAGTTGATACATTGTATCCTATATACTATATGACCCCTCCTCCAGTGAGTTGATACATTGTATCCTATATACTATATGACCCCTCCTCCAGTGAGTTGATACATTGTATCCTATATACTATATGACCCCTCCTCCAGTGAGTTGATACATTGTATTCTCCTCCCCCTCCCCCTTTATTACATTGTTATTTCCTGGTCTTTCTGGACTTTGTATATTGTGACCTCCGCAGTATTCTGAGACATCGGCCACACACAGTTTTATCTCTTACTCCTCCCTTAGATGTGAGTAGCAGCCCGCTGATCTGTTTATGCAGCTCTGGATGTGACTGGAGTGTAGTACTATCTATGGCTCTCTTGCTTTCTTTGACGCAGTCTCCTCTGTTCTCTTCCTTTCTTCCCTCCTGTCCGGCTGACGCTTGTAGTTTCCTGTAGTTTTGCAGCAGTTTTCCAGTGAGTGTGAGTGTCAGCCAGCAGGGGGCGCTGCAGTCCTGGCTTTCATCTCCTGTGTGTCTTTCTGCAGGGAGCAGGCGGTGTCCTCTGTGGGACTGTGTGTTATCAGCACTCAGAAGAGGGGGTACCCGCTGGAAGACGCCACACACATCGCCCTACGTGAGTCTTCTGCAGAACATTGCACTTTTACAGTAAAGGGATATCGTACATGACCTGACTCTGGAAGAACCTTGTGCTGGAGGGACCCTCTGATTTATGGAAGCAATGCAGAACTGTAATGACTGCAGTGTGGGGGTGCAGAGCCTTGCACTGTAGGGTTGGTGGTGCAGAGCCTTGCGCTGTGGGGGCGGGGTGCAGAGCCTTGCGCTGTAGGGTCGGGGTGCAGAGCCTTGCGCTGTAGGGTCGGGGTGCAGAGCCTTGCACTGTAGGGTTGGTGGTGCAGAGCCTTGCGCTGTAGGGTTGGTGGTGCAGAGCCTTGCACTGTAGGGTTGGTGGTGCAGAGCCTTGCGCTGTAGGGTCGGGGTGCAGAGCCTTGCGCTGTAGGGTCGGGGTGCAGAGCCTTGCGCTGTAGGGTCGGGGTGCAGAGCCTTGCGCTGTAGGGTCGGGGTGCAGAGCCTTGCGCTGTAGGGTCGGGGTGCAGAGCCTTGCGCTGTAGGGTCGGGGGTGCAGAGCCTGCGCTGTGGGTCGGGGTGCAGAGCCTTGCGCTGTGGGTCGGGTGCAGGGCCTTGCGCTGTGGGGTCGGGGTGCAGAGCCTTGCGCTGTAGGGTCGGGGTGCAGAGCCTTGCGCTGTAGGGTCGGGGTGCAGAGCCTTGCGCTGTAGGGTCGGGGTGCAGAGCCTTGCGCTGTAGGGTCGGGGTGCAGAGCCTTGCGCTGTAGGGTCGGGGTGCAGAGCCTTGCGCTGTAGGGTTGGTGGTGCAGAGCCTTGCGCTGTAGGGTCGGGGTGCAGAGCCTTGCGCTGTAGGGTCGGGGTGCAGAGCCTTGCGCTGTAGGGTTGGTGGTGCAGAGCCTTGCGCTGTAGGGTTGGTGGTGCAGAGCCTTGCGCTGTAGGGTTGGTGGTGCAGAGCCTTGCGCTGTGCGGAGGGTCGGGGTGCAGAGCCTTGCGCTGTGGGGTTGGTGGTGCAGAGCCTTGCGCTGTAGGGTCGGGGTGCAGAGCCCTTGCGCTGTAGGGTCGGGGGTGCAGAGCCTTGCGCTGTAGGGTCAGGGTGCAGAGCCTTGCGCTGTGGGGTCGGGGTGCAGAGCCTTGCGCTGTAGGGTCGGGGTGCAGAGCCTTGCGCTGTAGGGTTGGTGGTGCAGAGCCTTGCGCTGTAGGGTTGGTGGTGCAGAGCCTTGCGCTGGGGGGGGGGGTAGGGCCTTGCGCTGAGGGTTGCGCTGTGGGGTTGGTGGTGCAGAGCCTTGCGCTGTGGGGTTGGTGGTGCAGAGCCTTGCGCTGTAGGGTTGGTGGTGCAGAGCCTTGCGCTGTAGGGTCGGGGGTGCAGAGCCTTGCGCTGTAGGGTCGGGGTGCAGAGCCTTGCGCTGTAGGGTCGGGGTGCAGAGCCTTGCGCTGTAGGGTTGGTGGTGCAGAGCCTTGCGCTGTAGGGTCGGGGTGCAGAGCCTTGCGCTGTAGGGTCGGGGTGCAGAGCCTTGCGCTGTAGGGTCGGGGTGCAGAGCCTTGCGCTGTGGGGTCGGGGTGCAGAGCCTTGCGCTGTAGGGGGGGGGGGCCTGCGTGTGGGTCGGGGTGCAGAGCCTTGCGCTGTAGGGTCGGGGTGCAGAGCCTTGCGCTGTAGGGTCGGGGTGCAGAGCCTTGCGCTGTAGGGTTGGTGGTGAAGAGCCTTGCGCTGTAGGGTCGGGGTGCAGAGCCTTGTGACACTCCTTCATTTGTTTTTTTTTTTCTTCCCGTTATTTTGGTGAGGGTCTCCTCAATCCTTTACATGGCTGAGCCCAATGTCTTGTGCGTTCTCCTTCAGGCACGGTGCGGCGGTTCCTGGAGTCTCACGGCTCAGCGCTGGATCGAGTGGTGTTTGCAGTGACGGAGCAGGAGAAGGTGCGATCCTGTGTTGTACAGTTTTCTCCAGCATCCTCTTATATGGGGGTTCCTCTCTGCATTATGGGGCGCAGAGCTGCTGCTGCCGCCACTCCTGGCACGTATCACTCACCTGTCTCCTGCTCGTCTCTTCCAGGCCGCCTACCTGCATCTGCTCCCGCTCTACTTCCCCCGCTCCGTCCAGGAGGAGCACAGCTCTCTGCCCCTGTTACCCCCCGATATTGGGAATGCTGATGGGGAACCAGTCGTTCCAGAGCGACAGATTCGAATCTGCGAGAAGCCGGGCGTCCATGAAGGTGATGGCGGCAGCGTTCTGTTTGATGCTACTATTTCTCGCTGCGGAGAGGGTCCGCCTCCTGTAAATGGCCCCCCACATGTTTCAGTCTCCATGGGAGACATGAGACCCCCCTGACTGAGTCGCTGTGACTAATCTATACACCTTGTGTGTTGCAGACGACTCGGAGGAGGATGAAGGCCTCGGCCATGACCTTTCCCTCATTGGCTCGCACGCTTTTGCACGTATGGAAGGTGACGTGGACAAGCAGAGACGCCTGGCACTACAGGGGCACATGTCTGGGGTCGCCCTACAGAAGCAGCACCAGAGAAAGTGAGTCCAGCACACTATGAGCACTACATGGGCCCCTATTCCTCTATTCCACAACATCTAGTATAGAGTGGGGGTCCCAGAGGTCGCCCCACTAACCTTTATTGCCAATATCGCCCTGTATATTCCTCTTCTTCATTGACTTGTGCTTTAATAAATCCTCAAGGTCTCTGCATGCTGCAGTGAGAGGAAGCCCCGCCATGACCTCATACTTCTCACAGCTGAAGGTTTGCACTAATGTGTCAGTGTAGCCAATCCCTTACATCGGCATCTCTAGTTTCTCTCCTGTCCTGATTGTTTGGTACAGTGTATCAGTGCAGGTAAAATGAATCTTTCTGGAGTTTATCCTGGAATCAGTTGTAGCAAACCCTCTGCTGTGAGAAATATTTGATCTATACAGAAGGTCGCCATTCACTGATAGCCAGCAGGAATCCTGAAAATAGTAAGAAGCTGAAACCATCTACACCCTAGAATGTTTAGTCACTGCGTACTTATGTAGAAGCGGAGTGCTGGGAGTAAGTGTACAGCGCCATCATGTGACCTGTGTGTGGCTGTCACTGTCACATCATGTCCTCTGTGTACAGGCGGCTGTCACTGTCACATCATGTCCTCTGTGTACAGGCGGCTGTCACTGTCGGGGTTACTGGCTGTCCTCTGTATACAGGCGGCTGTCACTGTCGGGTCACTGGTTACTGTCTGTCCTCTGTGTACAGGCGGCTGTCACTGTTGGGGTTACTGGCTGTCCTCTGTGTACAGGCGGCTGTCACTGTCGGGTCACTGGTTACTGGCTGTCCTCTGTGTACAGGCGGCTGTCACTGTTGGGGTTACTGTCTGTCCTCTGTATACAGGCGGCTGTCACTGTCGGGTCACTGGTTACTGTCTGTCCTCTGTGTACAGGCGGCTGTCACTGTTGGGGTTACTGTCTGTCCTCTGTATACAGGCGGCTGTCACTGTCGGGTCACTGGTTACTGTCTGTCCTCTGTGTACAGGCGGCTGTCACTGTTGGGGTTACTGTCTGTCCTCTGTGTACAGGCGGCTGTCACTGTCGGGTCACTGGTTACTGGCTGTCCTCTGTGTACAGGCGGCTGTCACTGTCGGGTCACTGGTTACTGTCTGTCCTCTGTGTACAGGCGGCTGTCACTGTCGGGTCACTGGTTACTGGCTGTCCTCTGTATACAGGCGGCTGTCACTGTCGGGTCACTGGTTACTGTCTGTCCTCTGTATACAGGCGGCTGTCACTGTTGGGGTTACTGTCTGTCCTCTGTGTACAGGCGGCTGTCACTGTCGGGGTTACTGGCTGTCCTCTGTATACAGGCGGCTGTCACTGTCGGGTCACTGGTTACTGTCTGTCCTCTGTGTACAGGCGGCTGTCACTGTTGGGGTTACTGTCTGTCCTCTGTGTACAGGCGGCTGTCACTGTCGGGGTTACTGGCTGTCCTCTGTATACAGGCGGCTGTCACTGTCGGGTCACTGGTTACTGTCTGTCCTCTGTGTACAGGCGGCTGTCACTGTCGGGGGGTGGGGGGTCACTGGTTACTGGCTGTCCTCTGTATACAGGCGGCTGTCACTGTCGGGTCACTGGTTACTGTCTGTCCTCTGTATACAGGCGGCTGTCACTGTTGGGGTCACTGGTTACTGTCTGTCCTCTGTGTACAGGCGGCTGTCACTGTTGGGGTTACTGGCTGTCCTCTGTATACAGGTGGCTGTCACTGTCGGGTCACTGGTTACTGTCTGTCCTCTGTGTACAGGCGGCTGTCACTGTTGGGGTTACTGTCTGTCCTCTGTGTACAGGCGGCTGTCACTGTCGGGTAGGTTACTGGCTGTCCTCTGTATACAGGCGGCTGTCACTGTCGGGTCACTGGTTACTGTCTGTCCTCTGTGTACAGGCGGCTGTCACTGTCGGGTCACTGGTTACTGGCTGTCCTCTGTATACAGGCGGCTGTCACTGTCAGGTCACTGGTTACTGTCTGTCCTCTGTGTACAGGCGGCTGTCACTGTTGGGGTTACTGTCTGTCCTCTGTGTACAGGCGGCTGTCACTGTCGGGGTTACTGGCTGTCCTCTGTATACAGGCGGCTGTCACTGTCGGGTCACTGGTTACTGTCTGTCCTCTGTGTACAGGCGGCTGTCACTGTTGGGGTTACTGTCTGTCCTCTGTGTACAGGCGGCTGTCACTGTCGGGTCACTGGTTACTGTCTGTCCTCTGTGTACAGGCGGCTGTCACTGTTGGGTCACTGGTTACTGTCTGTCCTCTGTGTACAGGCGGCTGTCACTGTTGGGCAGGTTACTGTCTGTCCTCTGTGTACAGGCGGCTGTCACTGTCGGGGTTACTGGCTGTCCTCTGTGTACAGGCGGCTGTCACTGTCGGGTCACTGGTTACTGTCTGTCCTCTGTGTACAGGCGGCTGTCACTGTTGGGGTTACTGGTTATGTCTGTCCTCTGTGTACAGGCGGCTGTCACTGTCGGGGTTACTGGCTGTCCTCTGTATACAGGCGGCTGTCACTGTCGGGTCACTGGTTACTGTCTGTCCTCTGTGTACAGGCGGCTGTCACTGTCGGGGTTACTGGCTGTCCTCTGTATACAGGCGGCTGTCACTGTCAGGGTCACTGGTTACTGTCTGTCCTCTGTGTACAGGCGGCTGTCACTGTTGGGGTTACTGTCTGTCCTCTGTATACAGGCGGCTGTCACTGTCGGGTCACTGGTTACTGTCTGTCCTCTGTGTACAGGCGGCTGTCACTGTCGGGTCACGGTTACTGTCTGTCCTCTGTGTACAGGCGGCTGTCACTGTCGGGGTTACTGGACTGTCTGTCCTCTGTGTACAGGCGGCTGTCACTGTCGGGTCCTGGTTACTGTCTGTCCTCTGTGTACAGGCGGCTGTCACTGTCGGGGTTACTGGCTGTCCTCTGTATACAGGCGGCTGTCACTGTCGGGTCACTGGTTACTGTCTGTCCTCTGTGTACAGGCGGCTGTCACTGTCGGGGTTACTGGCTGTCCTCTGTATACAGGCGGCTGTCACTGTCGGGTCACTGGTTACTGTCTGTCCTCTGTGTACAGGCGGCTGTCACTGTCGGGGTTACTGGCTGTCCTCTGTATACAGGCGGCTGTCACTGTCGGGTCACTGGTTACTGTCTGTCCTCTGTGTACAGGCGGCTGTCACTGTCGGGGTTACTGGCTGTCCTCTGTATACAGGCGGCTGTCACTGTCGGGTCACTGACCACTCTTTCTCTCTCTTTTCCTTTTATCCTTAGTTACAATCGCTGGCTATCGCGGGCGCGGACAGAAGACCTTTCGGATATCGCCGCCCTGAAGGCGCTCTACCAGTCTGGTGAGTCTTACGATCGGACACAGGGAAATGATTACACAATGGGGATTTCACGGTGACAATGGCGGCCTTTGTGTCCTCGCTCCGCTGACTCGTGTTCTTCCACCTTGTTCCAGGCGTTGATAACTGTGGCCGCACCGTCATTGTCATTGTAGGAAGGAATATTCCCGTCCTGCTCATCGACATGGAGAAGGTGAGGCCCCCACAGCAGGGGAAGGGTCTGTATGTAGTGACAACCAATATGAGCATCGCTACAGCCTCCAGGAGGGTTGTCACCCAGCTTTACCAGGCTCCTGAATGACAAGTAGTAATGTAGTGGAATGAGAATTGGGAAGTTATGAACCTGTAGTTGACATTCAGGGCTTTAGGGTGATGGTTTGGTGGGGTGTATTACTTCTCACCCAATGAGAGCGGAGAATGCTGAACTGTCAGGGCTCTAGGAAAGCTGGATGACCATACAGGGGAGTATGTATGTGGATGCTGCCACTCGTGTATGACCTCCCCCTGCACACACCATGTCATACTACATGTAACCCGTGTGTCCTGCCTCCAGGCCCTGCTCTACTTCATACACATGATGGACCACGTGGCCGCCAAGGAGTACGTCCTGGTGTATTTCCACACCCTGACCGGAGAACACAACCACCTGGACTCCGACTTCCTGAAAAACATGTACGACGTGGTGGATGTCAAGTGAGTGACGGTGCCCGCCTTTGGCCTGGTGTCCTGCTCCTCCCTCAGTCTCCACTAGGAGGCGCTGTGAGCTCATGTAACATTGCTGAGTCCACGTGTTACCTCAGATAGATGGACAGATGGTTGTTTAGTACGGCTGTAGAAATGGCTTTGACTCTTTCATGACTGGAGGGATCTTTTAGGGTTGGTCTGTGTAATAACAGACTCTCTGCATTAGATACATCCAATGTCTTATAGGAGGAGATTCAGTCTGCCCCCGTGTATCACGAGCCCCCGGCCCCAGGATGTGGTGCAGTGTAGAGGGGCCCTCACAGTATCACTATATTGTAGATTATGGCAGTGTCAAACCCTCCACAATGGAGACAACCACACATGTGCGCCATCTCAAGACGGCCGAGCAGGGAACTGAGGACCCCGGATGTGTCAGAGGGGAACGGCACTGCGAACCTTAAGTGGACCTTAACCTTATGGTGGTGGTGATGTGGCCCCTCGGCCAGTAAAGGTTGCGGCCCCTGTTCTGCATGTAAAACACAATGCTTATAGCAAGCAGAGACCCGGAAATAGTGAGGAAGGGGAAGACTAAGAAGAGGCGGAGCGCTTTAGTGGGATATTCTGTGGGGTTTATCATTTTTGCATTTTCCCCACTTTTTGCTGATCTGAATTCCTTCTGTTTTCCCAGATATAAGAAGAACTTGAAGGCTTTTTATTTTGTCCATCCGACGTTTCGTTCTAAGGTGAGTCCCGCCCCCGGCCGTAAAGTGAGTTGTCCGTGCTGTACCGTCGGTCACTGATCTGTGGGGTCTGCATAGATCCACAAATGAGTGCACGTTGTACATGGCCTCACCCTGTGCACTACGTTTACTGTGTCTTATATGCAAAGGACCCCTTCAGAGATCGCTCAGCCAATCACAAGTGCTGTGGTATGGAAATCGGTCTATGGGGTAGGAGGGGCCTCTGCATGTATAGGATTGGGGTAGTTAATTTGCATATTGTGCCCCATCTGTGATGTGCGGTAGTCTGTATGATCTGTCATAGAGAATCCTTTAGGCCTCGTTCACACAACGTAATTTAGAGACAAATTTGAGTCCAAATCCGCGTCAAAATCTGCTGCAAATTCCTCGCAGACGGACCCGAGGCGCTCATTCATACTACTGCTAAGGTGCTGGTGCGAGGACCAGAATCCGAGGCCTAAAAGATGCTGCTTCAGTAGTAACCAGAGCACCTAAGAAGTTAGATGGGGTCAGGGGCCCAATGCCTGACCGGGTGCAGGGGAGCCTCAGTGAGATGCAGATGTGCAGAGCTGCCATCTTGTGTGCCCCGTGATGGGGTAAATGTCCCACCTGCCGCCTCCGTAATCTCCCCCCCCCCCCCCGACCTCCTCCTGACCCTCTATCTGAGACTCAAGTGAGGAAATGCAAATTTGAAGCCGTTTCGCTCGCCAGCGCGAGACTTTGCAGATTCGGCAGATTTCCACCTCATATTCTGTTTCAAACGTGTCCAGAAAGCGAAAATAAAAAATTTGACATGAAGTCACTCGCCAAAACTGCGATGATGATCCCGTCCGGTCGTCCTGGCAGCTCCTTCTGCTAAATGTGTCTATAAGGAGAAACAGCTGTGAGTGCCGTGGAGGAGAGCGCGAGGAGACCCTGAGCCCCTCCGTCCATACACCAGCCGGGTCAGCGCCAGATACCTATAGTCATACTGGTGTGGCTTTTATGGAGTGTTTGACTAATGAAGGGTTAAACGAATCCTGCCGCCATCGCTGAAGCATCTATATGGTAGGTAGTGACCACCATGGCATTGTAGTTGTCACTCAGCTCTGCTCAGTGACACCGAGAACCTACAAGTGTGTGGATACGTCCCTCTAAGCCATGTCTGCGTCCTCCATAAGTCTCTATCAGGAAGTAATAGGGTTGTGAGGGAGCTAAGACAAGAAATGAGATGGGTGAAGACAAGGGAAAGTGAGGCAACATGGCTGTCAGGGCGCTAAGACAAGCCTAAATGTTTGAAAGGAAGACAAAGGTTTAGGGTTATGAGGGAGCTAAGATGGGATTTCTTCGAAAAAGGGAACAGAAACTGAAGTTAGGAAGCTAAGCTCATATCTTGTGTAGGAAAGGAACGTAGATAGTGGTGTGAAGGAGCCAAGATGAGATGTATGGAAGGAAAAGGATGAGGGAGCTCGGACACAACACGAATAGGAGGTGATAGGGATACGAGGGAGCTGGGACAAGAATTGTTCGATGGGAACACAAGGTAAGAGATGTGAGGGAGCTAAGACAAGGTCAGTCATAAATGAGCAGGAGGAAGATGAGTAATGAAGGAGAAGTGATATGATCGGGAGTGAGATTTATTGTACTAAAGGGCAGGGATAGAAGTAGCAAGAGCTAAGAAAAGAAGGGGACAAGGGAAGGCCAGGAGAAGATTGTATGACAGGAAGTACTATGGGGTGTTAGGGAACTAAGATTCATTGTATGATCAGAACAGGAGGTAATAGGGATGTGAGGGGCAGCCGGAGGGGGCTTTGGGTGTGCCGGGCGGCCGGAGGGGGCTTTGGATGTGCCGGGCTGCCGGAGGGGGCTTTGGGTGTGCCGGGCGGCCGGAGGGGGCTTTGGATGTGCCGGGCAGCCGGAGGGGGCTTTGGATGTGCCGGGCAGCCGGAGGGGGCTTTGGATGTGCCGGGCAGCCGGAGGGGGCTTTGGATGTGCCGGGCAGCCGGAGGGGGCTTTGGATGTGCCGGGCAGCCGGAGGGGGCTTTGGATGTGCCGGGCGGCCGGAGGGGGCTTTGGATGTGCCGGGCGTTCGGATGGGGCTTTGGATGTGCCGGGCGTTCGGATGGGGCTTTGGGTGTGCCGGGCGTTCGGAGGGGGCTTTGGATGTGCCGGGCGTTCGGATGGGGCTTTGGATGTGCCGGGCGTTCGGATGGGGCTTTGGATGTGCCGGGCGTTCGGAGGGGGCTTTGGGTGTGCCGGGCGGCCGGAGGGGGCTTTGGGTGTGCCGGGCAGCCGGAGGGGGCTTTGGATGTGCCGGCCAGCCGCAGGGGGCTTTGGGTGTGCCGGGCATTCGGAGGGCGCTTTGGGTGTGCCGGGCATTCGGAGGGGGCTTTGGGTGTGCCGGGCATTCGGAGGGGGCTTTGGGTGTGCCGGGCATTCGGAGGGGGCTTTGGGTGTGCCGGGCATTCGGAGGGGGCTTTGGGTGTGCCGGCCAGCCGGAGGGGGCTTTGGGTGTGCCGGGCATTCAGAGGGGGCCTTGGATGTGATGTGATAGGTGTGACATAATGTACACTTGCATTCCGCGTGGTATCTGCTACTTCATAATACGTTCTGACTGTCCATTAGTGATAAGTGCAGAGAACTGGTCAGGGCAGGCTTGGAGTTGTAGTGCGTGTCCCTGTATCTATCTGTATAGATGATGCAGACATTGTCCTCTTCACACTGTATCTTACATGTTTGTGGGTTTTACTTTGTGTGATGTTAGTCGTGCACATGTATGACCTGGGGCCGAGCGAGTCATGTGGGCTTATGTTCTGTGTGTAACATTAACTGGTGAATGTTGGATATGAGAGACGGCCTGGAAGAGAGAAGAGGAGCGCGGCGTGACTGCAGCCAGACCTGGCTGTACATGCAGATGTCTGATACTGAGACTATGTAATACCTTGTACATTGCAGGTTTATACAATATAAAAGCCCTACAAGGTTGATGGCAACGTTTGTTGCTTGAGTTGACTCTTGTGATGACAGCGTAAGCAGAAGACATTGTGCTGAATCCTGCCGGATGGCTCGCTGGCCAAGTATATGTCAGTGCTGAAATAAAGCCATAGATAAGTGATGAGGCCAACCATACAGCCCTGAAGAGAGGAAGGCCGGCCCTGTCCAACATGTTGTGGTTACTTTGGCAAATCTTCCCTTCCTATGGATGAAAAAACTAAATCTGTGAAAGGTTGAACTTGATGGACGTGTCATAATGTAGTCTGAAGCCGTGGAAAGAGTAGGGTATGAAGACTGGATAAACAGGAGATACTAAGCGGTGTAAGATTGTAGACAGTAGGCACAAACTAAGCAGATAAACAGGTCAAGGAAGCCAAGACTGGATCCGAGGAGTCGGGGGGAAGTCGAGTACTAAGGGAGCTTAGAGGGGGTCCTGAAAAGTGACAGAACCAGAACAGCTTCTAATTCATGAGGAATAGAATGGAAGAAGGTTGAGGATGGTGAGATTGGCGCCGGGGTCTGGAAAGAGCTGACTTGTGTGTGAGAGACCATGTCAGAGAAATGGGAAGTGTAACAGGGTTGTTAGGGAGCTTAGTCTGATCCTGGTAGGGGCAATGGCAGGATCCATGGAGGAATGAAAGAATAGTGAGACCTGAGCGTGATAAAGTGCTCTACAGGGTTGGGAACTTGGACATTGGAGATACTAAAGTTTCTGTCCACCTCCAGCAAGTGTCAGCTGCTCCGACTCTCTCCCATATGTTCATGTACATTTGGCTTGGCCAAGCTTCCATATGTCTTCAGTGGGCATAGGGGGGTGACCTGCTGGTGCACCCTTTTTATACCATCAGGGGAGAGTTGGGAGACCACCATATGTCATTCGAGGGTCCGAAAGGTTCCACTGAAATTAGGAGCTGGGGCCAGCATAGATCTAACATTAGGGCACAGTCCTGTGCCTGAGGGGGCGAGGAGATCACAGGGGGGTGAGGAGATCCAGGTCACAGGAGTGAAGGAGCTGAGGCTGGAGTCAGAGAGGAAAAGGATGTAACTGGGTGAAGCCCAGATGATTTAGGGTCTTGGCACCTGAAAGCTGAGATTGTTTTGTAGTTTTTGGTCTTTCCTGAGAATAGTCTCAACCATTTGTCTATTAGACGTGAAGGAAGGGTTCATCTTGTTTCAGAAACTCTTGCAGCTGCCAGGTTATAACTTTCTAGAAGATCACTCCGGATCTGGCGGCTGCAGTGTGAACTGGAGTGTATAGGTGTAAAACATCAAGCAACGTCCACCACAAATTATCAGGGGACAGAATGTTTTTGTAACTTTCTACAATGTTTGCAAATTTCTATGGAGACAGTTTGTGACCTTGGCTTATACTGTAGTGTACACTGGACACTGCGCTGGTTCTGAGGGTTCCTCAGCCAGGAGATCTTGGGGTTTTCTTATAGTTCTTGTGCTCATGGTATAAACCTGGGGACTAGTATAACATGGGGTTAGTGTTTTACAGGAACACGGGTGGTTAGGAGTGTTAAAGGGGAACACAGTCTATGTATAGAAGGATTTGGAAGCAACAGAGATGTTAGGGAGCAAAGACAAGGTCCATTGTATAAAGGGAAGAAGGTAACCGGGCTGTGAGGGAGCTAAGACGAGATCCACTGTATAAAAAGAAGAAGGTAACCGGGCTGTGAGGGAGCTAAGATGAGATCCACTGTATAAAAAGAAGAAGGTAACCGGGCTGTGAGGGAGCTAAGATGAGATCCACTGTATAAAAAGAAGAAGGTAACCGGGCTGTGAGGGAGCTAAGATGAGATCCACTGTATAAAAGGAAGAAAGTAACCGGGCTGTGAGGGAGCTAAGACGAGATCCATTGTATAAAAAGAAGAAGGTAACCGGGCTATGTGAGGGAGCAAAGACAAGGTCCATTGTATAAAGGGAAGAAAGTAACCGGGCTGTGAGGGAGCTAAGATGAGATCCACTGTGTAAAAGGAAGAAGGTAACCGGGCTATGTGAGGGAGCAAAGACAAGGTCCATTGTATAAAGGGAAGAAAGTAACCGGGCTGTGAGGGAGCTAAGATGAGATCCACTGTATAAAAGGAAGAAAGTAACCGGGCTGTGAGGGAGCTAAGACGAGGTCCACTGTGTAAAAGGAAGAAGGTAACCGGGCTGTGAGGGAGCTAAGACGAGATCCACTGTATAAAAGGAAGAAGGTAACCGGGTTGTGAGGGAGCTAAGACGAGATCCACTGTATAAAAGGAAGAAGGTAACCGGGCTGTGAGGGAGCTAAGACGAGATCCACTGTATAAAAGAAAGAAAGTAACCGGGCTGTGAGGGAGCTAAGATGAGGTCCATTGTATAAAGGGAAGAAAGTAACCGGGCTGTGAGGGAGCTAAGACGAGATCCATTGTATAAAAAGAAGAAGGTAACCGGGCTGTGAGGGAGCTAAGACGAGATCCACTGTATAAAAGGAACAAAAGTCTTATAAATAATAAAATGAATAAAACAGGTTTACTGTACAAAGGGAGGAGACACTGACTTCATTCCCTCACAACCCTAACACTTGTAAAAGACAATAGGGCAGCGAGGAAGAGAAGATCCGCTGCATGAAAGTAACAGGAAGTGATTGTGGCCTGAGGGAGCCAAGACAAGTTCTGTTGTCTGAGATGAAGAGGCATATAAGGAAAAGACATGTCAGGAAGATGAGATCCACTGTATAAAAGGAAGAAAGTAACCGGGCTGTGAGGGAGCTAAGATGAGGTCCACTGTATAAAAGGAAGAAAGTAACCGGGCTGTGAGGGAGCTAAGACGAGATCCACTGTATAAAAGAAAGAAAGTAACCGGGCTGTGAGGGAGCTAAGACGAGATCCACTGTATAAAAGAAAGAAAGTAACCGGGCTGTGAGGGAGCTAAGACGAGATCCACTGTATAAAAAGGAAGAAGGTAACCGGGCTGTGAGGGAGCTAAGATGAGATCCACTGTATAAAAGGAAGAAAGTAACCGGGCTGTGAGGGAGCTAAGATGAGATCCACTGTATAAAAAGAAGAAGGTAACCGGGCTGTGAGGGAGCTAAGATGAGATCCACTGTATAAAAGGAAGAAAGTAACCGGGCTGTGAGGGAGCTAAGACGAGATCCACTGTATAAAAGAAAGAAAGTAACCGGGCTGTGAGGGAGCTAAGACGAGATCCACTGTATAAAAGGAAGAAAGTAACCGGGCTGTGAGGGAGCTAAGACGAGATCCACTGTATAAAAGGAAGAAGGTAACCGGGCTGTGAGGGAGCTAAGACGAGATCCACTGTATAAAAGAAAGAAAGTAACCGGGCTGTGAGGGAGCTAAGACGAGATCCACTGTATAAAAGAAAGAAAGTAACCGGGCTGTGAGGGAGCTAAGATGAGGTCCACTGTGTAAAAAGAAGAAGGTAACCGGGCTGTGAGGGAGCTAAGACGAGGTCCACTGTGTAAAAGGAAGAAGGTAACCGGGCTGTGAGGGAGCTAAGACGAGATCCACTGTATAAAAGGAAGAAGGTAACCGGGCTGTGAGGGAGCTAAGACGAGATCCACTGTATAAAAGGAAAAGAAAGTAACCGGGCTGTGAGGGAGCTAAGATGAGGTCCATTGTATAAAGGGAAGAAAGTAACCGGTTGTGAGGGAGCTAAGACGAGATCCATTGTATAAAAAGAAGAAGGTAACCGGGCTCTGAGGGAGCTAAGACGAGATCCACTGTATAAAAGGAAGAAGGTAACCGGGCTGTGAGGGAGCTAAGACGAGATCCATTGTATAAAAAGAAGAAGGTAACCGGGCTGTGAGGGAGCTAAGACGAGATCCACTGTATAAAAGGAAGAAAGTAACCGGGCTGTGAGGGAGCTAAGACGAGGTCCACTGTGTAAAAGGAAGAAGGTAACCGGGCTGTGAGGGAGCTAAGACGAGATCCACTGTATAAAAGAAAGAAAGTAACCGGGCTGTGAGGGAGCTAAGATGAGGTCCATTGTATAAAGGGAAGAAAGTAACCGGTTGTGAGGGAGCTAAGACGAGGTCCATTGTATAAAAGGAAGAAGGTAACCGGGCTCTGAGGGAGCTAAGACGAGATCCACTGTATAAAAGGAAGAAGGTAACCGGGCTGTGAGGGAGCTAAGACGAGATCCACTGTATAAAAGAAAGAAAGTAACCGGGCTGTGAGGGAGCTAAGACGAGATCCACTGTATAAAAGAAAGAAAGTAACCGGGCTGTGAGGGAGCTAAGACGAGATCCATTGTATAAAAGAAAGAAGGTAACCGGGCTCTGAGGGAGCTAAGACGAGATCCATTGTATAAAAAGAAGAAGGTAACCGGGCTCTGAGGGAGCTAAGACGAGATCCACTGTATAAAAGGAAGAAGGTAACCGGGCTGTGAGGGAGCTAAGACGAGATCCACTGTATAAAAGGAACAAAAGTCTTATAAATAATAAAATGAATAAAACAGGTTTACTGTACAAAGGGAGGAGACACTGACTTCATTCCCTCACAATCCTAACACTTGTAAAAGACAATAGGGCAGCGAGGAAGAGAAGATCCGCTGCATGAAAGTAACGGGAAGTGATTGTGGCCTGAGGGAGCCAAGACAAGTTCTGTTGTCTGAGATGAAGAGGCATATAAGGAAAAGACATGTCAGGAAGAAAAGGGTGTGCAGGAAGTGAGGTGGACTCCATTGAGGTGATAGGGACATGAGGGAGCTAAGACTGGATCCTGCGGTCTGCGGGGAACACGACATAATAGGAGTGTGCCCCACTTTCTGATGTTTTAGTGATTGATTTCCCTGCTTCATCCTCTTATATTTCATGTCTAGGTGTCCACCTGGTTCTTCACAACTTTTACCGTTTCTGGATTAAAGGACAAGGTCCACCATGTTGACAGCCTGCACCAGCTCTTCACCGCCATCTCCCCAGACCAGATAGAAATCCCCCCGTTTGTGCTGGACTATGATGCTCGGGTAAGATGAGGGGGACGTGTTACTGATACAGAGATCGGTGTCCAGCCAGTGTGTGGGGGGCGCAGTGCCTACTGACCAGGAGGCAGGACTTGGCTGCCATGTTTTGGGGGTATTTCTGCACCATTTGTCTCCTTGGCCTCTTGTCTGTGAGACATTAACACCAGAGATGGTTAAATGTCAGCACGACCTGATAAGAACCACATGTAATATGAAGTATGTGCAGAATGGAGAAACTCCGCCAAGAGAGGAGGCACACGCAGGGTTAAAGGAACCCCCTCCCCCATGTCCTTTGATGTCTCTCCTCTAGGGGGGGTCTGGGGGTGCCGGGAGCAGTCTGTGGCCCAGATGAGGGTTCATAGAGTCCAACTCTGCTGAGATCTAGTGATAGATGCCAGGATCTGGCGCTGTGCTCACCGCAGGGATCATCGTATCCTGCCGCTCCAGACCCCCGGCCCTCTCTATACGTCTGCAGTGCAGTATATCACATGTATACAGCCGGCCCAACATCCCTGTGACCGCTCCAGACCCCCGGCCCCCTCTATACGTCTGCAGTGCTGCAGTATATCACATGTATACAGCCGGCCCAACATCCCTGTGACCGCTCCAGACCCCCGGCCCCCTCTATACGTCTGCAGTGCTGCAGTATATCACATGTATACAGCCGGCCCAACATCCCTGTGACCGCTCCAGACCCCCGGCCCCCTCTATACGTCTGCAGTGCTGCAGTATATCACATGTATACAGCCGGCCCAACATCCCTGTGACCGCTCCAGACCCCCGGCCCCCTCTATACGTCTGCAGTGCTGCAGTATATCACATGTATACAGCCGGCCCAACATCCCTGTGACCGCTTCAGACCCCCGGCCCTCTCTATACGTCTGCAGTGCTGCAGTATATCACATGTATACAGCCGGCCCAACATCCCTGTGACCGCTCCAGACCCCCGGCCCCCTCTATACGTCTGCAGTGCTGCAGTATATCACATGTATACAGCCGGCCCAACATCCCTGTGACCGCTCCAGACCCCCGGCCCTCTCTATACGTCTGCAGTGCTGCAGTATATCACATGTATACAGCCGGCCCAACATCCCTGTGACCGCTCCAGACCCCCGGCCCTCTATACGTATGCAGTGCAGTATATCACATGTATACAGCCGGCCCAACATCCCTGTGTCCGCTCCAGACCCCCGGCCCTCTCTATACGTCTGCAGTGCAGTATATCACATGTATACAACCGGCCCAACATCCCTGTGACCGCTCCAGACCCCCGGCCCCCTCTATACGTCTGCAGTGCAGTATATCACATGTATACAGCCGGCCCAACATCCCTGTGACCGCTCCAGACCCCCGGCCCTCTCTATACGTCTGCAGTGCAGTATATCACATGTATACAGCCGGCCCAACATCCCTGTGACCGCTCCAGACCCCCGGCCCTCTCTATACGTCTGCAGTGCAGTATATCACATGTATACAACCGGCCCAACATCCCTGTGACCGCTCCAGACCCCCGGCCCTCTCTATACGTCTGCAGTGCTGCAGTATATCACATGTATACAGCCGGCCCAACATCCCTGTGACCGCTCCAGACCCCCGGCCCCCTCTATACGTCTGCAGTGCTGCAGTATATCACATGTATACAGCCGGCCCAACATCCCTGTGACCGCTCCAGACCCCCGGCCCTCTCTATACGTCTGCAGTGCTGCAGTATATCACATGTATACAGCCGGCCCAACATCCCTGTGACCGCTCCAGACCCCCGGCCCCCTCTATACGTCTGCAGTGCTGCAGTATATCACATGTATACAGCCGGCCCAACATCCCTGTGACCGCTCCAGACCCCCGGCCCTCTCTATACGTCTGCAGTGCTGCAGTATATCACATGTATACAGCCGGCCCAACATCCCTGTGACCGCTCCAGACCCCCGGCCCTCTATACGTATGCAGTGCAGTATATCACATGTATACAGCCGGCCCAACATCCCTGTGACCGCTCCAGACCCCCGGCCCTCTCTATACGTCTGCAGTGCAGTATATCACATGTATACAACCGGCCCAACATCCCTGTGACCGCTCCAGACCCCCGGCCCCCTCTATACGTCTGCAGTGCAGTATATCACATGTATACAGCCGGCCCAACATCCCTGTGACCGCTCCAGACCCCCGGCCCTCTCTATACGTCTGCAGTGCAGTATATCACATGTATACAGCCGGCCTAACATCCCTGTGACCGCTCCAGACCCCCGGCCCTCTCTATACGTCTGCAGTGCAGTATATCACATGTATACAGCCGGCCCAACATCCCTGTGACCGCTCCAGACCCCCGGCCCTCTATACGTATGCAGTGCAGTATATCACATGTATACAGCCGGCCCAACATCCCTGTGACCGCTCCAGACCCCCGGCCCTCTCTATACGTCTGCAGTGCTGCAGTATATCACATGTATACAGCCGGCCCAACATCCCTGTGACCGCTCCAGACCCCCAGCCCTCTCTATACGTCTGCAGTGCAGTATATCACATGTATACAGCCGGCCCAACATCCCTGTGACCGCTCCAGACCCCCGGCCCTCTCTATACGTCTGCAGTGCTGCAGTATATCACATGTATACAGCCGGCCCAACATCCCTGTGACCGCTCCAGACCCCCAGCCCTCTCTATACGTCTGCAGTGCAGTATATCACATGTATACAGCCGGCCCAACATCCCTGTGACCGCTCCAGACCCCCGGCCCTCTCTATACGTCTGCAGTGCTGCAGTATATCACATGTATACAGCCGGCCCAACATCCCTGTGACCGCTCCAGACCCCCAGCCCCCTCTATACGTCTGCAGTGCAGTATATCACATGTATACAGCCGGCCCAACATCCCTGTGACCGCTCCAGACCCCCGGCCCCCTCTATACGTCTGCAGTGCTGCAGTATATCACATGTATACAGCCGGCCCAACATCCCTGTGACCGCTCCAGACCCCCGGCCCTCTCTATACGTCTGCAGTGCTGCAGTATATCACATGTATACAGCCGGCCCAACATCCCTGTGACCGCTCCAGACCCCCGGCCCCCTCTATACGTCTGCAGTGCAGTATATCACATGTATACAGCCGGCCCAACATCCCTGTGACCGCTCCAGACCCCCGGCCCTCTCTATACGTCTGCAGTGCTGCAGTATATCACATGTATACAGCCGGCCCAACATCCCTGTGACCGCTCCAGACCCCCGGCCCTCTCTATACGTCTGCAGTGCAGTATATCACATGTATACAGCCGGCCCCACACTGAGGATTGGCAGCCGCTTATTCTTAAAGGGGAACTCCTTCAGTTATGTTCTGTCCCACCCTGGTGGTCGGGGGGCCGGGACCCTTCAGGTGTAGAGCACACACTTGATTTTCATTCCCAGCGAGTCTTCCTAAGATCATTGAGGGTTTGTTACAGTGTATTATATCCTGGTGCAGCACAAATCTCTCTCCTGCCTTGAGGGTTTGTTACAGTGTTTCAGTCTGCATTCTGGACAGGAGCCTGGTGCTGCACATAGAGGACTGTTCACACTGGTCAGTTGTAGGTCTGGATGGGTTTTCAGCAGGGAGAGATCTTGATGGACGGCTCATTGTCTTATGTTGTCTTTTTGTGCAGGAAAATGGACCCATCTTCCCCTCACACTCCTCCTTCTCAGGCCTTTGACCTCTCTTCCTGGCCCCGCCTACTTCTCTATTGATCCTCGTGGGCGGGTCTGTCTCAGCTCCTCCTCCGCTGCTTCTCTGCACATATTCCTGGACTGGATCCTGGCCAGTGATGGACAATAACGCTGCAAGCTCCTTCCATGACCTGACAACCCCCAGAGACGATGAACTGTGCTGTGCAGACAGCGGGGTGTCAGACGATATATTTATACTTGTGTAAATAGCGCCACCAGCTGGAGGGCTGATCCCGGCTGTGCTGACAATAAAGTCCCTTTATAATGTGAGTCTTCTCCGCAGTACAGGGCCACACGCCTAATATCTCAAATCTGCCCAAGTTTAGGGCCTATCCAGTCAGTGTGTAGACTTTTTAGTAGGAAGACATGTAAATGCTGCTCTGGGTGTAACTGGAGTATAAGACAGGATGTGACAGCAGAATAATGAGCGCAGCTCTGGATGTGACTCGACTAAGGTAAGACAGAGTTAGTACAAGTGAAGTGTTACAGAGTTCGTGTATAGAGTGGCTGGGAGTTGTAGTACACAGGCCGGTGCCCACTACTGAATACTTTGTGGTGTGGCCATAACACGAGGTTTTGCTCCTCTGTAAATATCACATTAGACCGGAAACCATCAAGAGCGACAACAAGAACCTGGTGACACCTGCAGGAGGGGCCGGGACAGCAGAAACGCCAGAGACACCCCCACCTGCAGCACTGAAGAGACTGTCACATAAGGTGAGACTGCAGAGAGTATGTGATAGCAGGGCATAGACTACAACAAGAGTCTAAAAGAGTGCACAAAGTACTATACGGCCCTCTTATACTGTAACTACTGGTATTATGTAAGAGACTGTCACGTAGCGCTCCCTGCTATACGGCCCTCCTATACTGTAACTACTGGTATTATGTAAGAGACTGTCACGTAGCGCTCCCTGCTATACGGCCCTCCTATACTGTAACTACTGGTATTATGTAAGAGACTGTCACGTAGCGCTCCCTGCTATACGGCCCTCTTATACTGTAACTACTGGTATTATGTAAGAGACTGTCACGTAGCGCTCCCTGCTATACGGCCCTCCTATACTGTAACTACTGGTATTATGTAAGAGACTGTCACGTAGCGCTCCCTGCTATACGGCCCTCCTATACTGTAACTACTGGTATTATGTAAGAGACTGTCACGTAGCGCACCCTGCTATACGGCCCTCCTATACTGCGACCTCCTGTATTATGTAAGAGACTGTCACGTAGCGCTCCCTGCTATACGGCCCTCCTATACTGTAACTACTGGTATTATGTAAGAGACTGTCACGTAGCGCTCCCTGCTATACGGCCCTCCTATACTGTAACTACTGGTATTATGTAAGAGACTGTCATGTAGCGCTCCCTGCTATACGGCCCTCCTATACTGTGACCGCCTGTATTATGTAAGAGACTGTCACGTAGCGCTCCCTGCTATACGGCCCTCCTATACTGTAACTACTGGTATTATGTAAGAGACTGTCACGTAGCGCTCCCTGCTATACGGCCCTCCTATACTGTAACTACTGGTATTATGTAAGAGACTGTCACGTAGCGCACCCTGCTATACGGCCCTCCTATACTGTAACTACTGGTATTATGTAAGAGACTGTCACGTAGCGCACCCTGCTATACGGCCCTCCTATACTGCGACCTCCTGTATTATGTAAGAGACTGTCACGTAGCGCTCCCTGCTATACGGCCCTCCTATACTGTAACTACTGGTATTATGTAAGAGACTGTCACGTAGCGCGCCCTGCTATACGGCCCTCCTATACTGCGACCTCCTGTATTATGTAAGAGACTGTCACGTAGCGCTCCCTGCTATACGGCCCTCCTATACTGTGACCTCCTGTATTATGTAAGAGACTGTCACGTAGCGCTCCCTGCTATACGGCCCTCCTATACTGTGACCGCCGGTATTATGTAAGAGACTGTCACGTAGCGCTCCCTGCTATACGGCCCTCCTATACTGTGACCGCCGGTATTATGTAAGAGACTGTCATGTAGCGCGCCCTGCTATACGGCCCTCCTATACTGTGACCGCCGGTATTATGTAAGAGACTGTCACGTAGCGCTCCCTGCTATACGGCCCTCCTATACTGTGACCGCCGGTATTATGTAAGAGACTGTCATGTAGCGCTCCCTGCTATACGGCCCTCCTATACTGTGACCTCCTGTATTATGTAAGAGACTGTCACGTAGCGCTCCCTGCTATACGGCCCTCCTATACTGTGACCGCCGGTATTATGTAAGAGACTGTCACGTAGCGCTCCCTGCTATACGGCCCTCCTATACTGTGACCTCCTGTATTATGTAAGAGACTGTCACGTAGCGCGCCCTGCTATACGGCCCTCCTATACTGTGACTACTGGTATTATGTAAGAGACTGTCACGTAGCGCTCCCTGCTATACGGCCCTCCTATACTGTGACTACTGGTATTATGTAAGAGACTGTCACGTAGCGCTCCCTGCTATACGGCCCTCCTATACTGTGACCGCCGGTATTATGTAAGAGACTGTCACGTAGCGCTCCCTGCTATACGGCCCTCCTATACTGTGACCGCCGGTATTATGTAAGAGACTGTCACGTAGCGCTCCCTGCTATACGGCCCTCCTATACTGTGACCTCCTGTATTATGTAAGAGACTGTCACGTAGCGCTCCCTGCTATACGGCCCTCCTATACTGTGACCTCCTGTATTATGTAAGAGAATGTCACGTAGCGCTCCCTGCTATACGGCCCTCCTATACTGTGACCTCCTGTATTATGTAAGAGACTGTCACGTAGCGCTCCCTGCTATACGGCCCTCCTATACTGTGACTACTGGTATTATGTAAGAGACTGTCATGTAGCGCTCCCTGCTATACGGCCCTCCTATACTGTGACCTCCTGTATTATGTAAGAGACTGTCACGTAGCGCTCCCTGCTATACGGCCCTCCTATACTGCGACCTCCTGTATTATGTAAGAGACTGTCACGTAGCGCGCCCTGCTATACGGCCCTCCTATACTGTGACCTCCTGTATTATGTAAGAGACTGTCACGTAGCGCTCCCTGCTATACGGCCCTCCTATACTGTAACTACTGGTATTATGTAAGAGACTGTCACGTAGCGCTCCCTGCTATACGGCCCTCCTATACTGTGACCGCCTGTATTATGTAAGAGACTGTCACGTAGCGCTCCCTGCTATACGGCCCTCCTATACTGTGACCTCCGGTATTATGTAAGAGACTGTCACGTAGCGCTCCCTGCTATACGGCCCTCCTATACTGTGACCTCCTGTATTATGTAAGAGACTGTCACGTAGCGCTCCCTGCTATACGGCCCTCCTATACTGTGACTACTGGTATTATGTAAGAGACTGTCACGTAGCGCTCCCTGCTATACGGCCCTCCTATACTGTGACTACCAGTATTATGTAAGAGACTGTCACGTAGCGCTCCCTGCTATACGGCCCTCCTATACTGTGACCTCCTGTATTATGTAAGAGACTGTCACGTAGCGCTCCCTGCTATACGGCCCTCCTATACTGTGACCTCCGGTATTATGTAAGAGACTGTCACGTAGCGCTCCCTGCTATACGGCCCTCCTATACTGTGACCGCCGGTATTATGTAAGAGACTGTCACGTAGCGCTCCCTGCTATACGGCCCTCCTATACTGTGACCTCCTGTATTATGTAAGAGACTGTCACGTAGCGCTCCCTGCTATACGGCCCTCCTATACTGTGACCTCCTGTATTATGTAAGAGACTGTCACGTAGCGCTCCCTGCTACACGGCCCTCCTATACTGTGACCTCCTGTATTATGTAAGAGACTGTCACGTAGCGCTCCCTGCTACACGGCCCTCCTATACTGTGACCTCCTGTATTATGTAAGAGACTGTCACGTAGCGCTCCCTGCTATACGGCCCTCCTATACTGTGACCTCAGGTATTATGTAAGAGACTGTCACGTAGCGCGCCCTGCTATACGGCCCTCCTATACTGTGACCTCAGGTATTATGTAAGAGACTGTCACGTAGCGCGCCCTGCTATACGGCCCTCCTATACTGTGACCGCCGGTATTATGTAAGAGACTGTCACGTAGCGCTCCCTGCTATACGGCCCTCCAATACTGTGACCGCCGGTATTATGTAAGAGACTGTCACGTAGCGCTCCCTGCTATACGGCCCTCCTATACTGTGACTACTGGTATTATGTAAGAGACTGTCACGTAGCGCTCCCTGCTATACGGCCCTCCTATACTGTGACTGCCGGTATTATGTAAGAGACTGTCACGTAGCGCTCCCTGCTATACGGCCCTCCTATACTGTAACTACTGGTATTATGTAAGAGACTGTCACGTAGCGCTCCCTGCTACACGGCCCTCCTATACTGTGACCGCCGGTATTATGTAAGAGACTGTCACGTAGCGCTCCCTGCTATACGGCCCTCCTATACTGTGACCTCCGGTATTATGTAAGAGACTGTCACGTAGCGCGCCCTGCTATACGGCCCTCCTATACTGTGACCTCCTGTATTATGTAAGAGACTGTCACGTAGCGCGCCCTGCTATACGGCCCTCCTATACTGTGACCGCCGGTATTATGTAAGAGACTGTCACGTAGCGCTCCCTGCTATACGGCCCTCCTATACTGTGACCGCCGGTATTATGTAAGAGACTGTCACGTAGCGCGCCCTGCTATACGGCCCTCCTATACTGTGACCTCCTGTATTATGTAAGAGACTGTCACGTAGCGCTCCCTGCTATACGGCCCTCCTATACTGTAACCTCCGGTATTATGTAAGAGACTGTCACGTAGCGCTCCCTGCTATACGGCCCTCCTATACTGTGACCTCCTGTATTATGTAAGAGACTGTCACGTAGAGCTCCCTGCTATACGGCCCTCCTATACTGTGACCGCCTGTATTATGTAAGAGACTGTCACGTAGCGCTCCCTGCTATACGGCCCTCCTATACTGTGACCGCCTGTATTATGTAAGAGACTGTCACGTAGCGCTCCCTGCTATACGGCCCTCCTATACTGTGACCGCCTGTATTATGTAAGAGACTGTCACGTAGCGCTCCCTGCTATACGGCCCTGCTATACTGTGACCTCAGGTATTATGTAAGAGACTGTCACGTAGCGCACCCTGCTATACGGCCCTCCTATACTGTGACCGCCGGTATTATGTAAGAGACTGTCACGTAGCGCTCCCTGCTATACGGCCCTGCTATACTGTGACCTCAGGTATTATGTAAGAGACTGTCACGTAGCGCTCCCTGCTATACGGCCCTCCTATACTGTGACCTCCTGTATTATGTAAGAGACTGTCACGTAGCGCTCCCTGCTATACGGCCCTCCTATACTGTGACCGCCGGTATTATGTAAGAGACTGTCACGTAGCGCTCCCTGCTATACGGCCCTCCTATACTGTGACCTCAGGTATTATGTAAGAGATTGTCACGTAGCGCGCCCTGCTATACGGCCCTCCTATACTGTGACCTCAGGTATTATGTAAGAGACTGTCACGTAGCGCGCCCTGCTATACGGCCCTCCTATACTGTGACCGCCGGTATTATGTAAGAGACTGTCACGTAGCGCTCCCTGCTATACGGCCCTCCAATACTGTGACCGCCGGTATTATGTAAGAGACTGTCACGTAGCGCTCCCTGCTATACGGCCCTCCTATACTGTGACTACTGGTATTATGTAAGAGACTGTCACGTAGCGCTCCCTGCTATACGGCCCTCCTATACTGTGACTGCCGGTATTATGTAAGAGACTGTCACGTAGCGCTCCCTGCTATACGGCCCTCCTATACTGTAACTACTGGTATTATGTAAGAGACTGTCACGTAGCGCTCCCTGCTACACGGCCCTCCTATACTGTGACCGCCGGTATTATGTAAGAGACTGTCACGTAGCGCTCCCTGCTATACGGCCCTCCTATACTGTGACCTCCGGTATTATGTAAGAGACTGTCACGTAGCGCGCCCTGCTATACGGCCCTCCTATACTGTGACCTCCTGTATTATGTAAGAGACTGTCACGTAGCGCGCCCTGCTATACGGCCCTCCTATACTGTGACCGCCGGTATTATGTAAGAGACTGTCACGTAGCGCTCCCTGCTATACGGCCCTCCTATACTGTGACCGCCGGTATTATGTAAGAGACTGTCACGTAGCGCGCCCTGCTATACGGCCCTCCTATACTGTGACCTCCTGTATTATGTAAGAGACTGTCACGTAGAGCTCCCTGCTATACGGCCCTCCTATACTGTGACCGCCTGTATTATGTAAGAGACTGTCACGTAGCGCTCTCTGCTATACGGCCCTCCTATACTGTGACCGCCTGTATTATGTAAGAGACTGTCACGTAGCGCTCCCTGCTATACGGCCCTCCTATACTGTGACCGCCTGTATTATGTAAGAGACTGTCACGTAGCGCTCCCTGCTATACGGCCCTGCTATACTGTGACCTCAGGTATTATGTAAGAGACTGTCACGTAGCGCACCCTGCTATACGGCCCTCCTATACTGTGACCGCCGGTATTATGTAAGAGACTGTCACGTAGCGCTCCCTGCTATACGGCCCTGCTATACTGTGACCTCAGGTATTATGTAAGAGACTGTCACGTAGCGCTCCCTGCTATACGGCCCTCCTATACTGTGACCTCCTGTATTATGTAAGAGACTGTCACGTAGCGCTCCCTGCTATACGGCCCTCCTATACTGTGACCGCCGGTATTATGTAAGAGACTGTCACGTAGCGCTCCCTGCTATACGGCCCTCCTATACTGTGACTACTGGTATTATGTAAGAGACTGTCACGTAGCGCGCCCTGCTATACGGCCCTCCTATACTGTAACTACTGGTATTATGTAAGAGACTGTCACGTAGCGCTCCCTGCTATACGGCCCTCCTATACTGTGACCTCCTGTATTATGTAAGAGACTGTCACGTAGCGCTCCCTGCTATACGGCCCTCCTATACTGTGACCTCCTGTATTATGTAAGAGACTGTCACGTAGCGCTCCCTGCTATACGGCCCTCCTATACTGTGACCGCCGGTATTATGTAAGAGACTGTCACGTAGCGCTCCCTGCTATACGGCCCTCCTATACTGTGACCGCCGGTATTATGTAAGAGACTGTCACGTAGCGCTCCCTGCTATACGGCCCTCCTATACTGTGACCTCCTGTATTATGTAAGAGACTGTCACGTAGCGCTCCCTGCTATACGGCCCTCCTATACTGTAACTACTGGTATTATGTAAGAGACTGTCACGTAGCGCTCCCTGCTATACGGCCCTCCTATACTGCGACCTCCTGTATTATGTAAGAGACTGTCACGTAGCGCTCCCTGCTATACGGCCCTCCTATACTGTGACCTCCTGTATTATGTAAGAGACTGTCACGTAGCGCTCCCTGCTATACGGCCCTCCTATACTGTGACTGCCGGTATTATGTAAGAGACTGTCACGTAGCGCTCCCTACTATACGGCCCTCCTATACTGTGACCACCTGTATTATGTAAGAGACTGTCACGTAGCGCGCCCTGCTATACGGCCCTCCTATACTGTGACCGCCGGTATTATGTAAGAGACTGTCACGTAGCGCTCCCTGCTATACGGCCCTCCTATACTGTGACCGCCGGTATTATGTAAGAGACTGTCACGTAGCGCTCCCTGCTATACGGCCCTCCTATACTGTGACTACTGGTATTATGTAAGAGACTGTCACGTAGCGCTCCCTGCTATACGGCCCTCCTATACTGTGACCGCCGGTATTATGTAAGAGACTGTCACGTAGCGCTCCCTGCTATACGGCCCTCCTATACTGTGACCGCCGGTATTATGTAAGAGACTGTCATGTAGCGCTCCCTGCTATACGGCCCTCCTATACTGTGACCTCCTGTATTATGTAAGAGACTGTCACGTAGCGCTCCCTGCTATACGGCCCTCCTATACTGTGACCTCCTGTATTATGTAAGAGACTGTCACGTAGCGCTCCCTGCTACACGGCCCTCCTATACTGTGACCTCAGGTATTATGTAAGAGACTGTCACGTAGCGCTCCCTGCTATACGGCCCTCCTATACTGTGACCTCCGGTATTATGTAAGAGACTGTCACGTAGCGCTCCCTGCTATACGGCCCTCCTATACTGTGACTACTGGTATTATGTAAGAGACTGTCACGTAGCGCTCCCTGCTATACGGCCCTCCTATACTGTGACCTCCTGTATTATGTAAGAGACTGTCACGTAGCGCTCCCTGCTATACGGCCCTCCTATACTGTGACCTCAGGTATTATGTAAGAGACTGTCACGTAGCGCTCCCTGCTATACGGCCCTCCTATACTGTGACCGCCGGTATTATGTAAGAGACTGTCACGTAGCGCTCCCTGCTATACGGCCCTCCTATACTGTGACCTCCTGTATTATGTAAGAGACTGTCACGTAGCGCTCCCTGCTATACGGCCCTCCTATACTGTGACCGCCGGTATTATGTAAGAGACTGTCACGTAGCGCTCCCTGCTATACGGCCCTCCTATACTGTGACCGCCGGTATTATGTAAGAGACTGTCACGTAGCGCTCCCTGCTATACGGCCCTCCTATACTGTGACCTCCTGTATTATGTAAGAGACTGTCACGTAGCGCTCCCTGCTATACGGCCCTCCTATACTGTGACCTCAGGTATTATGTAAGAGACTGTCACGTAGCGCTCCCTGCTATACGGCCCTCCTATACTGTGACCGCCGGTATTATGTAAGAGACTGTCACGTAGCGCTCCCTGCTATACGGCCCTCCTATACTGTGACCGCCGGTATTATGTAAGAGACTGTCACGTAGCGCTCCCTGCTATACGGCCCTCCTATACTGTGACCGCCGGTATTATGTAAGAGACTGTCACGTAGCGCTCCCTGCTATACGGCCCTCCTATACTGTGACCGCCGGTATTATGTAAGAGACTGTCACGTAGCGCTCCCTGCTATACGGCCCTCCTATACTGTGACCTCCTGTATTATGTAAGAGACTGTCACGTAGCGCGCCCTGCTATACGGCCCTCCTATACTGTGACCTCCGGTATTATGTAAGAGACTGTCACGTAGCGCGCCCTGCTATACGGCCCTCCTATACTGTGACCTCCGGTATTATGTAAGAGACTGTCACGTAGCGCGCCCTGCTATACGGCCCTCCTATACTGTGACCGCCGGTATTATGTAAGAGACTGTCACGTAGCGCTCCCTGCTATACGGCCCTCCTATACTGTGACCTCCTGTATTATGTAAGAGACTGTCACGTAGCGCTCCCTGCTACACGGCCCTCCTATACTGTGACCTCCTGTATTATGTAAGAGACTGTCACGTAGCGCTCCCTGCTACACGGCCCTCCTATACTGTGACCTCCTGTATTATGTAAGAGACTGTCACGTAGCGCTCCCTGCTATACGGCCCTCCTATACTGTGACTACTGGTATTATGTAAGAGACTGTCACGTAGCGCTCCCTGCTACACGGCCCTCCTATACTGTGACCTCCTGTATTATGTAAGAGACTGTCACGTAGCGCTCCCTGCTATACAGCCCTCCTATACTGTGACCTCCTGTATTATGTAAGAGACTGTCACGTAGAGCTCCCTGCTATACGGCCCTCCTATACTGTGACCTCAGGTATTATGTAAGAGACTGTCACGTAGCGCTCCCTGCTATACGGCCCTCCTATACTGTGACCGCCGGTATTATGTAAGAGACTGTCACGTAGCGCTCCCTGCTATACGGCCCTCCTATACTGTGACCGCCGGTATTATGTAAGAGACTGTCACGTAGCGCTCCCTGCTATACGGCCCTCCAATACTGTGACCGCCGGTATTATGTAAGAGACTGTCACGTAGCGCTCCCTGCTATACGGCCCTCCTATACTGTGACCTCCTGTATTATGTAAGAGACTGTCACGTAGCGCTCCCTGCTATACGGCCCTCCTATACTGTGACCGCCGGTATTATGTAAGAGACTGTCACGTAGCGCTCCCTGCTATACGGCCCTCCTATACTGTGACCTCCTGTATTATGTAAGAGACTGTCACGTAGCGCTCCCTGCTATACGGCCCTCCTATACTGTGACTGCCGGTATTATGTAAGAGACTGTCACGTAGCGCTCCCTGCTATACGGCCCTCCTATACTGTGACCTCCTGTATTATGTAAGAGACTGTCACGTAGCGCTCCCTGCTATACGGCCCTCCTATACTGTGACCTCCTGTATTATGTAAGAGACTGTCACGTAGCGCTCCCTGCTATACGGCCCTCCTATACTGTGACCTCCTGTATTATGTAAGAGACTGTCACGTAGCGCTCCCTGCTACACGGCCCTCCTATACTGCGACCTCCTGTATTATGTAAGAGACTGTCACGTAGCGCTCCCTGCTATACGGCCCTCCTATACTGTGACCGCCGGTATTATGTAAGAGACTGTCACGTAGCGCTCCCTGCTATACGGCCCTCCTATACTGTGACCTCCTGTATTATGTAAGAGACTGTCACGTAGCGCGCCCTGCTATACGGCCCTCCTATACTGTGACCGCCGGTATTATGTAAGAGACTGTCACGTAGCGCTCCCTGCTATACGGCCCTCCTATACTGCGACCTCCTGTATTATGTAAGAGACTGTCACGTAGCGCTCCCTGCTATACGGCCCTCCTATACTGTGACTACTGGTATTATGTAAGAGACTGTCACGTAGCGCTCCCTGCTATACGGCCCTCCTATACTGTGACCGCCGGTATTATGTAAGAGACTGTCACGTAGCGCTCCCTGCTATACGGCCCTCCTATACTGTGACCTCCTGTATTATGTAAGAGACTGTCACGTAGCGCTCCCTGCTATACGGCCCTCCTATACTGTGACCGCCGGTATTATGTAAGAGACTGTCACGTAGCGCTCCCTGCTATACGGCCCTCCTATACTGTGACTACTGGTATTATGTAAGAGACTGTCACGTAGCGCGCCCTGCTATACGGCCCTCCTATACTGTGACCTCCTATACTGTGACTATTGGGGTCTCCCTTCAGACTTCTCTGTGTAACCCTTTATTGGATTCTGCTCCCAGATTGTGGGGGTTGGGCCGTGGCCCCCGCTGCTGCCAGTGACAGCCGTAGCCTTGTGCCGCCTGCTTGCTGAGTGCGGGGAGAACATCTGCTCGGGCTGCGGATTCGCTGCTCGCTCATTAACCGGCCTAATTACATATGACGCGGCGGCGCTGGCTGAGTTTCATTTTTTTCCACATCCATATTTAGCTCGTGCCATCTGTCCGCAGCCCATGGAAATCCCACATAATCTCCGAGCGGCCGCTCCAGGGTCACGGCGAGCAATGATTCACATGGAAACTGCATGTCTATTAACCCCTGCAGGACCAGCGCCACGTAAAGCACCTTCCAGGGGTCTCTCCACACGCCTGATAAGCGGCAGATCCTGCATCAATAAGTCATGTGACTGAAAGCTTCTCCCCCCAGATCTGACTAACGGGTGCCAATAGTAATAATAGCGCCAGGACATCACAGCTTGTGTATATGGGGTAGTCACAGACCGGTCAGAGCGCCCATGCTGACCACTGCTGACTATGATATAAGGTGTCAGTACACACAGGACATCACAGCTTGTGTATATGGGGTAGTCACAGACCGGTCAGAGCGTCCATGCTGACCCCTGACCACTGCTGACTATGATATAAGGGTCAGTACACACAGGACATCACAGCTTGTGTATATGGGGTAGTCACAGACCGGTCAGAGCGCCCATGCTGACCCCTGACCACTGCTGACTATGATATAAGGGTCAGTACACACAGGACATCACAGCTTGTGTATATGGGGTAGTCACAGACCGGTCAGAGCGCCCATGCTGACCCCTGACCACTGCTGACTATGATATAAGGGTCAGTACACACAGGACATCACAGCTTGTGTATATGGGGTAGTCACAGACCGGTCAGAGCGTCCATGCTGACCCCTGACCACTGCTGACTATGATATAAGGGTCAGTACACACAGGACATCACAGCTTGTGTATATGGGGTAGTCACAGACCGGTCAGAGCGCCCATGCTGACCCCTGACCACTGCTGACTATGATATAAGGGTCAGTACACACAGGACATCACAGCTTGTGTATATGGAGTAGTCACAGACCGGTCAGAGCGTCCATGCTGACCCCTGACCACTGCTGACTATGATATAAGGGTCAGTACACACAGGACATCACAGCTTGTGTATATGGGGTAGTCACAGACCGGTCAGAGCGCCCATGCTGACCCCTGACCACTGCTGACTATGATATAAGGGTCAGTACACACAGGACATCACAGCTTGTGTATATGGGGTAGTCACAGACCGGTCAGAGCGTCCATGCTGACCCCTGACCACTGCTGACTATGATATAAGGGTCAGTACACACAGGACATCACAGCTTGTGTATATGGGGTAGTCACAGACCAGTCAGAGCGTCCATGCTGACCACTGCTGACTATGATATAAGGGTCAGTACACACAGGACATCACAGCTTGTGTATATGGGGTAGTCACAGACCGGTCAGAGCGCCCATGCTGACCCCTGACCACTGCTGACTATGATATAAGGGTCAGTACACACAGGACATCACAGCTTGTGTATATGGGGTAGTCACAGACCGGTCAGAGCGTCCATGCTGACCCCTGACCCCTGCTGACTATGATATAAGGGTCAGTACACACAGGACATCACAGCTTGTGTATATGGGGTAGTCACAGACCGGTCAGAGCGTCCATGCTGACCCCTGACCACTGCTGACTATGATATAAGGGTCAGTACACACAGGACATCACAGCTTGTGTATATGGAGTAGTCACAGACCGGTCAGAGCGTCCATGCTGACCACTGCTGACTATGATATAAGGTGTCAGTACACACAGGACATCACAGCTTGTGTATATGGGGTAGTCACAGACCGGTCACAGCGTCCATGCTGACCCCTGACCCCTGCTGACTATGATATAAGGGTCAGTACACACAGGACATCACAGCTTGTGTATATGGGGTAGTCACAGACCGGTCAGAGCGTCCATGCTGACCCCTGACCACTGCTGACTATGATATAAGGGTCAGTACACACAGGACATCACAGCTTGTGTATATGGAGTAGTCACAGACCGGTCAGAGCGTCCATGCTGACCCCTGACCACTGCTGACTATGATATAAGGGTCAGTACACACAGGACATCACAGCTTGTGTATATGGGGTAGTCACAGACCGGTCAGAGCGTCCATGCTGACCCCTGACCCCTGCTGACTATGATATAAGGGTCAGTACACACAGGACATCACAGCTTGTGTATATGGGGTAGTCACAGACCGGTCACAGCGTCCATGCTGACCCCTGACCACTGCTGACTATGATATAAGGGTCAGTACACACAGGACATCACAGCTTGTGTATATGGGGTAGTCACAGACCGGTCAGAGCGTCCATGCTGACCCCTGACCACTGCTGACTATGATATAAGGGTCAGTACACACAGGACATCACAGCTTGTGTATATGGGGTAGTCACTGACCGGTCAGAGCGCCCATGCTGACCGCTAAACACTGCTGACTATGATGTAAGATGTACTAATGCCGGACCTGGTTATGGCTGTGTCAGTCTTCACTGCAGTTTTGGTATTGTGTTCCTGAATCAGGAGATTGCACAGTGGGAATCATTTGAGGACACTACCAGTGAGTAGTCAGGTATTTGTATTGTGGCTCTGCCTTGACCTTTGTGGGTATTCCATGTGTGACCGGTGTGACGCGGCGCTGACGTCCACATATCATCTCTAATAACGTCATTTTCTCCTGTCGCCGGGCAACCAGTGTGGACTTCCAGGGATGAGGCGGCTCGTCCTGCTCGTAGCGGCATTCATGTGACAACAGGACGGCAGGATTAATTATATGAGAGGCCGCAGAGCTGACACTCACTAGTCCTGCACTGGCAGTATACATAGGGGGAGACATCATGGAGGATTGTGGGGGAACCAGTCATAAGACAGTGTCACATCTCACTTCCTCTTCTCAGAACTCTGCCTATTTACATATAGAAAGTAACATTGTATCTGGGGGAATGACACATTGTAACCAGGGCCTGATATAATGGAAGCATTGTCACCGTATACAGAGGGGTCGCTAGCGATACATTGTCACCGCATACAGAGGGGTCGCTAGGAGCCCCGATACATTGTCACCGCATACAGAGGGGTCGCTAGGAGCCCCGATACATTGTCACCGCATACAGAGGGGTCGCTAGGAGCCCCGATACATTGTCACCGCATACAGAGGGGTCGCTAGGAGCCCCGATACATTGTCACCGCATACAGAGGGGTCGCTAGGAGCCCCGATACATTGTCACCGCATACAGAGGGGTCGCTAGGAGCCCCGATACATTGTCACCGCATACAGAGGGGTCGCTAGGAGCCCCGATACATTGTCACCGCATACAGAGGGGTCGCTAGCGATACATTGTCACCGTATACAGAGGGGTCGCTAGGAGCCCCGATACATTGTCACCGCATACAGAGGGGTCGCTAGGAGCCCCGATACATTGTCACCGCATACAGAGGGGTCGCTAGGAGCCCCGATACATTGTCACCGCATACAGAGGGGTCGCTAGGAGCCCCGATACATTGTCACCGCATACAGAGGGGTCGCTAGGAGCCCCGATACATTGTCACCGCATACAGAGGGGTCGCTAGGAGCCCCGATACATTGTCACCGCATACAGAGGGGTCGCTAGGAGCCCCGATACATTGTCACCGCATACAGAGGGGTCGCTAGGAGCCCCGATACATTGTCACCGCATACAGAGGGGTCGCTAGGAGCCCCGCGCATTGTCACCGCATACAGAGGGGTCGCTAGGAGCCCCGATACATTGTCACCGTATACAGAGGGGTCGCTAGCGATACATTGTCACCGTATACAGAGGGGTCGCTAGGAGCCCCGATACATTGTCACCGCATACAGAGGGGTCACTAGGAGCCCCGATACATTGTCACCGTATACAGAGGGGTCGCTAGCGATACATTGTCACCGTATACAGAGGGGTCGCTAGCGATACATTGTCACCGTATACAGAGGGGTCGCTAGGAGCCCCGATACATTGTCACCGTATACAGAGGGGTCGCTAGGAGCCCCGATACATTGTCACCGTATACAGAGGGGTCGCTAGCGATACATTGTCACCGCATACAGAGGGGTCGCTAGGAGCCCCGATACATTGTCACCGTATACAGAGGGGTCGCTAGGAGCCCCGATACATTGTCACCGTATACAGAGGGGTCGCTAGCGATACATTGTCACCGCATACAGAGGGGTCGCTAGCGATACATTGTCACCGCATACAGAGGGGTCGCTAGGAGCCCCGATACATTGTCACCGTATACAGAGGGGTCGCTAGGAGCCCCGCGCATTGTCACCGCATACAGAGGGGTCGCTAGGAGCCCCGATACATTGTCACCGCATACAGAGGGGTCGCTAGGAGCCCCGATACATTGTCACCGCATACAGAGGGGTCGCTAGGAGCCCCGATACATTGTCACCGTATACAGAGGGGTTGCTAGCGATACATTGTCACCGTATACAGAGGGGTCGCTAGGAGCCCCGATACATTGTCACCGTATACAGAGGGGTCGCTAGGAGCCCCGATACATTGTCACCGTATACAGAGGGGTCGCTAGGAGCCCCGCGCATTGTCACCGCATACAGAGGGGTCGCTAGGAGCCCCGATACATTGTCACCGCATACAGAGGGGTCGCTAGGAGCCCCGATACATTGTCACCGCATACAGAGGGGTCGCTAGGAGCCCCGCGCATTGTCACCGCATACAGAGGGGTCGCTAGGAGCCCCGCGCATTGTCACCGCATACAGAGGGGTCGCTAGGAGCCCCGCGCATTGTCACCGCATACAGAGGGGTCGCTAGGAGCCCCGCGCATTGTCACCGCATACAGAGGGGTCGCTAGGAGCCCCGCGCATTGTCACCGTATACAGAGGGGTCGCTAGGAGCCCCGCGCATTGTCACCGTATACAGAGGGGTCGCTAGGAGCCCCGCGCATTGTCACCGTATACAGAGGGATCGCTAGGAGCCCCGATACATTGTCACCGTATACAGAGGGGTCGCTAGGAGCCCCGATACATTGTCACCGTATACAGAGGGGTCGCTAGGAGCCCCGATACATTGTCACCGCATACAGAGGGGTCGCTAGGAGCCCCGCGCATTGTCACCGCATACAGAGGGGTCGCTAGGAGCCCCGCGCATTGTCACCGCATACAGAGGGGTCGCTAGGAGCCCCGCGCATTGTCACCGTATACAGAGGGGTCGCTAGGAGCCCCGATACATTGTCACCGCATACAGAGGGGTCGCTAGGAGCCCCGATACATTGTCACCGCATACAGAGGGGTCGCTAGGAGCCCCGATACATTGTCATCGCATACAGAGGGGTCGCTAGGAGCCCCGCGCATTGTCACCGCATACAGAGGGGTCGCTAGGAGCCCCGATACATTGTCACCGTATACAGAGGGGTCGCTAGGAGCCCCGATACATTGTCACCGTATAGAGGGGTCGCTAGGAGCCCCGCACATTGTCACCGTATACAGAGGGGTCGCTAGGAGCCCCGATACATTGTCACCGTATACAGAGGGGTCGCTAGGAGCCCCGATACATTGTCACCGTATACAGAGGGGTCGCTAGGAGCCCCGATACATTGTCACCGTATACAGAGGGGTCGCTAGGAGCCCCGATACATTGTCACCGCATACAGAGGGGTCGCTAGGAGCCCCGCGCATTGTCACCGCATACAGAGGGGTCGCTAGGAGCCCCGCGCATTGTCACCGTATACAGAGGGGTCGCTAGGAGCCCCGATACATTGTCACCGTATACAGAGGGGTCGCTAGGAGCCCCGATACATTGTCACCGCATACAGAGGGGTCGCTAGGAGCCCCGATACATTGTCACCGCATACAGAGGGGTCGCGCCCCCCCCTCGCCCCCGCATACAGAGGGGTCGCTAGGAGCCCCGATACATTGTCACCGCATACAGAGGGGTCGCTAGGAGCCCCGATACATTGTCACCGCATACAGAGGGGTCGCTAGGAGCCCCGATACATTGTCACCGCATACAGAGGGGTCGCTAGGAGCCCCGATACATTGTCACCGCATACAGAGGGGTCGCTAGGAGCCCCGATACATTGTCACCGCATACAGAGGGGTCGCTAGGAGCCCCGATACACTGTCACCGCATACAGAGGGGTCGCTAGGAGCCCCGATACATTGTCACCGCATACAGAGGGGTCGCTAGGGAGCCCCGATACATTGTCACCGCATACAGAGGGGTCGCTAGGAGCCCCGATACATTGTCACCGCATACAGAGGGGTCGCTAGGAGCCCCGATACATTGTCACCGCATACAGAGGGGTCGCTAGGAGCCCCGATACATTGTCACCGTATACAGAGGGGTCGCTAGGAGCCCCGATACATTGTCACCGCATACAGAGGGGTCGCTAGGAGCCCCGATACATTGTCACCGCATACAGAGGGGTCGCTAGGAGCCCCGATACATTGTCACCGCATACAGAGGGGTCGCTAGGAGCCCCGATACATTGTCACCGTATACAGAGGGGTCGCTAGCGATACATTGTCACCGTATACAGAGGGGTCGCTAGGAGCCCCGATACATTGTCACCGCATACAGAGGGGTCACTAGGAGCCCCGATACATTGTCACCGTATACAGAGGGGTCGCTAGGAGCCCCGATACATTGTCACCGTATACAGAGGGGTCGCTAGGAGCCCCGATACATTGTCACCGTATACAGAGGGGTCGCTAGCGATACATTGTCACCGTATACAGAGGGGTCGCTAGGAGCCCCGATACATTGTCACCGTATACAGAGGGGTCGCTAGCGATACATTGTCACCGCATACAGAGGGGTCGCTAGGAGCCCCGATACATTGTCACCGCATACAGAGGGGTCGCTAGGAGCCCCGATACATTGTCACCGTATACAGAGGGGTCGCTAGGAGCCCCGCGCATTGTCACCGCATACAGAGGGGTCGCTAGGAGCCCCGATACATTGTCACCGCATACAGAGGGGTCGCTAGGAGCCCCGATACATTGTCACCGCATACAGAGGGGTCGCTAGGAGCCCCGATACATTGTCACCGTATACAGAGGGGTCGCTAGCGATACATTGTCACCGTATACAGAGGGGTCGCTAGGAGCCCCGATACATTGTCACCGTATACAGAGGGGTCGCTAGGAGCCCCGATACATTGTCACCGTATACAGAGGGGTCGCTAGGAGCCCCGCGCATTGTCACCGCATACAGAGGGGTCGCTAGGAGCCCCGCGCATTGTCACCGCATACAGAGGGGTCGCTAGGAGCCCCGATACATTGTCACCGCATACAGAGGGGTCGCTAGGAGCCCCGATACATTGTCACCGCATACAGAGGGGTCGCTAGGAGCCCCGCGCATTGTCACCGCATACAGAGGGGTCGCTAGGAGCCCCGCGCATTGTCACCGCATACAGAGGGGTCGCTAGGAGCCCCGCGCATTGTCACCACATACAGAGGGGTCGCTAGGAGCCCCGCGCATTGTCACCGCATACAGAGGGGTCGCTAGGAGCCCCGCGCATTGTCACCGCATACAGAGGGGTCGCTAGGAGCCCCGCGCATTGTCACCGCATACAGAGGGATCGCTAGGAGCCCCGATACATTGTCACCGTATACAGAGGGGTCGCTAGGAGCCCCGATACATTGTCACCGTATACAGAGGGGTCGCTAGGAGCCCCGATACATTGTCACCGCATACAGAGGGGTCGCTAGGAGCCCCGCGCATTGTCACCGCATACAGAGGGGTCGCTAGGAGCCCCGCGCATTGTCACCGTATACAGAGGGGTCGCTAGGAGCCCCGCGGATTGTCACCGTATACAGAGGGGTCGCTAGGAGCCCCGATACATTGTCACCGCATACAGAGGGGTCGCTAGGAGCCCCGATACATTGTCACCGCATACAGAGGGGTCGCTAGGAGCCCCGCGCATTGTCACCGCATACAGAGGGGTCGCTAGGAGCCCCGATACATTGTCACCGCATACAGAGGGGTCGCTAGGAGCCCCGATACATTGTCACCGCATACAGAGGGGTCGCTAGGAGCCCCGATACATTGTCACCGCATACAGAGGGGTCGCTAGGAGCCCCGCGCATTGTCACCGCATACAGAGGGGTCGCTAGGAGCCCCGATACATTGTCACCGTATAGAGGGGTCGCTAGGAGCCCCGCACATTGTCACCGTATACAGAGGGGTCGCTAGGAGCCCCGATACATTGTCACCGTATACAGAGGGGTCGCTAGGAGCCCCGATACATTGTCACCGTATACAGAGGGGTCGCTAGGAGCCCCGATACATTGTCACCGTATACAGAGGGGTCGCTAGGAGCCCCGATACATTGTCACCGCATACAGAGGGGTCGCTAGCGATACATTGTCACCGTATACAGAGGGGTCGCTAGGAGCCCCGATACATTGTCACCGCATACAGAGGGGTCGCTAGGAGCCCCGATACATTGTCACCGTATACAGAGGGGTCGCTAGGAGCCCCGATACATTGTCACCGTATACAGAGGGGTCGCTAGGAGCCCCGATACATTGTCACCGCATACAGAGGGGTCGCTAGGAGCCCCGCGCATTGTCACCGTATACAGAGGGGTCGCTAGGAGCCCCGCGCATTGTCACCGTATACAGAGGGGTCGCTAGGAGCCCCGATACATTGTCACCGTATACAGAGGGGTCGCTAGGAGCCCCGATACATTGTCACCGCATACAGAGGGGTCGCTAGGAGCCCCGATACATTGTCACCGCATACAGAGGGGTCGCTAGGAGCCCCGATACATTGTCACCGCATACAGAGGGGTCGCTAGGAGCCCCGATACATTGTCACCGCATACAGAGGGGTCGCTAGGAGCCCCGATACATTGTCACCGCATACAGAGGGGTCGCTAGGAGCCCCGATACATTGTCACCGCATACAGAGGGGTCGCTAGGAGCCCCGATACATTGTCACCGCATACAGAGGGGTCGCTAGGAGCCCCGATACATTGTCACCGCATACAGAGGGGTCGCTAGGAGCCCCGATACATTGTCACCGCATACAGAGGGGTCGCTAGGAGCCCCGATACATTGTCACCGCATACAGAGGGGTCGCTAGGAGCCCCGCGCATTGTCACCGCATACAGAGGGGTCGCTAGGAGCCCCGCGCATTGTCACCGCATACAGAGGGGTCGCTAGGAGCCCCGATACATTGTCACCGCATACAGAGGGGTCGCTAGGAGCCCCGATACATTGTCACCGCATACAGAGGGGTCGCTAGGAGCCCCGATACATTGTCACCGCATACAGAGGGGTCGCTAGCGATACATTGTCACCGTATACAGAGGGGTCGCTAGGAGCCCCGATACATTGTCACCGCATACAGAGGGGTCGCTAGCGATACATTGTCACCGCATACAGAGGGGTCGCTAGGAGCCCCGATACATTGTCACCGCATACAGAGGGGTCGCTAGGAGCCCCGCACATCACCCAGGACCCACAAGGCAGCTCTTGGTGGTTGTTCACACGAGGGGCCACTTGTTGTGCGGACAGTGAGGGGGTCCGGCTGTGACTGTCAGCTTAGTACGTGCAGGTTTCGGCAGTGATAACCATGTGACCCGTAATAAATAATATATAACACCCCACAGCTGCAGGTTTCTCACTTTCCTGCGTCATTATTTGTTTCACTCCTAAAAGCTGAATTTCAGTTCACAGTTTCAGGATGGCACCTGCAGGGGCGAGGGGGGAGGGGGACATGATAAAACAGGTCAGTAACCAGAAAATATATATCCACAAGTGTAATCTGCACCCCAATATTGTGCCGGGTCACATAGGATATAGGTAGCTATTTGTACGGCCGGTATAACCCGGGTATCTCCTGTATATAATTATATATGTACGGCCGGTATAACCCGGGTATCTCCTGTATATAATTATATATGTACGGCCGGTATAACCCGGGTATCTCCTGTATATAATGATATATGTACAGCCGGTATAACCCGGGTATCTCCTGTATATAATTATATATGTACAGCCGGTATAACCCGGGTATCTCCTGTATATAATGATATATGTACGGCCGGTATAACCCGGGTATCTCCTGTATATAATGATATATGTACAGCCGGTATAACCCGGGTATCTCCTGTATATAATTATATATGTACAGCTGGTATAACCTGGGTATCTCCTGTATATAATTATATATGTACAGCTGGTATAACCTGGGTATCTCCTGTATATAGTTATATATGTACAGCCGGTATAACCTGGGTATCTCCCGTATATAATTATATATGTACAGCCGGTATAACCCGGGGATCTCCCGTGTATAATTCTATATGTACGGCCGGTATAACTTGGGTATCCTCTGCTATCTATGATCTTGTGCTCTGTGCTGCCCCCTGTGTGTTATTATCAGTACTGCCAGGTTCTTTCAGGTTACTTTGGGTCATTGTGACTATTCTGGGGTAATTAGTAAGGAAATTAATTATCTCTGCTTACTATGAGATCTTATCTTCCTGGTTTGGGCTGCGCCCGGTCAGGTTGGCAATAATCACACAATTGTAATGTGATGGTGGATCCTGTTGTGCAGAGCGTTACACCCGGAGCAGGTGTGAGGTGACATTGTACAGACCTGCGGCACAATACACAATGGAGTCCACAAGACAAACATCTGCTGTCTGCAGGGCACATTCACTGACAGCATGCACAGGTGGAGCCTGCGACCAACCACCGGGGGCGCAGTACATGAAAAGCAATTCCAATTATTTGAATTCTCAGGGGTTCTGGACTAACACATGTATAACTATACATTGGAGTGACTCAATTTGAATATAATGCTAGAACTACAGTGAAGACTGACACATAGATAATCAATGGGAAATAACGAGTACAGCAGGAAAGTCCACATAACAGCTGGATCTCTATGTTATTAATGACCTGTAGAAAGCTGGGTGACGCCCCCTATGGGTAGTAACAGCAGCTAGTGATGCTTATGATGTCATACATTCCTGTGGGGGGCGATGTAACTGCAGTGAGTAAACAAGATGTATTTACTTCTAGACGTCACCTGCGCTCACACCTTGGAATCCCCTGAGGTGGCGAACATGACGGCGTCCGACAGCACATGGAACATGCTAAACACGGCTTCAAAGACACGCACCAACACCATCATCTGAAAATAGCTCTTAGGATTGGCGGCGCGGTCTCAGGGGTGCGGATTCCCAGAATATTCAATGTCTACACTGCAAAAGAAAAAAATAGACCCCACACCCCCACTGACATGTTTATGGGTCACACAGCCGTGCGCCATACTGTGCGGAGTTGTCTGGGCGTATACGCGCCCCCTCCGTATAATGGCCGATGTCATACGGAATGTGCAGCCCTGTCTGGTGCAGAAGTAATGGCGGACACGTGCAGGATGGGGGGAGGGAAAACATCGGAGTAATCCAATAGGAGGCGACGACGGCGACGCACACGGAGGATAATTCCACCGCTTCAGCCAGGGACAAATATTTGCTGGAACGGCCCTGGAACAGTCTAGGAAAACTTAGAGGAGTAACACAAGGCTCCTGAGCAAGTGAAGCGACACCCTGCGAAACCTATATGTATACAGAGCGAGTGAAGCGAAACCCTGCGTCACCTATATGTATACAGAGCGAGTGAAGCGAAACCCTGCGTCACCTATATATATACACAGAGCGAGTTGAAGCGAAACCCTGCGTCACCTATATGTATACAGAGCGAGTGGAGCGAAACCCTGCGTCACCTATATATATACAGAGCGAGTGAAGCGAAACCCTGCGTCACCTATATATATACAGAGCGAGTGAAGCGAAACCCTGCGTCACCTATATATATACAGAGCGAGTGAAGCGAAACCCTGCGTCACCTATATATAGCCTTATCAGAGCGAGTGAAGCGAAACCCTGCGTCACCTATATATACAGAGCGAGTGAAGCGAAACCCTGCGTCACCTATATATATACAGAGCGAGTGAAGCGACACCCTGCGTCACCTATATATATACACAGAGCGAGTGAAGCGAAACCCTGCGTC
>CAMRHE010000985.1:0-97500 GCA_947044405.1 Leptodactylus fallax | reverse complement strand
CCCAGGAAAGGAAGACCAAGAGTCACCTCTGCTGCGGAGGATAAGTTCATCCGAGTCACCAGCCTCAGAAATCGCAGGTTAGCAGCAGCTCAGATTAGAGACCAGGTCAATGCCACACAGAGTTCTAGCAGCAGACACATCTCTACAACAACTGGTAAGAGGAGACTGTGTGCAGCAGGCCTTCATGGTAAAATAGCTGCTAGGAAACCACTGCTAAGGACAGGCAACAAGCACAAGAAGAACACAAGGAATGGACATTAGACCTGTGGAAATCTGGGCTTTGGTCTGATGAGTCCAAATGTGAGATCTTTGGTTCCAACCACCGTGTCTTTGTGCGAGGCAGAAAAGGTGAAGGAATGGACTCTACATGCCTGGTTCCCACCGTGACGCATGGAGGAGGAGGTGTGATGGTGTGGGGGGGCTTTGCTGGGGACACTGTTGGGGATTTATTCTGAACCAGCATGGTTACCACAGCATCTTGCAGCGGCATGCTATTCCATCCGGTTTGCGTTTAGTTGGACCAACAGGACAATGACCCCAAACACCTCCAGACTGTGTAAGGGCTATGTGACCAAGAAGGAGAGTGATGGGGTGCTACGCCAGATGACCTGGCCTCCACAGTCACCAGACCTGAACCCAATCCAGATGGTTTGGGGTGAGCTGGACCGCAGAGTGAAGGCAAAAGGGCCAACAAGTGCTAAGCATCTCTGGGAACTCCTTCAAGACTGTTGGAAGACCATTTCAGGTGACTACCTCTTGAAGCTCATAGAGAGAATGCCAAGAGTGTGCAAAGCAGTAATCAAAGCAAAAGGTGGCTACTTTGAAGAACCTAGAATATAAGACATATTTTCAGTTGTTTCACACTTTTTTGTTAAGTATATAATTCCACATGTGGTAATTCATAGTTTTGATGCCTTCAGTGTGAATCTACAATTTTTATAGTCAGGAAAATACAGAAAACTCTTCGAATGAGAAGGTGTGTCCAAACTTTTGATCTGTACTGTACATATACACACACACAGAGCAAGTGAAGCGAAACCCTGCATCACATATATATATATATATATATATATATATATATATATAAACACAGTGCCTTGCGAAAGTATTCGGCCCCCTTGAACTTTTCAACCTTTTGCCACATTTCAGGCTTCAAATATAAAGATATAAATTTTAATTTTTTGGTGAAGAATCAACAACAAGTGGGACACAATCGTGAAGTGGAACGAAATTTATTGGTTATTTTAAACTTTTGTAAAAAATAAAAAACTGAAAAGTGGGGCGTGCCATATTATTCGGCCCCCTTAAGTTAATGCTTTGTAGCGCCCCCTTTTGCTGCGATTACAGCTACAAGTCGCTTGGGGTTGTCTCTATCAGTTCTTGCCCATTCTTCCTTGGAAAACAGCTGGAGCTCAGTGAGGTTGGATGGAGAGCGTTTGTGAACAGCAGTTTTCAGCTCTTTCCACAGATTCTCGATTGGATTCAGGTCTGGACTGTGACTTGGCCATTCTAACACCTGGATACGTTTATTTGGGAACCATTCCATTGTAGATTTGGCTTTATGTTTGGGATCATTGTCTTGTGGGAAGATAAATCTCCGTCCCAGTCTCAGGTCTTTTGCAGACTCCAACAGGTTTTCTTCCAGAATGCTCCTGTATTTGGCTCCATCCATCTTCCCAGCAATTTTAACCATCTTCCCTGTCCCTGCTGAAGAAAAGCAGGCCCAAACCATGATGCTGCCACCACCATGTGTGACAGTGGGGATGGTGTGTTCAGGGGGATGAGCTGTGTTGCTTTTACGCCAAACATATCGTTTTGCATTGTGGCCAAAAAGTTGGATTTTGGTTTCCTCTGAGCAGAGCACCTTCTTCCACATGTTTGGTGTCTCCCAGGTGGCTTTTTCTGGATATCTTTGAGAAATGGCTTTCTTCTTGCCACTCTTCCATAAAGGCCAGATTTGTGCAGTGTACGACTGATTGTTGTCCTATGGACAGACTCTCCCACCTCAGCTGTAGATCTCTGCAGTTCATCCAGAGTGATCATGGGCCTCTTGGCTGCATCTCTGATCAGTCTTCTCCTTGTTTGAGATGAAAGTTTAGAGGGACGGCCGGGTCTTGGTAGGTTTGCAGTGGTCTGATACTCCTTCCATTTCAATATGATCACTTACACAGTGCTCCTTGGGATGTTTAAAGTTTGGGAAATCTTTTTGTATCCAAATCCGGCTTTAAACTTCTCCACAACAGTATCACGGACCTGCCTGGTGTGTTCCTTGGTCTTCATGATGCTCTCTGCGCATTAAACAGAACCCTGAGCCTATCACAGAGCAGGTGCATTTATACGGAGACTTGTACACACAGGTGGATTATATTTATCATCATCAGTCATTTAGGACAACATTGGATCATTCAGAGATCCTCACTGAACTTCTGCACTGAGTTTGCTGCACTGAAAGTAAAGGGGCCGAATAATATTGCACGCCCCACTTTTCAGTTTTTTATTTTTTACAAAAGTTTAGAATAACCAATAAATTTCGTTCCACTTCACGATTGTGTCCCACTTGTTGTTGATTCTTCACCAAAAAATTTAAATTTTATATCTTTATGTTTGAAGCCTGAAATGTGGCAAAAGGTTGAAAAGTTCAAGGGGGACGAATACTTTCCCAAGGCACTGTATATACAGAGCAAGTGAAGCAACTGTGTACCACCTAATATATATACACACACAGTATTGGACTGGGATGTCTAGGGCCCACCATTATTTATTAAGCTTACCTATATAGCGCCATCATATTCCGCAGCGCTGTACACACATTGTCAGTCACTGTCCCATATAGGGCTCACAATCTATACTCCCTATCAGGATGTCTTTGGAGTACCCGGAGGAAACCCACCAAACACGGGGAGAACATACAATCTCCTTGCAGATGTTGTCCTTGGCAGGATTCGAACCCAGGACTCCAGCGCTGCAAGGCTGCAGTACTAACCACTGAGCCACCATGCTGCCCATCAGGACCCTGCAGATCAGCAGTACTGAGACAGGGAGAAAGGTAATAACATATACAGGAGCCATGCTGCTCACCCACCATACCATAAGTACCTGATCGGTAGGGGGCTGACACACGGCCCCATCAGCTGTTCGGAGCCACTTCCGGAGCCCGTTCTGTACACAACACAGGGCCGGAAGCAGAAAGCTCCATCCACTGTATAGCAGCCCGGCGCCGTCACTGCAGCTCAGCTCCTACTGACTTCAATAAGTGCTGAGATGCAGTGAAGGTGCCGGGTAATATACAGTGGACAGAGCTTTCTGCTTCTGGCCCTGTATTGTGTACAGGACGGGCATCAGAAGTGGCTCCGTACAGCTGATCGGTCCGGGGTCAGCCCCCTACAGATCAGGTATCTATGGCCTATCCTGAGGATAAATCGTAAAAAACTATGCCTGGACAACCCCTTTATATACCCCCCTAATGTGCCACACTTTATAGAGGTTGTCCAGCATAATTTTTATTTTTTATAATTAGTCTGGGGGAGGTGAACTCCTCCCCCCCCCCCCAAAAAAAACAAACACACATACTCACCTGTTCCCGCTGCTCCGGTGTCTTCCTTTGCCTCACTGGCTGTGACGTCCCAGGTCCCTTCCTTTAGGCCTCTGATTGGCCTCAGGGGTCACGTGCAGAAGAAAACAACAGAGCAGCAGGACCGAACTGCACTGGGAGACACTGCGGACAGGAGAGAGAGTTTTTTTTTTCTCCTGCCCCAGTGTAATTAAAAAAAAAAAAATGTTATCCTGGACAACCCCTTTAATGTCCCCCAGGATATTGGCCCCCATCACTGCCCCCCCCCACAATATAATGGCCCCATCAATGATCCCCATACAGTATAGGGAGGGAGAATAGTGAAGTGGCTAATACATGGGGGGGATAGTGAAAGGGACGCTGTATGAGCCATACCGTAGCCCCTTCACTAGCCCCCCCTATAGCAGCATTAGGTCATTACTCACCTGGCTGCCCCTGTCACCTCCTGCTCCATCTTGCTCCGGGCGCACTGATGTGATGTCATGTGAGCCTGGAGCAGGAAGAAGCAGGAGGTGACAGGAGAAGACAGGTAAGGATTGGTGCTTAGCTTGTAGGCCACAGGCTCAATGGGGCCCATGGCCTACAAGCCTGTGAGTGGTAGAGCAGGAAGCCTGTGGCAGAGCCGGGTTGGTGGTGCCACGTCTCCCCCAGTTCTTAAAACTGGATCGCAAAACCGGAGAGAACCTGTCTGCATCACTTACCTCTCCCTGCTTCAGCCTGGGCCCTGTGCGTCGTGATGATGTAATGTGCGGCCTACGGGGGCCCCTGGTCAGGAGCAGGGAGAGGTAAGTGAATAGGGGATATTACTGCACCTCCACTGCCTTAGGGAAAAAAAAAAAAAGCACAGTGGGGTTTCGGTAGGGCCTCAGTAAAAAAAAAAAGCGAAACCGTGTACCACCCATTATATATATATATATATATATATATAACACACTGTATATACACACACAGAGCAAGAGAAGCTAATACTGTGCACCACTTCTATATACAGGCCCGGAGCAGTGATATTGTATTGTGGGACTTCACCTTTAATTTCTATACCAGGCTGTATTGTTGGCCCCTACATGTTATATCAGTCTTTTTTTTAATCTCTCCATATTCAGGTGGTCCGGTCCTCAGCACTGTCATGTCAGGTCCGGTCCTCAGCGTTGTCAGGTCCAGTCTGGTCCGGTCCTCGGCATTGTCAGGTCCAGTCTGGTCTGGTCCTCAGCACTGTCATGTCAGGTCTGGTCCTCAGCGTTGTCAGGTCAGGTCAGGTCCGGTCCTCAGCGTTGTCAGGTCAGGTCAGGTCCGGTCCTCGGCGTTGACAGGTCAGGTCAGGTCCTCGGCGTTGACAGGTCAGGGTCCGGTCCGGTCCTCGGCGTTGTCCAGGTCAGGTCAGGTCAGGTCCTCGGCGTTGACAGGTCCGGTCCGGTCCTCGGCGTTGTCAGGTCAGGTCAGGTCAGGTCCGGTCCGGTACTCGGCGTTGTCCAGGTCAGGGTCAGGTCAGGTCCGGTCCGGTCCTCGGCGTTGTCGGGTCGGGTCCTCGGCGTTGACAGGTCAGGTCCGGTCCGGTCCGGTCCTCGGCGTTGACAGGTCAGGTCAGGTCCTCGGCGTTGTCAGGACAGGTCAGGTCAGGTCAGGTCCGGTCCTCGGCGTTGTCAGTTTTTGCTCTCTCTTCTCCTCCTGTTTTGTAATTTTCTGATTTTGCTCTTAGAGGATTATTTCATTAAAAGCGTCTCAGGGCCTCGGCGTCCTGGGGTCACCGGCAGGCAGGATCACGTCACCAGATCACTCTGCCGTGCCATACAGTGTAAGGGCATGTCTCTAGTCACATCCAGAGCTGCTGCCAGGATCTCACACCTATAGACTGGCGGCTGCTGCTGATTGTGTTGTATACAGAGGACTGTCTTATAAACAGCCTCAATCTGGCAGCTATAGCGCCCCTGGGTGGACAGAGATGACCTCAGGCCCCCGCTCTCCAGTAGTTTATCCTAAAGCATCACGCTGATAATCTACCTGGAGCTTGGGGGGGGCCTCGCCATTGTGGGTGCAGCTTTGGATGTGAGCAAAGTATATGACGGGAGATTTTTAGCAGCACCAACATGCTTCAGTCATATACTCCAGTTACAGCCAGAGCTGCCCAGACAAGTCACCCTGTTTATTACTTAATGTTGAGCAAGCTGACCATGTGTGCCATAGGCCTAATGCTCCAGTCACATCCAAAGCGGCTCCTACCACTGATGTACTGTGAAGGACGTGATAGGATGTAGTGCAGCAACTCTGGCTGTGACTAGAGTATACCAGCGGGCAGGCAGTCACACTGGCACCAGCTCGCATTTTCCAGGCCGCTATCGGTAAGTCATTGCGTATTTGCCGCTGCGGTGGGTGCGGCTTTGTTTGTACGATCTTCATAATCTTTTGTGGATTTTAAGCTTCAGCCAAGACACAAAACACACAAAGGCCGCAGCCCAAATACCGCAGCAGCCGCCGCGCCAGCCCGGGCGGGACCACCGAGGTGACAAGTCCTGACGGTACGCAACGGATTCCGGGGGGCAGCAGAACCGGATACGCAGGTGAGAGGAATGAGACATGGCAGAAGTCGGCGGCGGGGGCAGGGGGGCAATGTAGGCCAGTGGGGAGACTAGAGCTGCAACCACACCCTGTACTCCAGTCACTGCTAGAGCTGCAACCACACCCTGTCGTGGGCTGCACCCCTGTACTCCAGTCACTGCTAGCGCTCCCCCCCCCCCCCCGCCCCCCCCTGTCTCCAGTCCTGCTGGGCTGGGGCAACCACACCCTGTACTCCAGTGGGGCACGGCTAGAGCTGCAACCACACCCTGTACTCCAGTCACTGCTAGAGCTGCAACCACACCCTGTACTCCAGTCACTGCTAGAGCTGCAACCACACCCTGTACTCCAGTCACTGCTAGAGCTGCAACCACACCCTGTACTCCAGTCACTGCTAGAGCTGCAACCACACCCTGTACTCCAGTCACTGCTAGAGCTGCAACCACACCATACACGATGAGTCACTCATACCTTCTACTCCAGTCACATCTGAAGCTACATGCAGTAGTTACATTTCTTTTCCTCCTCACAGCTAGAGCTGCATCCACAATACCATTTTCTCACATTATACTGCAGTCCCAGCTAGAGCAGCATTCCTTATTCTGTCCTCACATTATATGATCTAATCACATCTAGAGCTGCATTCAATAATCTTTTGCACCCACAATTCTGCCAGAGCATGTTGTACCCTAGTCACATCTAGAGCTGCATCAAGTGTCCTAGGTGCCTACAGAAACTGTTCATCTATATATAGACAGAGCACCCCCTCAGTCCTCAGGCTATGTGCGGTACTGCAGCCTAGTGAAGCTGTAATACCAGACAGAGCCTATGGTCAGTGAGGGGGCGCTATACTGGCTGCCTGTATAAGGCACTGCAGGACATTGTATGCTGCGCTTCTACAGCAATGACATCCCACAGCGGGGCGCCCCCTACAGAGCTCACAGCAGATTATACTGCACGTGACTCAGGCTGTGTTCACATGATGCATTTTAGGACATGCTTTAAAGCATATGGTGTGAACACAGCCCAACATGATAGACTTCCCTGCAGCTGCTGATGTGACTAGAGGAGACCCCGCCATCATTCAGGAGTAGAGCTCTGTCTGACAGAAGTCCCTGCACTACAAGTCCCAGAACACCCCTCCCCAGGGTAAGGGCTCGCTGCAGCTCCGGCCAGGCAGGGGACAGAGTCCAGGCCCTGAATCCTCTGTAGTAAACACTGGCGCAGATCCAGAGCCGCCGGATCACCCTGACCTGCCCCAGCAGCGGCTCTGAGCAGGTCACCCAACCCGTGTCATGCAGGCAGATTGTGTAGCAATTACAGAAGGGGTAGACTGCTGCTTAAGATGGACTGTCACCCAGCTTTCTGAGGAGCAGACACAGGAGATAAGTTCCCTTCAGGCCTTTCTAGACCCTGTGCAGCAGGGGAGATCACTGACAGCCCCTCATGTCTTTTGCTGCAGCTTAGGCTGTGACTGCTGACTAGACATGTGGTGACTGCAGCCCTGGCAGGGATTGGAGCGCAGTGTGTTGTGTCTAGCGCCCCCTCCCCGCTCTCTAGAGGCCTCCGTATCTGGGCAGACACCCCGGGGCGCACATATTTGCTTTTCCATTGCTGGGTGAGATATAGATTAACCCCACAAGTGCTGGTGGGCTCCAGCAGACAGACACACACGACAGGCCGGGGGGTACGTCAGGGGGATTTTATTGATTCGGATTACAGCTGGGCACAGTTTCCTGAGCAGTAAGTATACAGAGGTGCAGTGTCGTTACTGTGTAACGGAGGTGTGCACAGCTGGAGGTGCTGCAGGTATAAGGCACGTCACCTACAGGCAGTGAGGAGGAAGTGCAGCACAGGACTGCCCTATAGGGACAGTAATAGGACCGGCCCTCTACAACACTTCCTGGCAGCAGCAGCTCCTCCAGCAGTGTACAGGAAAGACATCACAGGTTATACATAAACATCTGAACAGAAGTCACAAGTCACCCCCAGAGCTGCATACTGCTGGCTTCTCGGTGCATTGTGGGTGGTGCAGTGCACTGCAGTGACAGGGGACACACCACATCTCCCACAATGCAGTGTGCAAGTGCAGAACATTATAGGAAGTGCACAAGTGACAGCAGCTCTGGTAGTGACCCCCGACCTCTGCACCCGCTGACCCTCCCCCTTGACGTTTTTGTAGCTTTTCTATCATTGATGCTGCAGTGAATGGAGGGGAAAAAAAAAAAAAACAAAAAAAAAAAAAAAAAACCCCAAAAATAAAGTAACTGCAGCAAATCCAAAACCACCAAGCAAAAAACCCGCCACCCCTGAGGGCGACGCCCCCACCGAAACAAGGCGGGCCCAGTAAGGCACCTCCCCCTCCCAAACATAAATAGCACTTCACATGAGAAACTAAACTCGGCACCCGCTACAAGAACACCTTTTTTTTTTTACATTTTTTTACCATTTTGGGTTGTTTTAGGGTTTTACAATAAATAAACACAAATTTCACTTTTTGGTAATTTTCTTTTTTAAACTTTTTTTCTCTTTTTTTCCTTTTAAGCTCCCGAGGTCCTCGCAGACCGAGCCCTGGAGGAGGGGAGAAGAGTCAGACCAAGCCGGGCCCCTCCGGAGGTTGTGGGCTCGTCCAAACAAAAACACTGATAGGTTTAAAAAGTTCAGAGGCCGCCATGACAGCCGGGGCCCCACGGGCGAGAATCACAGTATTGGCGGTAATTGGGCAGCAGAGGCTCCGGCCTCGTAACATTTACATTCAGAGACTCACAGGGGCGGGGGCACAATTTTTTGCATGAGTGGGCTGTAGGTTGCATTGCTATAGTCAGACAGTAAAGGGTCCACGGGCCCCCAGGTCCCCTCTAACTGCACGGCAGCCATGTTGGGTAGGACTGACTGTAGGAGACGGCCGTGTTGGCGATGTAGTAGTTGCTGAAGTTGGCGTCGCTGACGTAGGGGGCGGGCTGGTAGTAGCAGGTGACATTGGTGGCGTTGGGGATAATGTTCTGCTCGGCCAGGACCCTGAGGGCCAGCAGGGAGATGAGGTTGAGAGTCTGTCGGCGCTCGTGGCCCATCAGGCAGACGGTGCTCTCGTTCACCACCTTGCGCAGGATCATCAGGTAGTCGTACTTGCTCTTCTCCTCCCCGATGAAGTGGTTCTGCAGATAAGACTCCAGCTTACGCTGCTGCTCAAAGATGTCCGAGAAGTCGATGAAGAATCGGGAGCACATGTAGCGCTCCAGGGACTTGATCTGCTCCTTGTCCGCCGGCTTGAAGTCCCGCACCAGGAGGTTGCTGTACTTCATCAGGCCTCCGCCTCGGATCTCCTCCGGGTTCTTGGTGGAGATCAGCTTGTTGCGGAGATGGCCCAGGGCTGCCTCGAAGTCCCCGTACATGCTCTCCCCAATGACGGTGGGGTGGAAGTGCTCGGACATGGGGTTCTCCGAGCAGTCGTAGTAGAAGAGCAGAGAATCCAGGACGATCTGGAAGGAGTCGACGCTGAACTCGAACTGCCGGCGGATGGAGTGGACGAACTTGAGCTCAATGTTTCTCCCGTCCTTGTTGGAGAGCGAGATGAGGCTCCAGCGGTCGGCGTCTGTGAAGACCTTCACCAGCTTCTGCACGTACGCCTCCTTCAGGGTCACCGGGCTGATCTTCTCCTTGTTCACCCCCTCAGGCAGGAAGTTCAGGAGTAACCCGATGACCACGTCTTTGACCAGTTGGAAGTCTGTCTCCGAGGAGATGGTCACCCCAAAAATCAAGTCCAAGTCTTTGTATCCCAGGCCATTGTCCTTCACCAGGACGTGACTGGCGGCCGAGCCGTTGAGCCTGACGTCTCGCACTTTGATGCCGGCGTCCTCCAGGCGGCTGCGGACCATCTGCACAATGTCCTTCAGCGTGATCTTCAAGGTGGGGAAGTTTCCACGTCCATGGATGGGAACCACCTCTGTGAGGAAGCTGTTCAGACGCTCCACCTGCTCCCAGGTCAGGACGCTGCAGGCTTTGGATGGGCTGGTGGGGTCACCTCCTTGACTTGCCATGGTGCTTGTATCACTGCGGGGTAAAGAGGAAGACGGGTCAGTGCCGGAGAAGACGTCACCACACCATAGACAGACTACATGACCGTGCCAGTGACTACCTTACTCCATTCACATCCAGAGCTGCAGTCAATCCTGTAACTGCTCTACTGCTGCTATGATTCACCCCTAAATGCAAGTGGCTGCAAGCAGAGTTATGAATGCAGCTCTGGAGGTTACTGGAGCATCTCCTGACGGCTAACAGCTGGAGCTCAGATCTGGGCCGTCTGGTCAGAGTCCACAATGCAGAAGAGTCAGCGGGTGTGGAGCGATTGTCAGGGGCACATCGAAAGGAAACTGACTACCAAGTCAGGGGAGAGAAAACCATAGGCAAGCAGGGGGCAGCACTAGCAGGCTATACAGAGGTCACAGTGACAGCCTACACCAGCGATGTGAGAACATAACCCACGTAGTGACTGCATGTACTCTGGCCTTCCGCCAGCTCCACGGCTTATAATAGCACCTAGCACCGAGCCACAGATTCATAGAGCAGGAAGTGCAGACGAGGGGCCCCAAAAATCCAGTCACCAAGACAGAGGAGCAGAACCTCAGCAGTGAACTGATACAGCCTCGTGAGGGGCCACTGAGCCCAGTTATGGGCCCCTAGAACAGCAGCTGCTCCCTGTTATCAGCCACCGGACCCCGCCCACCCCGCAGCAGAGCCAGCCTCATACACAGGGGGCAGCAGCGGGCTGACCCAGGGGGCACCTCAGGTCTCTGTCCTGGCGTTTCAGTGGATCAGCTTGAGCCGTTGCTTCCTGCTAGGCCCGGCTGACAAGTCTACACACGTCTAATCCATAGCGGCAGCCAGAGGAGGTGCACACCCGACCTGCTGCAGACCCTGCATGGGAGGTGCAGTATACAGTATGGGGACCCCCCCCCCCCCAACATTACATCAGCTGTCAGTAAGAGGAACCAGTACACAGCTGAGGGTTTGTTACATTGTAACCAGTCTATACTGACAACTCTGCTACAATGTATCAGTCTAGAGTCTGTAGCTGATGGGTTTACACAGGACTGCCTGGATACAAGTGTAACAGACCCTCAGCTGTGTGAGCAGGACTAGGCTTCCTTCTGTTAGTGGGGGCCACCCTCACCATGTCAGCCTCACATCCAGCTGAGGGTTTGCTACAATGGTCTCATGTCACCCGCATAGACTGTAGGGATGTTTTCTCCCCCGCAGCCTGGCGACTTGTGACTGATCTGCAGATAGTTGGTGGAACTACAACAACCAGCTCTGCTTAACCCCTTCACCTCCATCTGCTCTATGAGCCTTCAGCCATACTCTGGTCACATTCAGAGCTGCAGTCAAAGTGCCTGACATGAGCACACATGTAAAGCTGCATAGACAGAACAGGGACTCCCATCATCTGCAGTCCACAAGCGGCAAGTGACTACAACCCCCATTGTATCATGTGAGCAGCAGATTCATCCCCTCCACGTGGTGTTATAGAGGCAGCTCTGGATGTGACTGGAGGACGACACAAGACAAGTGAAGCATTTAGAGAATGTTGTGTAACCAGCGAGTGTCTTCGTTACGACGTCAGTGCGGCTCGTGCTCGCCATGACGACAGTCACCGCTCCGCCAGTCCTGACCAGGTCCCGGGGTTGTCACAGACTATTTTAACAGGTCGTATCAGCATTCCCAGAAGCCCCGGCTATATATAGCGCAGCCCCAGGCCGCGGCGGTGCAAATATGGACAACAGGACCTGGCACTGACCAGACGCTGTGCAGCAGGAGAGCCACGGCTGCACCACAACAACCAGCAAAGAGTTAATGACCCTGACACCACACTGTAACAAACCATCAGCTCTGTCCGTCTACTACAAGTCCCAGCAAGCTAGGTTAGGAGTTGTAGTTAACCTGCGGTGGGAGCCATTTAGCAGTACAGACATGACAACTGCGCTCACCCCAAACCTTGTGTACAGACCCCCGCAGAGTCACTCCCCTCCCCCACTATATCTGGGGCGCCTCCTGACATGAGTCACTGTAAGACTACAGCAGGGAGGGGGACGCCCCAAAACCACAACACCCCCATAACTGACCTCAGCGGAGAATGAGAGTCATCCCCCAGCCCGGGGCCAGCAACACCGCACCTGACTATGGCGCAGAGGGCCCCCGCGGGTACAGGAGGGGCCCCCGGAGCAGAGCAGACAGTCAGTAGGTTACTTAGGGCCACAGTCCAGGAGGATGTCAGTACCGCAGGTAGGTGGTCCCTGCGGCAGGTGCTGTGAACATTAACCCTTCCAGGATCATCAGTGACCTAATGGGTTAAAGGAACGCAGAGAAGAGAGCGGGGCAGCGCACCCAATGCAGGGCGATAAGACTTATCAGATCACAGGAGCGACGGACTTAACCCCTCTCGGCCCAAAGCAAATTATATATAGTCCTACCTGACTGAAGAAGCAGGGCAAAGACAGCAAGACTTACCAGAAGGAGGGGAACCCCAAAACAGTGTATATAATGGGGACAGGAGGGTACTATATACAGTGACAGCCGTATATATGGGACAGGAGGGTACTATATACACAGTGACAGCCATATATAATGGGGGACAGGAGGGTACTATATACAGTGACAGCCGTATATAATGGGGGACAGGAGGGTACTATATACACAGTGACAGCTGTATATAATGGGGGACAGGAGGGTACTATATACAGTGACAGCCGTATATAATGGGGGACAGGAGGGTACTATACACAGTGACAGCTGTATATAATGGGGACGGAGGGTACTATATACAGTGACAGCCGTATATAATGGGGGACAGGAGGGTACTATATACAGTGACAGCCGTATATATGGGACAGGAGGGTACTATATACACAATGGGGGGGGGGGGGAAGCCGCCCTAAAAAGGGGGGGGGGGGGCTTAACAGTGACAGCCGTATATAATGGGGGACAGGAGGGTACTATACACAGTGACAGCCGTATATAATGGGGGACAGGAGGGTACTATATACAGTGACAGCCGTATATAATGGGGGACAGGAGGGTACTATATACGTGACAGCCGTATATAATGGGGGACAGGAGGGTACTATACCAGTGACAGCCGTATATATGGGACAGGAGGGTACTATATACACAGTGACAGCCATATATAATGGGGGACAGGGGGGTACTATATACAGTGACAGCCGTATATAATGGGGACAGGAGGGTACTATATACAGTGACAGCCGTATATAATGGGGGACAGGAGGGTACTATACACAGTGACAGCCGTATATAATGGGGACAGGAGGGTACTATATACAGTGACAGCCGTATATAATGGGGGACAGGAGGGTCTATACACAGTGAGCCGTACATAATGGGGACGGAGGGTACTATAACAGTGACAGCCATATATAATGGGGACAGGAGGGTCCACAGTGCCCCCTTTTGGGGGCGGAGGGTACTATATACAGTGACAGCCGTATATAATGGGGACAGGAGGGTACTATATACAGTGACAGCCGTATATAATGGGGGACAGAGGGTACTATATACAGTGACAGCCATATATAATGGGGACAGGAGGGTACTATATACAGTGACAGCCGTATATAATGGGGGACAGGAGGGTACTATACACAGTGACAGCCGTATATAATGGGGGACAGGAGGGTACTATACACAGTGACAGCCGTATATAATGGGGGACAGGAGGGTACTATACACAGTGACAGCCGTATATAATGGGGGACAGGAGGGTACTATACACAGGGCAGCCGTTTGGGGCGGGGGTCTTACACAGTGACAGCCGTATATAATGGGGACAGGAGGGTACTATATACAGTGACAGCCATATATAATGGGGACAGGAGGGTACTATATACAGTGACAGCCGTATATAATGGGGACGGAGGGTACTATATACAGTGACAGCCATATATAATGGGGACAGGAGGGTACTATATACACAGTGACAGCCGTATATAATGGGGACAGGAGGGTACTATATACAGTGACAGCCGTATATAATGGGGACAGGAGGGTACTATATACAGTGACAGCCGTATATAATGGGGGACGGAGGGTACTATACACAGTGACAGCCGTATATATGGGACAGGAGGGTACTATATACACAGTGACAGCCGTATATAAGGGAGGACAGGAGGGTACTATATACACAGTGACAGCCGTATATAAGGGAGGACAGGAGGGTACTATATACAGTGACAGCCGTATATAATGGGGACAGGAGGGTACTATATACAGTGACAGCCGTATATAATGGGGACAGGAGGGTACTATATACAGTGACAGCCGTATATAATGGGGGACAGGAGGGTACTATATACAGTGACAGCCGTATATAATGGGGGACAGGAGGGTACTATATACAGTGACAGCCGTATATAATGGGGGACAGGAGGGTACTATATACACAGTGACAGCCGTATATAATGGGGGACAGGAGGGTACTATATACACAGTGACAGCCGTATATAATGGGGGACAGGAGGGTACTATATACACAGTGACAGCCGTATATAATGGGGGACGGAGGGTACTATATACACAGTGACAGCCGTATATAATGGGGGACAGGAGGGTACTATATACACAGTGACAGCCGTATATAATGGGGGACAGGAGGGTACTATATACAGTGACAGCCGTATATATGGGCAGGGGGACTATATACAGTGCCCGTATATGGGGGACAGGAGGGTACTATATACACAGTGACAGCCGTATATAATGGGGGACGGAGGGTACTATATACACAGTGACAGCCGTATATAATGGGGGACAGGAGGGTACTATATACAGTGACAGCCGTATATATGGGACAGGAGGGTACTATATACACAGTGACAGCCGTATATAATGGGGGTATAGACAGGTAGATACTTGGTTACCAGATATAAGTTTCCAATAACTATAGAGTCGGCAATATACAATATACACACCACTATACTCTGTATATAGTATATGACTTCAGGGCTGTCTGTTATATACTGCACTATATGTACATAACTATAGATATACTATATACACATAGAAAGACCCTCCACCACCTACTGTCACACAGTATATACACACTAACTACCATGTTTGACATATATTCATACCCTACATAACACATACTGTATACCACCTACATATATATCTATATCCCGTGCACACCTCAGGCCGCCGCTGTACTCACCGCTCACTTCTCTCCTCAGCTGCAGCGCTCTTCGCTGACAGACGTTTTCTCTTTGGTGCTCCCGCCTTATATAGTACTTCTCCCAATCCTTCCGCCCCCGCCGCTGACCCGTACACGTGACCTTGTCCAGGCCCAGCCGGTACCGCGGAGATCCCGGGAGCCCGTGCAGAGAGCTCCGCTCCTCCTCCGTGCGCCCCGCCGTCTCCCTGCGCCCCCGACCACGGGAAATCCTCGGGACTATTTCTTTCCTACTTGACAAGACTTTGGTAGATCACTGCGCGCCGTGACGTCAGGGGCTCCCGGGCCTCTATTGGCCGACGTCATGAATGGTTGCTAGGGTACCAATAAATAATGGGCGTGGCTTACCAGAGAAGTTTTGATAGTTTATTCATGACTGTAGTAGAAGTAAGTCAACCCTGTGACCAATCAGCGGCCGCATGTGCACGGGGCAGAGTGAAAGCAGACACGTGATTGGACTTCAGGAGACACGCCTCCAAAGTACAGACACTACGGGAAAGAACTGCGTCACAACTGAGGCCACAGGACAGCAGCACAGAGGATGTCAGGAGAGGCGTCACTGTATACAGGAGATAAATACTTACTGCGTCATCACCTCAGACCCCTCCGTCCTCCTCCTCCTCCCCCAGACCTCTCTGTCCTCCTCCCCCAGACCTCTCTGTCCTCCTCCCCCAGACCCCTCTGTCCTCCTCCTCCCCCAGACCCCTCTGTCCTCCTCTCCCAGACCCCTCTGTCCTCCCCTCCTCCCCAGACCCCTCTGTCCTCCTCTCCCAGACCCCTCTGTCCTCCTCCTCCTCCTCCCCCAGACCCCTCTGTCCTCCTCCCCCCCCCCCCCCCCCTCCCCCAGACCCCTCTGTCCTCCTCCCCCAGACCCCTCTGTCCTCCTCCTCCTCCTCCGCCAGACCTCTCTGTCCTCCTCCCCCAGACCCCTCAGTCCTCCTCCCCCAGACCCCTCAGTCCTCCTCCCCCGACCCCTCTGTCCTCCTCCCCCAGACCCCTCTGTCCTCCTCCCCCAGACCCCTCTGTCCTCCTCCTCCCCAGACCTCTCTGTCCTCCTCCCCCAGACCTCTCTGTCCTCCTCCTCCAGACCCCTCTGTCCTCCTCCTCCTCCCCCAGACCCCTCTGTCCTCCTCCTCCTCCTCCCCCAGACCTCTCTGTCCTCCTCCCCCAGACCTCTCTGTCCTCCTCCCCCAGACCCCTCTGTCCTCCTCCTCCTCCCCCAGACCCCTCTGTCCTCCTCCTCCTCCCCCAGACCTCTCTGTCCTCCTCCCCCAGACCCCTCTGTCCTCCTCCTCCCCAGACCTCTCTGTCCTCCTCCCCCAGACCCCTCTGTCCTCCTCCTCCCCCAGACCCCTCTGTCCTCCTCCCCCAGACCCCTCTGTCCTCCTCCTCCTCCCCCAGACCTCTCTGTCCTCCTCCCCCAGACCCCTCTGTCCTCCTCCTCCTCCCCCAGACCTCTCTGTCCTCCTCCCCCAGACCCCTCTGTCCTCCTCCTCCTCCCCCAGACCCCTCTGTCCTCCTCCTCCTCCTCCGCCAGACCTCTCTGTCCTCCTCCCCCAGACCCCTCTGTCCTCCTCCTCCAGACCCCTCCGTCCTCCTCCTCCTCCCCCAGACCTCTCTGTCCTCCTCCCCCACGACCCCTCTGTCCTCCTCCTCCCCAGACCTCTCTGTCCTCCTCCCCCAGACCCCTCTGTCCTCCTCCCCCCCCAGACCCCTCTGTCCTCCTCCCCCAGACCCCTCTGTCCTCCTCCTCCTCCCCCAGACCTCTCTGTCCTCCTCCCCCAGACCCCTCTGTCCTCCTCCTCCTCCCCCAGACCTCTCTGTCCTCCTCCCCCAGACCCCCTCTGTCCTCCTCCTCCTCCCCCAGACCCCTCTGTCCTCCTCCTCCTCCGCAAGACCTCTCTGTCCTCCTCCCCCAGACCCCTCTGTCCTCCTCCCCCAGACCCCTCTGTCCTCCTCCTCCTCCCCCAGACCTCTCTGTCCTCCTCCCCCAGACCCCTCTGTCCTCCTCCTCCTCCCCCAGACCTCTCTGTCCTCCTCCCCCAGACCCCTCTGTCCTCCTCCTCCTCCCCCAGACCCCTCTGTCCTCCTCCTCCTCCCCCCCCCAGACCCCTCTGTCCTCCTCCTCCTCCCCCAGACCCCTCTGTCCTCCTCCTCCTCCCCCAGACCCCTCTGTCCTCCTCCTCCCCCAGACCCCTCTGTCCTCCTCTCCCAGTCCCCTCTGTCCTCCTCTCCCAGTCCCCTCTGTCCTCCTCCTCCTCCCCCCAGACCCCTCTGTCCTCCTCCTCCCCCAGACCCCTCTGTCCTCCTCTCCCAGACCCCTCTGTCCTCCTCCTCCCAGACCCCTCTGTCCTCCTCCTCCTCCCCAGACCTCTCTGTCCTCCTCCCCCCAGACCTTTCTGTCCTCCTCTCCCCAGACCCCTCTGTCCTCCTCCTCCTCCCCCAGACCCCTCTGTCCTCCTCCTCCTCCCCCAGACCCCTCTGTCCTCCTCTCCCAGACCCCTCTGTCCTCCTCCTCCCCCAGACCCCTCTGTCCTCCTCCTCCTCCTCCCCCAGACCCCTCTGTCCTCCTCCCCCCTCCCCCCAGACCCCTCTATCCTCCTCCTCCCCCAGACCCCTCTGTCCTCCTCCTCCCCCAGACCCCTCTGTCCTCCTCCTCCCCCAGACCCCTCTGTCCTCCTCTCCCAGACCCCTCTGTCCTCCTCCTCCTCCTCCCCAGACCCCTCTGTCCTCCTCCTCCTCCCCCAGACCCCTCTGTCCTCCTCTCCCAGACCCCTCTGTCCTCCTCCTCCCCCAGACCCCTCTGTCCTCCTCCTCCCCCAGACCCCTCTGTCCTCCTCCCCCAGACCCCTCTGTCCTCCTCCTCCTCCCCCCAGACCCCTCTGTCCTCCTCCTCCTCCTCCCCCAGACCCCTCTGTCCTCCTCCTCCTCCTCCCCCCCAGACCCCTCTGTCCTCCTCCTCCCCCAGACCCCTCTGTCCTCCTCTCCCAGACCCCTCTGTCCTCCTCCTCCTCCCCCAGACCCCTCTGTCCTCCTCTCCCAGACCCCTCTGTCCTCCTCCTCCTCCCCAGACCTCTCTGTCCTCCTCCCCCAGACCTCTCTGTCCTCCTCTCCCAGACCCCTCTGTCCTCCTCCTCCTCCCCCAGACCCCTCTGTCCTCCTCCTCCTCCCCCAGACCCCTCTGTCCTCCTCTCCCAGACCCCTCTGTCCTCCTCCTCCCCCAGACCCCTCTGTCCTCCTCCTCCCCCAGACCCCTCTGTCCTCCTCCTCCTCCCCCAGACCCCTCTGTCCTCCTCCTCCTCCTCCCCCCCCCCCAGCCCCTCTGTCCTCCTCCTCCTCCTCCCCCAGACCCCTCTGTCCTCCTCCTCCTCCCCCAGACCCCTCTGTCCTCCTCCTCCTCCTCCCCAGACCCCTCTGTCCTCCTCCTCCTCCTCCCCCAGACCCCTCTGTCCTCCTCCTCCTCCTCCCCCAGACCCCTCTGTCCTCCTCCTCCCCCAGACCCCTCTGTCCTCCTCCTCCCCCAGACCCCTCTGTCCTCCTCTCCCAGACCCCTCTGTCCTCCTCCTCCTCCCCAGACCCCTCTGTCCTCCTCCTCCTCCCCCCAGACCCCTCTGTCCTCCTCTCCCAGACCCCTCTGTCCTCCTCCTCCCCAGACCCCTCTGTCCTCCTCCTAGACCCCTCTGTCCTCCTCCTCCCCCAGACCCCTCTGTCCTCCTCCTCCCCCAGACCCCTCTGTCCTCCTCCCCCAGACCCCTCTGTCCTCCTCCTCCTCCCCCAGACCCCTCTGTCCTCCTCCTCCTCCTCCCCCAGACCCCTCTGTCCTCCTCCTCCTCCTCCCCCAGACCGCTCTGTCCTCCTCCTCCCCAGACCCCTCTGTCCTCTTCTTCCAGACCCCTCTGTCCTCCTCCTCCTCCCCAGACCCCTCTGTCCTCCTCTCCCAGACCCCTCTGTCCTCCTCCTCCTCCCCAGACCTCTCTGTCCTCCTCCCCCAGACCTCTCTGTCCTCCTCTCCCAGACCCCTCTGTCCTCCTCCTCCTCCCCCAGACCCCTCTGTCCTCCTCCTCCTCCCCCAGACCCCTCTGTCCTCCTCTCCCAGACCCCTCTGTCCTCCTCCTCCCCCAGACCCCTCTGTCCTCCTCCTCCCCAGACCCCTCTGTCCTCCTCTCCCAGACCCCTCTGTCCTCCTCCTCCCCCAGACCCCTCTGTCCTCCTCCTCCCCCAGACCCCTCTGTCCTCCTCCTCCCCCAGACCCCTCTGTCCTCCTCCTCCTCCCCCAGACCCCTCTGTCCTCCTCCCCCAGACCCCTCTGTCCTCCTCCTCCTCCTCCCCCAGACCCCTCTGTCCTCCTCCTCCTCCCCCAGACCCCTCTGTCCTCCTCCTCCTCCTCCCCCAGACCCCTCTGTCCTCCTCCTCCTCCTCCCCCAGACCCCTCTGTCCTCCTCCTCCTCCTCCCCAGACCCCTCTGTCCTCCTCCTCCCCCAGACCCCTCTGTCCTCCTCCTCCCCCAGACCCCTCTGTCCTCCTCTCCCAGACCCCTCTGTCCTCCTCCTCCCCCCCAGACCCCTCTGTCCTCCTCCTCCTCCCCCAGACCCCTCTGTCCTCCTCCTCCCCCCAGACCCCTCTGTCCTCCTCCTCCCCAGACCCCTCTGTCCTCCTCCTCCCCCAGACCCCTCTGTCCTCCTCCTCCTCCCCCAGACCCCTCTGTCCTCCTCCCCCCCCCAGACCCCTCTGTCCTCCTCCTCCTCCCCCAGACCCCTCTGTCCTCCTCCTCCTCCCCCAGACCCCTCTGTCCTCCTCCTCCTCCCCCAGACCCCTCTGTCCTCCTCCTCCTCCCCCAGACCCCTCTGTCCTCCTCCTCCTCTCCCAGACCCCTCTGTCCTCCTCCCCCAGACCCCTCTGTCCTCCTCCTCCTCCCCCAGACCCCTCTGTCCTCCTCTCCCAGACCCCTCTGTCCTCCTCCTCCCCCAGACCCCTCTGTCCTGAAATGATACAATGTTATCAACCATGTCTGATCTACCAGCCCAGGCTGCATAATGCATGTGTGTTTATTTGATCACCCAGGGCTATGTAGGAATACAATAGAGCCATTCTGGGATGGATACAAAGCCCTATTGTCACAATGTTGCCACTACTGGCCATACACCTAGGATTATAGCTGCGCACATTATGAATAAATGCAAGTAAGAAGGGAGATACTGTACCCAGAGATCAAAATACAGCTTTGAGTTATAGCCATATTTAAGCGGAATCATCACAGGCCTCTTGGCTGCATCTCTGATCAGTCTTCTCCTTGTTTGAGATGAAAGTTTAGAGGGACGGCCGGGTCTTGGTAGATTTGCAGTGGTCTGATACTCCTTCCATTTCAATATGATCGCTTGCACAGTGCTCCTTGGGATGTTTAAAGTTTGGGAAATCTTTTTGTATCCAAATCCGGCTTTAAACTTCTCCACAACAGTATCACGGACCTGCCTGGTGTGTTCCTTGGTCTTCATGATGCTCTCTGCGCTTTATACAGAACCCTGAGCCTATCACAGAGCAGGTGCATTTATACGGAGACTTGATTACACACAGGTGGATTATATTTATCATCATCAGTCATTTAGGACAACATTGGATCATTCAGAGATCCTCACTGAACTTCTGGACTGAGTTTGCTGCACTGAAAGTAAAGGGGCCGAATAATATTGCACGCCCCACTTTTCAGTTTTTTATTTTTTACAAAAGTTTCAAATATCCAATAAATTTCCTTCCACTTCACGATTGTGTCCACTTGTTGATTCTTCATCAAAAAATTAAAATTTTATATCTTTATGTTTGAAGCCTGAAATGTGGCAAAAGGTTGAAAAGTTCAGGGGGCCGAATACTTTCACAAGGCACTGTACATTGTATCTCTTGGGTGTTTCCTCCTTTCTTCTGCTCACTTGTTTCTCAGAATCGGTCTGTAGAGGGCGCTCTCTCTGTCTCTCTCTGTCCTGGAGGATGAGGTCCTGCAGTCACATCCAATCTAATACTTAATGAGGCCAAATACAGCAGCATGACTAGTCCTGTTTGTTACAGTGTATCAGTCTGGGGTAGACTCACTGACTGGGTATGGAGAGTAACCAGGTCTCTGGTCTGATATGTTGCAGCATGTGGAGTGACAGGAGATGAGGGGGTGACTGATGTAGATTTGGAAAACTTGTTTAGAAGTGGAGGCCGGAGCTGAGATATGAAGGCTGTTTGGTTGGGAGGCTGGAGCCTGTAATGTATGGGGTGGATGTGTCTGAGGACCTGGTGGGATCGGTGATTCGAGGCGACAACTTGAGGAGGGCCAAACCTGATCTCCAGGAGAATTGACATTAGCAGGTGGGCTATGCTTGTAGGCACAGATTTTATCCTGGACTGTGCACCGGGAGAGGAGTCCACGGACCACCGTGAGAGGAGACATGCCAGAGGTGAGGAGGTCTAGGTAATATGGGCAGATTCTGATGTGGCCGGAGATCACACCCTGTATCTTGGTGCACATTGATGGAGGACCATCAGACTGCACCATGGACTGTGGGGGTGGGAATGTGAAGAAATGTCCAGGAAAATGGTGAGAACCTTGTAGAGCGACCCCTAGAACCCGGAAGGAAACTTTTCTGAGTAATTTAGAAGATGAGGTTGGATAAAGACACCTTAAGGCCCACCTGTAACCCTACCAGGGTGATCCAGAGGAAGGCAAAAAAAACCCCCACATCGGAAGATGTCTTAAAAGATTTTGTCTATCCAAGATGTCCATCAGAAGGTCCAGAGATGAAGGGCTGGAGTAGGGAGAAGCATTCAACACTGACCAGCTGTTCCAGAGTCTAGAGATGACGTGCTTTACAGCAGTGTAGCAGACACTTGGCATTGAGCATGCTGATGTTAGCTTTATGTGCAGCTGCTCCTACATGGAAATCCAATGCTGAGGAATGGCAGCAGGTAGGTGTCAGCGCATCCACAGTGAGATCTGTCATGTGTGGGGGCTTCTCATCCAGGGCGGGGGCTCAATGACAATATGACCTAAGAACACTGCCATGAATAAAGAAAGGGATCTAAACATACAGGAGATTCTCCTCCCAACCATCCAGGAGACATCTGGTGATGGACACCATGTCACCAGCCAGAAGTGATCAGTGAACAAAACATTGATACGGTGAGATCATACAAGAAAACTCTCCAGATCTCAATCCCATGGGGTCAATCCTCAAAAAGTGAGTGGAAATCATGATATACTCAAAGCAATGACTAGACAAGAATAGGTTGTCAGTAGTCAGGCTTGGCCCAGGAGCCGATATCCAGCATGTCAGGGCAAAGTCTGGAAAAATAATAAGAGACAGCACTGGAAATATTGATGGATTTGTCAAAAAAATTGTAAAAATTGTGAAATGCTTCTAATTGTACTTCAGTAACTGTAAAAACATCCGTCTGTACACCAATAACTATACTCAGTAACTATAGAAAGATCCGTCTGTCCACCAATAACTATACTCAGTAACCGTAGAAACATCTGACTGTACACCAATAACTATACTCAGTAACCGTAGAAACATCTGACTGTACATCAATAACTATACTCAGTAACCGTAGAAACATCTGACTGTACACCAATAACTATACTCAGTAACCGTAGAAACAACTGACTGTACACCAATAACTATACTCAGTAAACGTAGAAACAACTGACTGTACATCAATAACTATACTCAGTGACCGTAGAAACATCTGACTGTACATCAATAACTATACTCAGTGACCGTAGAAACATCTGACTGTACACCAATAACTATACTCAATAACCGTAGAAACAACTGACTGTACACCAATAACTATACTCAGTAACCGTAGAAACATCTGACTGTACACCAATAACGATACTCAGTAACCATATAAACATCTGACTGTACTGTACACCTATAACTATACTCAGTAACCGTAGAAACATCCGACTGTACACCTATAACCATAGAAACAACTGACTGTACACCAATAATTATACTCAGTAACCATGGAAACATCTGATTGTACACCAATAACTATACTCAGTAACCGTAGAAACATCTGACTGTACACAATAACTATACTCCGTAACGTAGAAACATCTGACTGTACACCAATAACTATACTCAGTAACCGTAGAAACATCTGACTGTACACAATAACTATACTGGAGTGAAAATCTTTCTGTACACCAATAACTATACTCAGTACCGTAGAAACATCCGACTGTACACCAATAATTATACTCCGTAACGTTGAAAAATCTTACTGTACACCAATAACTATACTCAGTAACGTAGAAACATCCGCTGACATCAATAACTATACTCAGTAACCGTAGAAACATCCGACTGTACACCAATAATTATACTCAGTAACCATTGAAACATCTGACTGTACACCAATAACAATACTTAGTAACAGTAGAAACATCTGACTGTACACCAATAACTATACTCAGTAACCGTAGAAACATCTGACTGTACACCAATAACTATACTCAGTAACCGTAGAAACATCTGACTGTACACCAATAACTATACTCAGTAACCGTAGAAACATCTGACTGTACACCAATAACAATACTTAGTAACAGTAGAAACATCTGACAGTACAATAATAACTATACTCAGTAACCGTAGAAACATCTGACTGTACACAATAACTATACTCCGTAACGTAGAAAAATATTTCTGTACACCAATAACTATACTCAGTAACCGTAGAAACAACTGACTGTACACAATAACTATACTCCGTAACGTAGAAAAATCTTTCTGTACACCAATAACTATACTCAGTAACCATAGAAACATCCGACTGTACACCAATAACTATACTCAGTAACCGTAGAAACAACTGACTGTACACCAAAAACTATACTCAGTAACCATAGAAACATCTGACTGTACACCAATAACTATACTCAGTAACCGTAGAAACAACTGACTGTACACCAATAACTATACTCAGTGACCGTAGAAACATCTGACTGTACACCAATAACTATACTCAGTAACCGTAGAAACATCTGACTGTACACCAATAACTATACTCAGTAACCATAGAAACATCCGACTGTACACCAATAACTATACTCAGTAACCGTAGAAACATCTGACTGTACACCAATAACGATACTCAGTAACCATAGAAACATCCGACTGTACACCAATAACTATACTCAGTAACCGTAGAAACATCCGACTGTACACCAATAACTATACTCAGTAACCGTAGAAACATCCGACTGTACATCAATAACTATACTCAGTAACCGTAGAAACATCTGACTGTACACCAATAACTATACTCAGTAACCGTAGAAACATCTGACTGTACACCAATAACTATACTCAGTAACCGTAGAAACATCTGACTGTACACCAATAACTATACTCAGTAACCGTAGAAACATCTGACTGTACACCAATAACTATACTCAGTAACCGTAGAAACATCTGACTGTACACCAATAACTATACTCAGTAACCGTAGAAACATCTGACTGTACACCAATAACTATACTCAGTAACCGTAGAAACATCTGACTGTACACCAATAACTATACTCAGAAACCGTAGAAACATCCGACTGTACATCAATAACTATACTCAGTAACCGTAGAAACATCCGACTGTACATCAATAACTATACTCAGTAACCGTAGAAACATCCGACTGTACATCAATAACTATACTCAGTAACCGTAGAAACATCCGACTGTACACCTATAATTGTACTTCAGTTACCATAGAAACATCTGACTGTACACCAATAACTATACTCAGTAACCATAGAAACATCCGACTGTACACCAATAACTATACTCAGTAACCGTAGAAACAACTGACTGTACTAACCACCAACTATACTGTCCCAGTAACCATAGAAACATCTGACTGTACACCAACAACTATACTCAGTAACCATAGAAACATCTGACTGTACACCAATAACTATACTCAGTAACCGTAGAAACAACTGACTGTACACCAATAACTATACTCAGTAACCGTAGAAACAACTGACTGTACACAATAACTATACTCCGTAACGTAGAAAAATCTTTCTGTACACCAATAACTATACTCAGTAACCGTAGAAACAACTGACTGTACACCAATAACTATACTCAGTGACCGTAGAAACATCTGACTGTACACCAATAACTATACTCAGTAACCGTAGAAACATCTGACTGTACACCAATAACTATACTCAGTAACCATAGAAACATCCGACTGTACACCAATAACTATACTCAGTAACCGTAGAAACATCCGACTGTACACCAATAACGATACTCAGTAACCGTAGAAACATCCGACTGTACACCAATAACTATACTCACCTCTCCGCTGTACACCAATCCCGTAACCGTAGAAACATCCGACTGTACACCAATAACTATACTCAGTAACCGTAGAAACATCCGACTGTACATCAATAACTATACTCAGAAACCGTAGAAACATCTGACTGTACACCAATAACTATACTCAGTAACCGTAGAAACATCCGACTGTACATCAATAACTATACTCAGAAACCGTAGAAACATCTGACTGTACACCAATAACTATACTCAGTAACCGTAGAAACATCTGACTGTACACCAATAACTATACTCAGTAACCGTAGAAACATCTGACTGTACACCAATAACTATACTCAGTAACCGTAGAAACATCTGACTGTACACCAATAACTATACTCAGTAACCGTAGAAACATCTGACTGTACACCAATAACTATACTCAGTAACCGTAGAAACATCCGACTGTACATCAATAACTATACTCAGAAACCGTAGAAACATCCGACTGTACACCAATAACTATACTCAGAACCGTGAAACATCCCTGTACACCAAACTATACTCAGAACCGTAGAAACATCCGAATGTACATCAATAACTATACTCAGTAACCGTAGAAACATCCGACTGTACACCTATAATTGTACTTCAGTTACCATAGAAACATCTGACTGTACAGTATAATTACACTTAAGTAACCATAGAAACATCTAATAGATCCCAAAACACTGAATTAAAACCAAAATCTTTGTCAGTCTCAAAACCTCTGTCCACGACTTTACACGGCGGTGCGCTGGGTTTTATGCCCCTGTAACCCACGAGTGACGGAAGCATCTGAGCCACATAACAAGACCAGGGGTTCACATACTTTTGGCCCTATAATTGTGTGATCGTCACTTTCATAGAATTATCTGGTTCTGGAGGGGGCTCAATATGAGAGGAGGCTGCAGGTTATAACAGAAGGAGCGCTGCTCCGGGGGCAGAGGACGTCTCCGGCACAGAGATCACTTATTCCCACTGTTACATAAAGCGCTGCCATGTAATCTCCTAATCCTGTGAAACTATTAACCAGTGATTGACTGGAGACCCAGCGCTGCCCATCGCCTTCAGGAGACTCTACACATCATCTTGGGGTGGGGGTCGGAGCGTCCGGGGGGTCACTCATTTCTGCCACTGGGATGTCTCTTCATGGTCTCATATATGTATATAGACAGGCCCCTGCACAGACAGCCACCACTGCCGCCGCTTATCTCCTGCTGCATCACATTACACATGTAAGGATTTCCTGTCTATTCAACCGACACAGAGCCATCTTACTGCTGCTCCGCACTGCACACTGGAGACTCAGCGTGACTGTCCTAATAGTCGTGATGACCGGACCTAGGATCAATGGCAGCTGCGCATTTACAACAGTGCTCATGTATATAGTGCCATAGAGTCCCTGGATGACTGCAGTGTCCATGTATATAGTGCCATAGAGTCCCGGTGGATGACTGCAGTGTCCATGTATATAGTGCCATAGAGTCCCTGGATGACTGCAGTGTCCATGTATATAGTGCCATAGAGTCCCTGGATGACTGCAGTGTCCATGTATATAGTGCCATAGAGTCCCTGGATGACTGCAGTGTCCATGTATATAGTGCCATAGAGTCCCTGGATGACTGCAGTGTCCATGTATATAGTGCCATAGAGTCCCTGGATGACTGCAGTGTCCATGTATATAGTGCCATAGAGTCCCTGGATGTCTGCAGTGTCCATGTATATAGTGCCATAGAGTCCCTGGGTGACTGCAGTGTCCATGTATATAGTGCCATAGAGTCCCTGGATGACTGCAGTGTCCATGTATATAGTGCCATAGAGTCCCTGGGTGACTGCAGTGTCCATGTATATAGTGCCATAGAGTCCCTGGATGACTGCAGTGTTCATGTATATAGTGCCATAGAGTCCCTGGATGACTGCAGTGTCCATGTATATAGTGCCATAGAGTCCCTGGATGACTGCAGTGTCCATGTATATAGTGCCATAGAGTCCCTGGATGACTGCAGTGTCCATGTATATAGTGCCATAGAGTCCCTGGGTGACTGCAGTGCTAATGTATATAGTGCCATAGAGTCCCTGGATGACTGCAGTGTCCATGTATATAGTGCCATAGAGTCCCTGGATGACTGCAGTGTCCATGTATATAGTGCCATAGAGTCCCTGGATGACTGCAGTGTCCATGTATATAGTGCCATAGAGTCCCTGGATGACTGCAGTGTCCATGTATATAGTGCCATAGAGTCCCTGGATGACTGCAGTGTCCATGTATATAGTGCCATAGAGTCCCTGGATGACTGCAGTGTCCATGTATATAGTGCCATAGAGTCCCTGGGTGACTGCAGTGCCCATGTATATAGTGCCATAGAGTCCCTGGATGACTGCAGTGTCCATGTATATAGTGCCATAGAGTCCCTGGATGACTGCAGTGTCCATGTATATAGTGCCATAGAGTCCCTGGATGACTGCAGTGTCCATGTATATAGTGCCATAGAGTCCCTGGATGACTGCAGTGTCCATGTATATAGTGCCATAGAGTCCCTGGATGACTGCAGTGTCCATGTATATAGTGCCATAGAGTCCCTGGATGACTGCAGTGTCCATGTATATAGTGCCATAGAGTCCCTGGATGACTGCAGTGTCCATGTATATAGTGCCATAGAGTCCCTGGGTGACTGCAGTGCTAATGTATATAGTGCCATAGAGTCCCTGGATGACTGCAGTGTCCATGTATATAGTGCCATAGAGTCCCTGGATGACTGCAGTGTCCATGTATATAGTGCCATAGAGTCCCTGGATGACTGCAGTGTCCATGTATATAGTGCCATAGAGTCCCTGGATGACTGCAGTGTCCATGTATATAGTGCCATAGAGTCCCTGGATGACTGCAGTGTCCATGTATATAGTGCCATAGAGTCCCTGGATGACTGCAGTGTCCATGTATATAGTGCCATAGAGTCCCTGGATGACTGCAGTGTCCATGTATATAGTGCCATAGAGTCCCTGGGTGACTGCAGTGCTAATGTATATAGTGCCATAGAGTCCCTGGATGACTGCAGTGTCCATGTATATAGTGCCATAGAGTCCCTGGATGACTGCAGTGTCCATGTATATAGTGCCATAGAGTCCCTGGATGACTGCAGTGTCCATGTATATAGTGCCATAGAGTCCCTGGGTGACTGCAGTGTCCATGTATATAGTGCCATAGAGTCCCTGGATGACTGCAGTGTCCATGTATATAGTGCCATAGAGTCCCTGGATGACTGCAGTGTCCATGTATATAGTGCCATAGAGTCCCTGGATGACTGCAGTGTCCATGTATATAGTGCCATAGAGTCCCTGGATGACTGCAGTGTCCATGTATATAGTGCCATAGAGTCCCTGGATGACTGCAGTGTCCATGTATATAGTGCCATAGAGTCCCTGGGTGACTGCAGTGTCCATGTATATAGTGCCATAGAGTCCCTGGGTGACTGCAGTGTCCATGTATATAGTGCCATAGAGTCCCTGGATGACTGCAGTGTCCATGTATATAGTGCCATAGAGTCCCTGGATGACTGCAGTGTCCATGTATATAGTGCCATAGAGTCCCTGGATGACTGCAGTGTCCATGTATATAGTGCCATAGAGTCCCTGGATGACTGCAGTGTCCATGTATATAGTGCCATAGAGTCCCTGGGTGACTGCAGTGTCCATGTATATAGTGCCATAGAGTCCCTGGATGACTGCAGTGTCCATGTATATAGTGCCATAGAGTCCCTGGGTGACTGCAGTGCCCATGTATATAGTGCCATAGAGTCCCTGGATGACTGCAGTGTCCATGTATATAGTGCCATAGAGTCCCTGGATGACTGCAGTGTCCATGTATATAGTGCCATAGAGTCCCTGGATGACTGCAGTGTCCATGTATATAGTGCCATAGAGTCCCTGGATGACTGCAGTGTCCATGTATATAGTGCCATAGAGTCCCTGGATGACTGCAGTGTCCATGTATATAGTGCCATAGAGTCCCTGGATGACTGCAGTGTCCATGTATATAGTGCCATAGAGTCCCTGGATGACTGCAGTGTCCATGTATATAGTGCCATAGAGTCCCTGGGTGACTGCAGTGCCCATGTATATAGTGCCATAGAGTCCCTGGATGACTGCAGTGTCCATGTATATAGTGCCATAGAGTCCCTGGATGACTGCAGTGTCCATGTATATAGTGCCATAGAGTCCCTGGGTGACTGCAGTGTCCATGTATATAGTGCCATAGAGTCCCTGGATGACTGCAGTGTCCATGTATATAGTGCCATAGAGTCCCTGGATGACTGCAGTGTCCATGTATATAGTGCCATAGAGTCCCTGGATGACTGCAGTGTCCATGTATATAGTGCCATAGAGTCCCTGGATGACTGCAGTGTCCATGTATATAGTGCCATAGAGTCCCTGGGTGACTGCAGTGCTAATGTATATAGTGCCATAGAGTCCCTGGGATGACTGCAGTGTCCATGTATATAGTGCCATAGAGTCCCTGGATGACTGCAGTGTCCATGTATATAGTGCCATAGAGTCCCTGGATGACTGCAGTGTCCATGTATATAGTGCCATAGAGTCCCTGGATGACTGCAGTGTCCATGTATATAGTGCCATAGAGTCCCTGGATGACTGCAGTGTCCATGTATATAGTGCCATAGAGTCCCTGGGTGACTGCAGTGCTAATGTATATAGTGCCATAGAGTCCCTGGATGACTGCAGTGTCCATGTATATAGTGCCATAGAGTCCCTGGATGACTGCAGTGTCCATGTATATAGTGCCATAGAGTCCCTGGGTGACTGCAGTGCCCATGTATATAGTGCCATAGAGTCCCTGGATGACTGCAGTGTCCATGTATATAGTGCCATAGAGTCCCTGGGTGACTGCAGTGTCCATGTATATAGTGCCATAGAGTCCCTGGGTGACTGCAGTGTCCATGTATATAGTGCCATAGAGTCCCTGGATGACTGCAGTGTCCATGTATATAGTGCCATAGAGTCCCTGGATGACTGCAGTGTCCATGTATATAGTGCCATAGAGTCCCTGGATGACTGCAGTGTCCATGTATATAGTGCCATAGAGTCCCTGGATGACTGCAGTGTCCATGTATATAGTGCCATAGAGTCCCTGGATGACTGCAGTGTCCATGTATATAGTGCCATAGAGTCCCTGGGTGACTGCAGTGCTAATGTATATAGTGCCATAGAGTCCCTGGATGACTGCAGTGTCCATGTATATAGTGCCATAGAGTCCCTGGATGACTGCAGTGTCCATGTATATAGTGCCATAGAGTCCCTGGGTGACTGCAGTGTCCATGTATATAGTGCCATAGAGTCCCTGGATGACTGCAGTGTCCATGTATATAGTGCCATAGAGTCCCTGGATGACTGCAGTGTCCATGTATATAGTGCCATAGAGTCCCTGGGTGACTGCAGTGTCCTTGTATATAGTGCCATAGAGTCCCTGGGTGACTGCAGTGTCCATGTATATAGTGCCATAGAGTCCCTGGGTGACTGCAGTGTCCATGTATATAGTGCCATAGAGTCCCTGGATGACTGCAGTGTCCATGTATATAGTGCCATAGAGTCCCTGGATGACTGCAGTGTCCATGTATATAGTGCCATAGAGTCCCTGGGTGACTGCAGTGTCCATGTATATAGTGCCATAGAGTCCCTGGATGACTGCAGTGTCCATGTATATAGTGCCATAGAGTCCCTGGGTGACTGCAGTGTCCATGTATATAGTGCCATAGAGTCCCTGGATGACTGCAGTGTCCATGTATATAGTGCCATAGATCCCTGGGTGACTGCAGTGTCCATGTATATAGTGCCATAGAGTCCCTGGGTGACTGCAGTGTCCATGTATATAGTGCCATAGAGTCCCTGGGTGACTGCAGTGTCCATGTATATAGTGCCATAGAGTCCCTGGGTGACTGCAGTGCTAATGTATATAGTGCCATAGAGTCCCTGGATGACTGCAGTGCCCATGTATATAGTGCCATAGAGTCCCTGGATGACTGCAGTGTCCATGTATATAGTGCCATAGAGTCCCTGGATGACTGCAGTGTCCATGTATATAGTGCCATAGAGTCCCTGGATGACTGCAGTGTCCATGTATATAGTGCCATAGAGTCCCTGGATGACTGCAGTGTCCATGTATATAGTGCCATAGAGTCCCTGGATGACTGCAGTGTCCATGTATATAGTGCCATAGAGTCCCTGGATGACTGCAGTGTCCATGTATATAGTGCCATAGAGTCCCTGGATGACTGCAGTGTCCATGTATATAGTGCCATAGAGTCCCTGGATGACTGCAGTGTCCATGTATATAGTGCCATAGAGTCCCTGGATGACTGCAGTGTCCATGTATATAGTGCCATAGAGTCCCTGGATGACTGCAGTGTCCATGTATATAGTGCCATAGAGTCCCTGGGTGACTGCAGTGCTAATGTATATAGTGCCATAGAGTCCCTGGGTGACTGCAGTGCCCATGTATATAGTGCCATAGAGTCCCTGGATGACTGCAGTGTCCATGTATATAGTGCCATAGAGTCCCTGGATGACTGCAGTGCCAATGTATATAGTGCCATAGAGTCCCTGGATGACTGCAGTGTCCATGTATATAGTGCCATAGAGTCCCTGGATGACTGCAGTGTCCATGTATATAGTGCCATAGAGTCCCTGGATGACTGCAGTGTCCATGTATATAGTGCCATAGAGTCCCTGGATGACTGCAGTGTCCATGTATATAGTGCCATAGAGTCCCTGGATGACTGCAGTGTCCATGTATATAGTGCCATAGAGTCCCTGGGTGACTGCAGTGTCCATGTATATAGTGCCATAGAGTCCCTGGATGACTGCAGTGTCCATGTATATAGTGCCATAGAGTCCCTGGATGACTGCAGTGTCAATGTATATAGTGCCATAGAGTCCCTGGATGACTGCAGTGTCCATGTATATAGTGCCATAGAGTCCCTGGGTGACTGCAGTGCTAATGTATATAGTGCCATAGAGTCCCTGGGTGACTGCAGTGTCCATGTATATAGTGCCATAGAGTCCCTGGGTGACTGCAGTGCCCATGTATATAGTGCCATAGAGTCCCTGGATGACTGCAGTGCCCATGTATATAGTGCCATAGAGTCCCTGGATGACTGCAGTGTCCATGTATATAGTGCCATAGAGTCCCTGGATGACTGCAGTGTCCATGTATATAGTGCCATAGAGTCCCTGGATGACTGCAGTGTCCATGTATATAGTGCCATAGAGTCCCTGGATGACTGCAGTGTCCATGTATATAGTGCCATAGAGTCCCTGGATGACTGCAGTGTCCATGTATATAGTGCCATAGAGTCCCTGGATGACTGCAGTGTCCATGTATATAGTGCCATAGAGTCCCTGGATGACTGCAGTGTCCATGTTTGTGGTCCTGGGTCTGCTTCTGTATATAGTGCCATAGAGTCCCTGGATGACTGCAGTGTCCATGTATATAGTGCCATAGAGTCCCTGGATGACTGCAGTGTCCATGTATATAGTGCCATAGAGTCCCTGGGTGACTGCAGTGCCCATGTATATAGTGCCATAGAGTCCCTGGATGACTGCAGTGTCCATGTATATAGTGCCATAGAGTCCCTGGATGACTGCAGTGTCCATGTATATAGTGCCATAGAGTCCCTGGATGACTGCAGTGTCCATGTATATAGTGCCATAGAGTCCCTGGATGACTGCAGTGTCCATGTATATAGTGCCATAGAGTCCCTGGATGACTGCAGTGTCCATGTATATAGTGCCATAGAGTCCCTGGATGACTGCAGTGTCCATGTATATAGTGCCATAGAGTCCCTGGATGACTGCAGTGTCCATGTATATAGTGCCATAGAGTCCCTGGATGACTGCAGTGTCCATGTATATAGTGCCATAGAGTCCCTGGATGACTGCAGTGTCCATGTATATAGTGCCATAGAGTCCCTGGATGACTGCAGTGTCCATGTATATAGTGCCATAGAGTCCCTGGATGACTGCAGTGTCCATGTATATAGTGCCATAGAGTCCCTGGATGACTGCAGTGTCCATGTATATAGTGCCATAGAGTCCCTGGATGACTGCAGTGTCCATGTATATAGTGCCATAGAGTCCCTGGATGACTGCAGTGTCAATGTATATAGTGCCATAGAGTCCCTGGATGACTGCAGTGTCCATGTATATAGTGCCATAGAGTCCCTGGGTGACTGCAGTGTCCATGTATATAGTGCCATAGAGTCCCTGGGTGACTGCAGTGTCCATGTATATAGTGCCATAGAGTCCCTGGGTGACTGCAGTGCTGTTGTGCCATGTCATACTAGTGCCATGTTATGTTGAGTCCCTGGATGACTGCAGTGTCCATGTATATAGTGCCATAGAGTCCCTGGGTGACTGCAGTGTCCATGTATATAGTGCCATAGAGTCCCTGGATGACTGCAGTGTCCATGTATATAGTGCCATAGAGTCCCTGGATGACTGCAGTGTCCATGTATATAGTGCCATAGAGTCCCTGGATGACTGCAGTGTCCATGTATATAGTGCCATAGAGTCCCTGGGTGACTGCAGTGTCCATGTATATAGTGCCATAGAGTCCCTGGGTGACTGCAGTGTCCATATATATAGTGCCTTAGAGTCCCTGGATGACTGCAGTGCTAATGTATATAGTGCCATAGAGTCCCTGGGTGACTGCAGTGCTAATGTATATAGTGCCATAGAGTCCCTGGGTGACTGCAGTGTCCATGTATATAGTGCCATAGAGTCCCTGGATGACTGCAGTGTCCATGTATATAGTGCCATAGAGTCGCTGAATGACTGCAGTGTCCATGTATATAGTGCCATAGAGTCCCTGGGTGACTGCAGTGTCCATGTATATAGTGCCATAGAGTCCCTGGGTGACTGCAGTGCTAATGTATATAGTGCCATAGAGTCCCTGGGTGACTGCAGTGCTAATGTATATAGTGCCATAGAGTCCCTGGATGACTGCAGTGTCCATGTATATAGTGCCATAGAGTCCCTGGATGACTGCAGTGTCCATGTATATAGTGCCATAGAGTCCCTGGGTGACTGCAGTGTCCATGTATATAGTGCCATAGAGTCCCTGGATGACTGCAGTGTCCATGTATATAGTGCCATAGAGTCCCTGGATGACTGCAGTGTCCATGTATATAGTGCCATAGAGTCCCTGGATGACTGCAGTGTCCATGTATATAGTGCCATAGAGTCCCTGGGTGACTGCAGTGTCCATGTATATAGTGCCATAGAGTCCCTGGATGACTGCAGTGTCCATGTATATAGTGCCATAGAGTCCCTGGGTGACTGCAGTGTCCATGTATATAGTGCCATAGAGTCCCTGGATGACTGCAGTGTCCATGTATATAGTGCCATAGAGTCCCTGGATGACTGCAGTGTCCATGTATATAGTGCCATAGAGTCCCTGGATGACTGCAGTGTCCATGTATATAGTGCCATAGAGTCCCTGGGTGACTGCAGTGCTAATGTATATAGTGCCATAGAGTCCCTGGGTGACTGCAGTGTCCATGTATATAGTGCCATAGAGTCCCTGGGTGACTGCAGTGTCCATGTATATAGTGCCATAGAGTCCCTGGGTGACTGCAGTGTCCATGTATATAGTGCCATAGAGTCCCTGGATGACTGCAGTGTCCATGTATATAGTGCCATAGAGTCCCTGGGTGACTGCAGTGTCCATGTATATAGTGCCATAGAGTCCCTGGATGACTGCAGTGTCCATGTATATAGTGCCATAGAGTCCCTGGGTGACTGCAGTGTCCATGTATATAGTGCCATAGAGTCCCTGGGTGACTGCAGTGTCCATGTATATAGTGCCATAGAGTCCCTGGGTGACTGCAGTGTCAATGTATATAGTGCCATAGAGTCCCTGGATGACTGCAGTGTCAATGTATATAGTGCCATAGAGTCCCTGGATGACTGCAGTGTCCATGTATATAGTGCCATAGAGTCCCTGGATGACTGCAGTGTCCATGTATATAGTGCCATAGAGTCCCTGGATGACTGCAGTGTCCATGTATATAGTGCCATAGAGTCCCTGGGTATGACTGCAGTGTCCATGTATATAGTGCCATAGAGTCCCTGGATGACTGCAGTGTCCATGTATATAGTGCCATAGAGTCCCTGGATGACTGCAGTGTCCATGTATATAGTGCCATAGAGTCCCTGGGTGACTGCAGTGTCCATGTATATAGTGCCATAGAGTCCCTGGGTGACTGCAGTGTCCATGTATATAGTGCCATAGAGTCCCTGGGTGACTGCAGTGTCCATGTATATAGTGCCATAGAGTCCCTGGATGACTGCAGTGTCCATGTATATAGTGCCATAGAGTCCCTGGGTGACTGCAGTGTCCATGTATATAGTGCCATAGAGTCCCTGGGTGACTGCAGTGTTAATGTATATAGTGCCATAGAGTCCCTGGGTGACTGCAGTGTCCATGTATATAGTGCCATAGAGTCCCTGGATGACTGCAGTGTCCATGTATATAGTGCCATAGAGTCCCTGGGTGACTGCAGTGTCCATGTATATAGTGCCATAGGTCCCTGGGTGACTGCAGTGTCCATGTATATAGTGCCATAGAGTCCCTGGATGACTGCAGTGTCCATGTATATAGTGCCATAGAGTCCCTGGATGACTGCAGTGTCCATGTATATAGTGCCATAGAGTCCCTGGATGACTGCAGTGTCCATGTATATAGTGCCATAGAGTCCCTGGATGACTGCAGTGTCCATGTATATAGTGCCATAGAGTCCCTGGATGACTGCAGTGTCCATGTATATAGTGCCATAGAGTCCCTGGGTGACTGCAGTGTCCATGTATATAGTGCCATGGCTGGTGACTGCAGTGCCATGTATATAGTGCCATAGAGTCCCTGGATGACTGCAGTGTCCATGTATATAGTGCCATAGAGTCCCTGGATGACTGCAGTGTCCATGTATATAGTGCCATAGAGTCCCTGGATGACTGCAGTGTCCATGTATATAGTGCCATAGAGTCCCTGGATGACTGCAGTGTCCATGTATATAGTGCCATAGAGTCCCTGGATGACTGCAGTGTCCATGTATATAGTGCCATAGAGTCCCTGGGTGACTGCAGTGTCCATGTATATAGTGCCATAGAGTTCCCTGGGTGACTGCAGTGTCCATGTATATAGTGCCATAGAGTCCCTGGGTGACTGCAGTGTCCATGTATATAGTGCCATAGAGTCCCTGGGTGACTGCAGTGTCCATGTATATAGTGCCATAGAGTCCCTGGGTGACTGCAGTGTCAATGTATATAGTGCCATAGAGTCCCTGGGTGACTGCAGTGTCCATGTATATAGTGCCATAGAGTCCCTGGATGACTGCAGTGTCCATGTATATAGTGCCATAGAGTCCCTGGATGACTGCAGTGTCCATGTATATAGTGCCATAGAGTCCCTGGATGACTGCAGTGTCCATGTATATAGTGCCATAGAGTCCCTGGAGTGACTGCAGTGTCCATGTATATAGTGCCATAGAGTCCCTGGGTGACTGCAGTGTCCATGTATATAGGTTATGTATATAGTGCCATAGAGTCCCTGGATGACTGCAGTGTCCATGTATATAGTGCCATAGAGTCCCTGGGTGACTGCAGTGTCCATGTATATAGTGCCATAGAGTCCCTGGGTGACTGCAGTGTCCATGTATATAGTGCCATAGAGTCCCTGGGTGACTGCAGTGTCCATGTATATAGTGCCATAGAGTCCCTGGATGACTGCAGTGTCCATGTATATAGTGCCATAGAGTCCCTGGATGACTGCAGTGTCCATGTATATAGTGCCATAGAGTCCCTGGATGACTGCAGTGTCCATGTATATAGTGCCATAGAGTCCCTGGATGACTGCAGTGTCCATGTATATAGTGCCATAGAGTCCCCGGATGACTGCAGTGTCCATGTATATAGTGCCATAGAGTCCCTGGATGACTGCAGTGTCCATGTATATAGTGCCATAGAGTCCCTGGATGACTGCAGTGTCCATGTATATAGTGCCATAGAGTCCCTGGATGACTGCAGTGTCCATGTATATAGTGCCAGAGTAGGTCCCTGGATGACTGCAGTGTCCATGTATATAGTGCCATAGAGTCCCTGGATGACTGCAGTGTCCATGTATATAGTGCCATAGAGTCCCTGGATGACTGCAGTGTCCATGTATATAGTGCCATAGAGTCCCTGGGTGACTGCAGTGCTCCATGTATATAGTGCCATAGAGTCCCTGGGTGACTGCAGTGCTAATGTATATAGTGCCATAGAGTCCCTGGATGACTGCAGTGTCCATGTATATAGTGCCATAGAGTCCCTGGATGACTGCAGTGTCCATGTATATAGTGCCATAGAGTCCCTGGATGACTGCAGTGTCCATGTATATAGTGCCATAGAGTCCCTGGATGACTGCAGTGTCCATGTATATAGTGCCATAGAGTCCCTGGATGACTGCAGTGTCCATGTATATAGTGCCATAGAGTCCCTGGATGACTGCAGTGTCCATGTATATAGTGCCATAGAGTCCCTGGGTGACTGCAGTGTCCATGTATATAGTGCCATAGAGTCCCTGGATGACTGCAGTGTCCATGTATATAGTGCCATAGAGTCCCTGGATGACTGCAGTGTCCATGTATATAGTGCCATAGAGTCCCTGGGTGACTGCAGTGTCCATGTATATAGTGCCATAGAGTCCCTGGATGACTGCAGTGTCCATGTATATAGTGCCATAGAGTCCCTGGATGACTGCAGTGTCCATGTATATAGTGCCATAGAGTCCCTGGATGACTGCAGTGTCCATGTATATAGTGCCATAGAGTCCCTGGATGACTGCAGTGTCCATGTATATAGTGCCATAGAGTCCCTGGATGACTGCAGTGTCAATGTATATAGTGCCATAGAGTCCCTGGGTGACTGCAGTGTCCATGTATATAGTGCCATAGAGTCCCTGGATGACTGCAGTGTCCATGTATATAGTGCCATAGAGTCCCTGGGTGACTGCAGTGTCCATGTATATAGTGCCATAGAGTCCCTGGATGACTGCAGTGTCCATGTATATAGTGCCATAGAGTCCCTGGGTGACTGCAGTGTCCATGTATATAGTGCCATAGAGTCCCTGGATGACTGCAGTGTCCATGTATATAGTGCCATAGAGTCCCTGGATGACTGCAGTGTCCATGTATATAGTGCCATAGAGTCCCTGGATGACTGCAGTGTCCATGTATATAGTGCCATAGAGTCCCTGGGTGACTGCAGTGTCCATGTATATAGTGCCATAGAGTCCCTGGATGACTGCAGTGTCCATGTATATAGTGCCATAGAGTCCCTGGATGACTGCAGTGTCCATGTATATAGTGCCATAGAGTCCCTGGATGACTGCAGTGTCCATGTATATAGTGCCATAGAGTCCCTGGATGACTGCAGTGTCCATGTATATAGTGCCATAGAGTCCCTGGATGACTGCAGTGTCCATGTATATAGTGCCATAGAGTCCCTGGATGACTGCAGTGTCCATGTATATAGTGCCATAGAGTCCCTGGGTGACTGCAGTGTCCATGTATATAGTGCCATAGAGTCCCTGGGTGACTGCAGTGTCCATGTATATAGTGCCATAGAGTCCCTGGATGACTGCAGTGCCCATGTATATAGTGCCATAGAGTCCCTGGGTGACTGCAGTGCCCATGTATATAGTGCCATAGAGTCCCTGGGTGACTGCAGTGTCCATGTATATAGTGCCATAGAGTCCCTGGATGACTGCAGTGTCCATGTATATAGTGCCATAGAGTCCCTGGATGAGTGTCTGCAGTGTCCATGTATATAGTGCCATAGAGTCCCTGGGTGACTGCAGTGCCCATGTATATAGTGCCATAGAGTCCCTGGGTGACTGCAGTGCCAATGTATATAGTGCCATAGAGTCCCTGGATGACTGCAGTGTCCATGTATATAGTGCCATAGAGTCCCTGGATGACTGCAGTGTCCATGTATATAGTGCCATAGAGTCCCTGGGTGACTGCAGTGTCCATGTATATAGTGCCATAGAGTCCCTGGATGACTGCAGTGTCCATGTATATAGTGCCATAGAGTCCCTGGATGACTGCAGTGTCCATGTATATAGTGCCATAGAGTCCCTGGATGACTGCAGTGTCCATGTATATAGTGCCATAGAGTCCCTGGATGACTGCAGTGTCCATGTATATAGTGCCATAGAGTCCCTGGATGACTGCAGTGTCCATGTATATAGTTAGTCCTGGTCTGCCATATGAGTCCCTGGATGACTGCAGTGTCCATGTATATAGTGCCATAGAGTCCCTGGGTGACTGCAGTGTCAATGTATATAGTGCCATAGAGTCCCTGGGTGACTGCAGTGTCCATGTATATAGTGCCATAGAGTCCCTGGATGACTGCAGTGTCCATGTATATAGTGCCATAGAGTCCCTGGGTGACTGCAGTGTCCATGTATATAGTGCCATAGAGTCCCTGGATGACTGCAGTGTCCATGTATATAGTGCCATAGAGTCCCTGGATGACTGCAGTGTCCATGTATATAGTGCCATAGAGTCCCTGGATGACTGCAGTGTCCATGTATATAGTGCCATAGAGTCCCTGGGTGACTGCAGTGTCCATGTATATAGTGCCATAGAGTCCCTGGGTGACTGCAGTGTCCATGTATATAGTGCCATAGAGTCCCTGGGTGACTGCAGTGCCCATGTATATAGTGCCATAGAGTCCCTGGATGACTGCAGTGTCCATGTATATAGTGCCATAGAGTCCCTGGATGACTGCAGTGTCCATGTATATAGTGCCATAGAGTCCCTGGATGACTGCAGTGTCCATGTATATAGTGCCATAGAGTCCCTGGATGACTGCAGTGTCCATGTATATAGTGCCATAGAGTCCCTGGATGACTGCAGTGTCCATGTATATAGTGCCATAGAGTCCCTGGATGACTGCAGTGTCAATGTATATAGTGCCATAGAGTCCCTGGATGACTGCAGTGTCCATGTATATAGTGCCATAGAGTCCCTGGATGACTGCAGTGCTCCATGTATATAGTGCCATAGAGTCCCTGGATGACTGCAGTGTCCATGTATATAGTGCCATAGAGTCCCTGGGTGACTGCAGTGTCCATGTATATAGTGCCATAGGTCCTGGTGCGCAGTGTCCATGTATATAGTGCCATAGAGTCCCTGGATGACTGCAGTGTCCATGTATATAGTGCCATAGAGTCCCTGGATGACTGCAGTGTCCATGTATATAGTGCCATAGAGTCCCTGGATGACTGCAGTGTCCATGTATATAGTGCCATAGAGTCCCTGGGTGACTGCAGTGTCCATGTATATAGTGCCATAGAGTCCCTGGGTGACTGCAGTGTCCATGTATATAGTGCCATAGAGTCCCTGGGTGACTGCAGTGTCCATGTATATAGTGCCATAGAGTCCCTGGGTGACTGCAGTGTCCATGTATATAGTGCCATAGAGTCCCTGGGTGACTGCAGTGCCCATTGTTGTGCCTGGTCCCTGGTGACTGCAGTGTCCATGTATATAGTGCCATAGAGTCCCTGGATGACTGCAGTGTCCATGTATATAGTGCCATAGAGTCCCTGGGTGACTGCAGTGTCCATGTATATAGTGCCATAGAGTCCCTGGGTGACTGCAGTGTCCATGTATATAGTGCCATAGAGTCCCTGGGTGACTGCAGTGTCCATGTATATAGTGCCATAGAGTCCCTGGGTGACTGCAGTGTCCATGTATATAGTGCCATAGAGTCCCTGGGTGACTGCAGTGTCCATGTATATAGTGCCATAGAGTCCCTGGGTGACTGCAGTGTCCATGTATATAGTGCCATAGAGTCCCTGGATGACTGCAGTGTCCATGTATATAGTGCCATAGAGTCCCTGGATGACTGCAGTGTCCATGTATATAGTGCCATAGAGTCCCTGGGTGACTGCAGTGTCCATGTATATAGTGCCATAGAGTCCCTGGGTGACTGCAGTGTCCATGTATATAGTGCCATAGAGTCCCTGGGTGACTGCAGTGTCCATGTATATAGTGCCATAGAGTCCCTGGATGACTGCAGTGTCCATGTATATAGTGCCATAGAGTCCCTGGATGACTGCAGTGTCCATGTATATAGTGCCATAGAGTCCCTGGATGACTGCAGTGTCCATGTATATAGTGCCATAGAGTCCCTGGGTGACTGCAGTGTCCATGTATATAGTGCCATAGAGTCCCTGGATGACTGCAGTGTCCATGTATATAGTGCCATAGAGTCCCTGGATGACTGCAGTGTCCATGTATATAGTGCCATAGAGTCCCTGGGTGACTGCAGTGTCCATGTATATAGTGCCATAGAGTCCCTGGGTGACTGCAGTGCTTCCATGTATATAGTGCCATAGGTCCCTGGGTGACTGCAGTGTCCATGTATATAGTGCCATAGAGTCCCTGGGTGACTGCAGTGTCCATGTATATAGTGCCATAGAGTCCCTGGATGACTGCAGTGTCCATGTATATAGTGCCATAGAGTCCCTGGATGACTGCAGTGTCCATGTATATAGTGCCATAGAGTCCCTGGATGACTGCAGTGTCCATGTATATAGTGCCATAGAGTCCCTGGGTGACTGCAGTGCTAATGTATATAGTGCCATAGAGTCCCTGGGTGACTGCAGTGTCCATGTATATAGTGCCATAGAGTCCCTGGGTGACTGCAGTGTCCATGTATATAGTGCCTAGAGTCTCTGGGTGACTGCGTGTCCATGTATATAGTGCCATAGAGTCCCTGGGTGACTGCAGTGTCCATGTATATAGTGCCATTGGATGCCGGTGTGTCCCTGGATGACTGCAGTGTCCATGTATATAGTGCCATAGAGTCCCTGGATGACTGCAGTGTCCATGTATATAGTGCCATAGAGTCCCTGGATGACTGCAGTGTCCATGTATATAGTGCCATAGAGTCCCTGGGTGACTGCAGTGCTCATGTATATAGTGCCATAGAGTCCCTGGGTGACTGCAGTGTCCATGTATATAGTGCCATAGAGTCCCTGGATGACTGCAGTGTCCATGTATATAGTGCCATAGAGTCCCTGGATGACTGCAGTGTCCATGTATATAGTGCCATAGAGTCCCTGGATGACTGCAGTGTCCATGTATATAGTGCCATAGAGTCCCTGGGTGACTGCAGTGTCCATGTATATAGTGCCATAGAGTCCCTGGATGACTGCAGTGTCCATGTATATAGTGCCATAGAGTCCCTGGATGACTGCAGTGTCCATGTATATAGTGCCATAGAGTCCCTGGGTGACTGCAGTGCTAATGTATATAGTGCCATAGAGTCCCTGGGTGACTGCAGTGCTAATGTATATAGTGCCATAGAGTCCCTGGATGACTGCAGTGTCCATGTATATAGTGCCATAGAGTCCCTGGGTGACTGCAGTGTCCATGTATATAGTGCCATAGAGTCCCTGGGTGACTGCAGTGCCCATGTATATAGTGCCATAGAGTCCCTGGGTGACTGCAGTGTCCATGTATATAGTGCCATAGAGTCCCTGGGTGACTGCAGTGTCCATGTATATAGTGCCATAGAGTCCCTGGATGACTGCAGTGTCCATGTATATAGTGCCATAGAGTCCCTGGATGACTGCAGTGTCCATGTATATAGTGCCATAGAGTCCCTGGGTGACTGCAGTGTCCATGTATATAGTGCCATAGAGTCCCTGGATGACTGCAGTGTCCATGTATATAGTGCCATAGAGTCCCTGGATGACTGCAGTGTCCATGTATATAGTGCCATAGAGTCCCTGGATGACTGCAGTGTCCATGTATATAGTGCCATAGAGTCCCTGGATGACTGCAGTGTCCATGTATATAGTGCCATAGAGTCCCTGGGTGACTGCAGTGTCCATGTATATAGTGCCATAGAGTCCCTGGATGACTGCAGTGTCCATGTATATAGTGCCATAGAGTCCCTGGATGACTGCAGTGTCCATGTATATAGTGCCATAGAGTCCCTGGATGACTGCAGTGTCCATGTATATAGTGCCATAGAGTCCCTGGATGACTGCAGTGTCCATGTATATAGTGCCATAGAGTCCCTGGATGACTGCAGTGTCCATGTATATAGTGCCATAGAGTCCCTGGATGACTGCAGTGTCCATGTATATAGTGCCATAGAGTCCCTGGATGACTGCAGTGTCCATGTATATAGTGCCATAGAGTCCCTGGATGACTGCAGTGTCCATGTATATAGTGCCATAGAGTCCCTGGATGACTGCAGTGTCCATGTATATAGTGCCATAGAGTCCCTGGGTGACTGCAGTGTCCATGTATATAGTGCCATAGAGTCCCTGGATGACTGCAGTGTCCATTGTTTGTGTTTTAGTGCCATAGAGTCCCTGGATGACTGCAGTGTCCATGTATATATATAGTGCCATAGAGTCCCTGGATGACTGCAGTGTCAATGTATATAGTGCCATAGAGTCCCTGGGTGACTGCAGTGTTAATGTATATAGTGCCATAGAGTCCCTGGATGACTGCAGTGTCCATGTATATAGTGCCATAGGGTCCCTGGGTGACTGCAGTGTCCATGTATATAGTGCCATAGAGTCCCTGGATGACTGCAGTGTCCATGTATATAGTGCCATAGAGTCCCTGGATGACTGCAGTGTCCATGTATATAGTGCCATAGAGTCCCTGGGTGACTGCAGTGTCCATGTATATAGTGCCATAGAGTCCCTGGATGACTGCAGTGTCCATGTATATAGTGCCATAGAGTCCCTGGATGACTGCAGTGTCCATGTATATAGTGCCATAGAGTCCCTGGGTGACTGCAGTGTCCATGTATATAGTGCCATAGAGTCCCTGGGTGACTGCAGTGTCCATGTATATAGTGCCATAGAGTCCCTGGATGACTGCAGTGTCCATGTATATAGTGCCTAGAGTCCCTGGTGACTGCAGTGTCCATGTATATAGTGCCATAGAGTCCCTGGATGACTGCAGTGTCCATGTATATAGTGCCATAGAGTCCCTGGGTGACTGCAGTGTCCATGTATATAGTGCCATAGAGTCCCTGGATGACTGCAGTGTCCATGTATATAGTGCCATAGAGTCCCTGGGTGACTGCAGTGTCCATGTATATAGTGAGTGTATATAGTGCCATAGAGTCCCTGGATGACTGCAGTGTCCATGTATATAGTGCCATAGAGTCCCTGGGTGACTGCAGTGTCCATGTATATAGTGCCATAGAGTCCCTGGATGACTGCAGTGTCCATGTATATAGTGCCATAGAGTCCCTGGATGACTGCAGTGTCCATGTATATAGTGCCATAGAGTCCCTGGGTGACTGCAGTGTCCATGTATATAGTGCCATGAGTCCCTGGATGACTGCAGTGTCCATGTATATAGTGCCATAGAGTCCCTGGATGACTGCAGTGTCCATGTATATAGTGCCATAGAGTCCCTGGATGACTGCAGTGTCCATGTATATAGTGCCATAGAGTCCCTGGGTGACTGCAGTGCTAATGTATATAGTGCCATAGAGTCCCTGGGTGACTGCAGTGTCCATATATATAGTGCCTTAGAGTCCCTGGATGACTGCAGTGCTAATGTATATAGTGCCATAGAGTCCCTGGGTGACTGCAGTGCTAATGTATATAGTGCCATAGAGTCCCTGGGTGACTGCAGTGTCCATGTATATAGTGCCATAGAGTCCCTGGATGACTGCAGTGTCCATGTATATAGTGCCATAGAGTCGCTGAATGACTGCAGTGTCCATGTATATAGTGCCATAGAGTCCCTGGGTGACTGCAGTGTCCATGTATATAGTGCCATAGAGTCCCTGGGTGACTGCAGTGCTAATGTATATAGTGCCATAGAGTCCCTGGGTGACTGCAGTGCTAATGTATATAGTGCCATAGAGTCCCTGGATGACTGCAGTGTCCATGTATATAGTGCCATAGAGTCCCTGGATGACTGCAGTGTCCATGTACATAGTGCCATAGAGTCCCTGGGTGACTGCAGTGTCCATGTACATAGTGCCATAGAGTCCCTGGGTGACTGCAGTGTCCATGTATATAGTGCCATAGAGTCGCTGGATGACTGCAGTGTCCATGTATATAGTGCCATAGAGTCCCTGGATGACTGCAGTGTCCATGTATATAGTGCCATAGAGTCCCTGGGTGACTGCAGTGTCCATATATATAGTGCCATAGAGTCCCTGGATGACTGCAGTGTCCATGTATATAGTGCCATAGAGTCCCTGGGTGACTGCAGTGTCCATGTATATAGTGCCATAGAGTCCCTGGATGACTGCAGTGTCCATGTATATAGTGCCATAGAGTCCCTGGATGACTGCAGTGTCCATGTATATAGTGCCATAGAGTCCCTGGATGACTGCAGTGTCCATGTATATAGTGCCATAGAGTCCCTGGGTGACTGCAGTGCTAATGTATATAGTGCCATAGAGTCCCTGGGTGACTGCAGTGTCCATGTATATAGTGCCATAGAGTCCCTGGGTGACTGCAGTGTCCATGTATATAGTGCCATAGAGTCCCTGGGTGACTGCAGTGTCCATGTATATAGTGCCATAGAGTCCCTGGATGACTGCAGTGTCCATGTATATAGTGCCATAGAGTCCCTGGGTGACTGCAGTGTCCATATATATAGTGCCATAGAGTCCCTGGATGACTGCAGTGTCAATGTATATAGTGCCATAGAGTCCCTGGGTGACTGCAGTGTCCATGTATATAGTGCCATAGAGTCCCTGGGTGACTGCAGTGCTAATGTATATAGTGCCATAGAGTCCCTGGGTGACTGCAGTGTCCATGTATATAGTGCCATAGAGTCCCTGGGTGACTGCAGTGCCAATGTATATAGTGCCATAGAGTCCCTGGGTGACTGCAGTGCCCATGTATATAGTGCCATAGAGTCCCTGGATGACTGCAGTGTCCATGTATATAGTGCCATAGAGTCCCTGGATGACTGCAGTGTCCATGTATATAGTGCCATAGAGTCCCTGGGTGACTGCAGTGTCCATGTATATAGTGCTATAGGTCCCTGGATGACTGCAGTGTCCATGTATATAGTGCCATAGAGTCCCTGGGTGACTGCAGTGCTAATGTATATAGTGCCATATAGAGTCCCTGGATGACTGCAGTGTCCATATATATAGTGCCATAGAGTCCCTGGATGACTGCAGTGTCCATGTATATAGTGCCATAGAGTCCCTGGGTGACTGCAGTGTCCATGTATATAGTGCCATAGAGTCCCTGGATGACTGCAGTGTCCATGTATATAGTGCCATAGAGTCCCTGGGTGACTGCAGTGTCCATGTATATAGTGCCATAGAGTCCCTGGATGACTGCAGTGTCCATGTATATAGTGCCATAGAGTCCCTGGATGACTGCAGTGTCCATGTATATAGTGCCATAGAGTCCCTGGATGACTGCAGTGTCCATGTATATAGTGCCATAGAGTCCCTGGGTGACTGCAGTGCTAATGTATATAGTGCCATAGAGTCCCTGGGTGACTGCAGTGTCCATGTATATAGTGCCATAGAGTCCCTGGGTGACTGCAGTGTCCATGTATATAGTGCCATAGAGTCCCTGGGTGACTGCAGTGTCCATGTATATAGTGCCATAGAGTCCCTGGGTGACTGCAGTGTCCATATATATAGTGCCATAGAGTCACTGGATGACTGCAGTGCCCATGTATATAGTGCCATAGAGTCCCTGGATGACTGCAGTGTCCATGTATATAGTGCCATAGAGTCCCTGGATGACTGCAGTGTCCATGTATATAGTGCCATAGAGTCCCTGGATGACTGCAGTGTCCATGTATATAGTGCCATAGAGTCCCTGGGTGACTGCAGTGCTAATGTATATAGTGCCATAGAGTCCCTGGGTGACTGCAGTGTCCATGTATATAGTGCCATAGAGTCCCTGGATGACTGCAGTGCCCATGTATATAGTGCCACAGAGTCCCTGGATGACTGCAGTGTCCATGTATATAGTGCCATAGAGTCCCTGGATGACTGCAGTGTCCATGTATATAGTGCCATAGAGTCCCTGGATGACTGCAGTGTCCATGTATATAGTGCCATAGAGTCCCTGGATGACTGCAGTGCTAATGTATATAGTGCCATAGAGTCCCTGGATGACTGCAGTGTCCATGTATATAGTGCCATAGAGTCCCTGGATGACTGCAGTGCTAATGTATATAGTGCCATAGAGTCCCTGGGTGACTGCAGTGCTAATGTATATAGTGCCATAGAGTCCCTGGATGACTGCAGTGTCCATGTATATAGTGCCATAGAGTCCCTGGGTGACTGCAGTGTCCATGTATATAGTGCCATAGAGTCCCTGGGTGACTGCAGTGTCAATGTATATAGTGCCATAGAGTCCCTGGGTGACTGCAGTGTCCATGTATATAGTGCCATAGAGTCCCTGGGTGACTGCAGTGTCCATGTATATAGTGCCATAGAGTCCCTGGATGACTGCAGTGTCCATGTATATAGTGCCATAGAGTCCCTGGATGACTGCAGTGTCCATGTATATAGTGCCATAGAGTCCCTGGGTGACTGCAGTGTCCATGTATATAGTGCCATAGAGTCCCTGGATGACTGCAGTGTCCATGTATATAGTGCCATAGAGTCCCTGGGTGACTGCAGTGTCCATATATATAGTGCCATAGAGTCCCTGGATGACTGCAGTGTCCATGTATATAGTGCCATAGAGTCCCTGGGTGACTGCAGTGTCCATGTATATAGTGCCATAGAGTCCCTGGGTGACTGCAGTGCTAATGTATATAGTGCCATAGAGTCCCTGGGTGACTGCAGTGTCCATGTATATAGTGCCATAGAGTCCCTGGGTGACTGCAGTGCTAATGTATATAGTGCCATAGAGTCCCTGGATGACTGCAGTGTCCATGTATATAGTGCCATAGAGTCCCTGGATGACTGCAGTGTCCATGTATATAGTGCCATAGAGTCCCTGGATGACTGCAGTGTCCATGTATATAGTGCCATAGAGTCCCTGGATGACTGCAGTGTCCATGTATATAGTGCCATAGAGTCCCTGGATGACTGCAGTGTCCATGTATATAGTGCCATAGAGTCCCTGGATGACTGCAGTGTCCATGTATATAGTGCCATAGAGTCCCTGGATGACTGCAGTGTCCATGTATATAGTGCCATAGAGTCCCTGGATGACTGCAGTGTCCATGTATATAGTGCCATAGAGTCCCTGGATGACTGCAGTGTCCATGTATATAGTGCCATAGAGTCCCTGGATGACTGCAGTGTCCATGTATATAGTGCCATAGAGTCCCTGGATGACTGCAGTGTCCATGTATATAGTGCCATAGAGTCCCTGGGTGACTGCAGTGCTAATGTATATAGTGCCATAGAGTCCCTGGGTGACTGCAGTGCTATGTATTGTGCCTAGGTCCCTGGTGACTGCGTGTCCATGTATATAGTGCCATAGAGTCCCTGGATGACTGCAGTGCCCATGTATATAGTGCCATAGAGTCCCTGGATGACTGCAGTGTCCATGTATATAGTGCCATAGAGTCCCTGGATGACTGCAGTGTCCATGTATATAGTGCCATAGAGTCCCTGGATGACTGCAGTGTCCATGTATATAGTGCCATAGAGTCCCTGGGTGACTGCAGTGTCCATGTATATAGTGCCATAGAGTCCCTGGGTGACTGCAGTGTCCATGTATATAGTGCCATAGAGTCCCTGGGTGACTGCAGTGTCCATGTATATAGTGCCATAGAGTCCCTGGGTGACTGCAGTGTCCATGTATATAGTGCCATAGAGTCCCTGGATGACTGCAGTGTCAATGTATATAGTGCCATAGAGTCCCTGGGTGACTGCAGTGTCCATGTATATAGTGCCATAGAGTCCCTGGGTGACTGCAGTGTCAATGTATATAGTGCCATAGAGTCCCTGGGTGACTGCAGTGTCCATGTATATAGTGCCATAGAGTCCCTGGGTGACTGCAGTGCCAATGTATATAGTGCCATAGAGTCCCTGGATGACTGCAGTGTCCATGTATATAGTGCCATAGAGTCCCTGGATGACTGCAGTGTCCATGTATATAGTGCCATAGAGTCCCTGGATGACTGCAGTGTCCATGTATATAGTGCCATAGAGTCCCTGGATGACTGCAGTGTCCATGTATATAGTGCCATAGAGTCCCCGGATGACTGCAGTGTCCATGTATATAGTGCCATAGAGTCCCTGGATGACTGCAGTGTCCATGTATATAGTGCCATAGAGTCCCTGGATGACTGCAGTGTCCATGTATATAGTGCCAAGAGTCCCTGGATGACTGCAGTGTCCATGTATATAGTGCCAAGAGTCCCTGGATGACTGCAGTGTCCATGTATATAGTGCCATAGAGTCCCTGGATGACTGCAGTGTCCATGTATATAGTGCCATAGAGTCCCTGGATGACTGCAGTGTCCATGTATATAGTGCCATAGAGTCCCTGGGTGACTGCAGTGCTAATGTATATAGTGCCATAGAGTCCCTGGGTGACTGCAGTGCTAATGTATATAGTGCCATAGAGTCCCTGGATGACTGCAGTGTCCATGTATATAGTGCCATAGAGTCCCTGGATGACTGCAGTGTCAATGTATATAGTGCCATAGAGTCCCTGGATGACTGCAGTGTCCATGTATATAGTGCCATAGAGTCCCTGGATGACTGCAGTGTCCATGTATATAGTGCCATAGAGTCCCTGGATGACTGCAGTGTCCATGTATATAGTGCCATAGAGTCCCTGGATGACTGCAGTGTCCATGTATATAGTGCCATAGAGTCCCTGGATGACTGCAGTGTCCATGTATATAGTGCCATAGAGTCCCTGGATGACTGCAGTGTCCATGTATATAGTGCCATAGAGTCCCTGGATGACTGCAGTGTCCATGTATATAGTGCCATAGAGTCCCTGGATGACTGCAGTGTCCATGTATATAGTGCCATGAGTCCCTGGATGACTGCAGTGTCCATGTATATAGTGCCATAGAGTCCCTGGATGACTGCAGTGTCCATGTATATAGTGCCATAGAGTCCCTGGATGACTGCAGTGTCCATGTATATAGTGCCATAGAGTCCCTGGGTGACTGCAGTGTCCATGTATATAGTGCCATAGAGTCCCTGGGTGACTGCAGTGCCATATATAGTCCTGGTCCGGGCGCGGTGATATAGTGCCATAGAGTCCCTGGATGACTGCAGTGTCCATGTATATAGTGCCATAGAGTCCCTGGGTGACTGCAGTGTCCATGTATATAGTGCCATAGAGTCCCTGGGTGACTGCAGTGTCCATGTATATAGTGCCATAGAGTCCCTGGATGACTGCAGTGTCCATGTATATAGTGCCATAGAGTCCCTGGATGACTGCAGTGTCCATGTATATAGTGCCATAGAGTCCCTGGATGACTGCAGTGTCCATGTATATAGTGCCATAGAGTCCCTGGATGACTGCAGTGTCCATGTATATAGTGCCATAGAGTCCCTGGATGACTGCAGTGTCCATGTATATAGTGCCATAGAGTCCCTGGATGACTGCAGTGTCCATGTATATAGTGCCATAGAGTCCCTGGATGACTGCAGTGTCCATGTATATAGTGCCATAGAGTCCCTGGATGACTGCAGTGTCCATGTATATAGTGCCATAGAGTCCCTGGGTGACTGCAGTGCCAATGTATATAGTGCCATAGAGTCCCTGGGTGACTGCAGTGCCAATGTATATAGTGCCATAGAGTCCCTGGATGACTGCAGTGCCCATGTATATAGTGCCATAGAGTCCCTGGATGACTGCAGTGTCCATGTATATAGTGCCATAGAGTCCCTGGATGACTGCAGTGTCCATGTATATAGTGCCATAGAGTCCCTGGATGACTGCAGTGTCCATGTATATAGTGCCATAGAGTCCCTGGATGACTGCAGTGTCCATGTATATAGTGCCATAGAGTCCCTGGATGACTGCAGTGTCCATGTATATAGTGCCATAGAGTCCCTGGATGACTGCAGTGTCCATGTATATAGTGCCACAGAGTCCCTGGATGACTGCAGTGTCCATGTATATAGTGCCATAGAGTCCCTGGATGACTGCAGTGTCCATGTATATAGTGCCATAGAGTCCCTGGATGACTGCAGTGTCAATGTATATAGTGCCATAGAGTCCCTGGATGACTGCAGTGTCCATGTATATAGTGCCATAGAGTCCCTGGGTGACTGCAGTGTCCATGTATATAGTGCCATAGAGTCCCTGGGTGACTGCAGTGCCCATGTATATAGTGCCATAGAGTCCCTGGGTGACTGCAGTGTCAATGTATATAGTGCCATAGAGTCCCTGGGTGACTGCAGTGTCCATGTATATAGTGCCATAGAGTCCCTGGGTGACTGCAGTGTCCATGTATATAGTGCCATAGAGTCCCTGGATGACTGCAGTGTCCATGTATATAGTGCCATAGAGTCCCTGGATGACTGCAGTGTCCATGTATATAGTGCCATAGAGTCCCTGGATGACTGCAGTGTCCATGTATATAGTGCCATAGAGTCCCTGGATGACTGCAGTGTCCATGTATATAGTGCCATAGAGTCCCTGGGTGACTGCAGTGTCCATGTATATAGTGCCATAGAGTCCCTGGATGACTGCAGTGTCCATGTATATAGTGCCATAGAGTCCCTGGGTGACTGCAGTGTCCATGTATATAGTGCCATAGAGTCCCTGGGTGACTGCAGTGCTAATGTATATAGTGCCATAGAGTCCCTGGGTGACTGCAGTGTCCATGTATATAGTGCCATAGAGTCCCTGGGTGACTGCAGTGCTAATGTATATAGTGCCATAGAGTCCCTGGATGACTGCAGTGCCCATGTATATAGTGCCATAGAGTCCCCGGATGACTGCAGTGTCCATGTATATAGTGCCATAGAGTCCCCGGATGACTGCAGTGTCCATGTATATAGTGCCATAGAGTCCCCGGATGACTGCAGTGTCCATGTATATAGTGCCATAGAGTCCCCGGATGACTGCAGTGTCCATGTATATAGTGCCATAGAGTCCCCGGATGACTGCAGTGTCCATGTATATAGTGCCACAGAGTCCCTGGATGACTGCAGTGTCCATGTATATAGTGCCACAGAGTCCCTGGATGACTGCAGTGTCCATGTATATAGTGCCAGAGTCCCTGGATGACTGCAGTGTCCATGTATATAGTGCCATAGAGTCCCTGGATGACTGCAGTGTCCATGTATATAGTGCCATAGAGTCCCTGGATGACTGCAGTGTCCATGTATATAGTGCCATAGAGTCCCTGGGTGACTGCAGTGCTAATGTATATAGTGCCATAGAGTCCCTGGGTGACTGCAGTGCTAATGTATATAGTGCCATAGAGTCCCTGGATGACTGCAGTGTCCATGTATATAGTGCCATAGAGTCCCTGGATGACTGCAGTGCCAATGTATATAGTGCCATAGAGTCCCTGGATGACTGCAGTTTCCATGTATATAGTGACATAGAGTCCCTGGATGACTGCAGTGTCCATGTATATAGTGCCATAGAGTCCCTGGATGACTGCAGTGTCCATGTATATAGTGCCATAGAGTCCCTGGATGACTGCAGTGTCCATGTATACAGTGCCATAGAGTCCCTGGATGACTGCAGTGTCCATGTATACAGTGCCATAGAGTCCCTGGGTGACTGCAGTGTCCATGTATATAGTGCCATAGAGTCCCTGGATGACTGCAGTGTCCATGTATATAGTGCCATAGAGTCCCTGGATGACTGCAGTGCTAATGTATATAGTGCCACAGAGTCCCTGGATGACTGCAGTGTCCATGTATATAGTGCCATAGAGTCCCTGGATGACTGCAGTGTCCATGTATATAGTGCCATAGAGTCCCTGGATGACTGCAGTGTCCATGTATATAGTGCCATAGAGTCCCTGGATGACTGCAGTGCTAATGTATATAGTGCCACAGAGTCCCTGGATGACTGCAGTGTCCATATATATAGTGCCATAGAGTCCCTGGATGACTGCAGTGCTAATGTATATAGTGCCATAGAGTCCCTGGGTGACTGCAGTGTCCATGTATATAGTGCCATAGAGTCCCTGGATGACTGCAGTGTCCATGTATATAGTGCCATAGAGTCCCTGGGTGACTGCAGTGTCCATGTATATAGTGCCATAGAGTCCCTGGGTGACTGCAGTGCTAATGTATATAGTGCCATAGAGTCCCTGGGTGACTGCAGTGTCCATGTATATAGTGCCATAGAGTCCCTGGGTGACTGCAGTGTCCATGTATATAGTGCCATAGAGTCCCTGGATGACTGCAGTGTCCATGTATATAGTGCCATAGAGTCCCTGGATGACTGCAGTGTCCATGTATATAGTGCCATAGAGTCCCTGGGTGACTGCAGTGTCCATGTATATAGTGCCATAGAGTCCCTGGGTGACTGCAGTGTCCATGTATATAGTGCCATAGAGTCCCTGGATGACTGCAGTGTCCATGTATATAGTGCCATAGAGTCCCTGGGTGACTGCAGTGTCCATATATATAGTGCCATAGAGTCCCTGGATGACTGCAGTGTCCATGTATATAGTGCCATAGAGTCCCTGGGTGACTGCAGTGTCCATGTATATAGTGCCATAGAGTCCCTGGGTGACTGCAGTGCTAATGTATATAGTGCCATAGAGTCCCTGGTTGACTGCAGTGTCCATGTATATAGTGCCATAGAGTCCCTGGGTGACTGCAGTGCTAATGTATATAGTGCCATAGAGTCCCTGGATGACTGCAGTGCCCATGTATATAGTGCCATAGAGTCCCCGGATGACTGCAGTGTCCATGTATATAGTGCCATAGAGTCCCCGGATGACTGCAGTGTCCATGTATATAGTGCCATAGAGTCCCCGGATGACTGCAGTGTCCATGTATATAGTGCCATAGAGTCCCCGGATGACTGCAGTGTCCATGTATATAGTGCCATAGAGTCCCCGGATGACTGCAGTGTCCATGTATATAGTGCCACAGAGTCCCTGGATGACTGCAGTGTCCATGTATATAGTGCCATAGAGTCCCTGGATGACTGCAGTGTCCATGTATACAGTGCCATAGAGTCCCTGGATGACTGCAGTGTCCATGTATACAGTGCCATAGAGTCCCTGGATGACTGCAGTGTCCATGTATACAGTGCCATATACAGCAGAGGTCATACATGTTCATGTTATATGTTGTCCACTAACACAGTTTCTGTTTACTGCCCAGAGTATCATAAAGCCAAATAAGTACTGAATGATTGTCTGAGACTGTATCACACATGGCAAGCTTAGATACATCAGTATGTTATAGCAGGGTGAAAGTAAATTGTCAGAGATTTCAGCTTTCCCAGGTGCTGGTCCGGGTCCCTGTAGTGATAGCGCATGAGCTGATGATATCTTCAGGAAGTGACTGTTATGTGATTGTATCATCATTTCCTAGAGAGAAGACGCTGGAAATAAACAGAATATACTCAGAGATACAAGAACACCGCTGATCTCTAGTATATATACAGGATGTATGCTCAGTGATGTCACCGCTGCTGATCTCTAGTAAATGGATAGGCTGCATTCTCAGTGATGTCACCGCTGATCTCTAGTATATATATATATAGGCTGCATTCTCAGTGATGTCACTGATCTCTAGTAAATGGATAGGCTGTATTCTCAGTGATGTCACCGCTGATCTCTAGTAAATGGATAGGCTGTATTCTCAGTGATGTCACCGCTGATCTCTAGTATATATATATATATATATATAGGCTGCATTCTCAGTGATGTCACTGATCTCTAGTATATGGATAGGCTGTATTCTCAGTGATGTCACTGCTGCTGATCTCTAGTATATGGATAGGCTGTATTCTCAGTGATGTCACCGCTGCTGATCTCTAGTATATGGATAGGCTGTATTCTCAGTGATGTCACCGCTGCTGCTCTCTAGTATATGGATAGGCTGTATTCTCAGTGATGTCACCGCTGATCTCTAGTATATGGATAGGCTGTATTCTCAGTGATGTCACCGCTGCTGATCTCTAGTATATGGATAGGCTGTATTCTCAGTGATGTCACCGCTGCTGATCTCTAGTATATGGATAGGCTGTATTCTCAGTGATGTCACCGCTGCTGATCTCTAGTATATGGATAGGCTGTATGCTCAGTGATGTCACCGCTGCTGCTCTCTAGTATATGGATAGGCTGTATTCTCAGTGATGTCACTGCTGCTGATCTCTAGTATACGGATAGGCTGTATTCTCAGTGATGTCACCGCTGCTGATCTCTAGTATATATACAGGATGTATGCTCAGTGATGTCACCGCTGATCTCTAGTAAATGGATAGGCTGTATTCTCAGTGATGTCACCGCTGATCTCTAGTATATATATATATATAGGCTGCATTCTCAGTGATGTCACTGATCTCTAGTATATGGATAGGCTGTATTCTCAGTGATGTCACCGCTGATCTCTAGTAAATGGATAGGCTGTATTCTCAGTGATGTCACCACTGATCTCTAGTAAATGGATAGGCTGTATTCTCAGTGATGTCACCGCTGATCTCTAGTATATATATATATATATATATATATATATATATATATAGGCTGCATTCTCAGTGATGTCACTGATCTCTAGTATATGGATAGGCTGTATTCTCAGTTATGTCACTGCTGCTGATCTCTAGTATATGGATAGGCTGTATTCTCAGTGATGTCACCGCTGCTGATCTCTTGTATATGGATAGGCTGTATTCTCAGTGATGTCACCGCTGCTGCTCTCTAGTATATGGATAGGCTGTATTCTCAGTGATGTCACCGCTGCTGATCTCTAGTATATGGATAGGCTGTATTCTCAGTGATGTCACCGCTGCTGATCTCTAGTATATGGATAGGCTGTATTCTCAGTGATGTCACCGCTGATCTCTAGTATATGGATAGGCTGTATTCTCAGTGATGTCACCGCTGCTGATCTCTAGTATATGGATAGGCTGTATTCTCAGTGATGTCACCGCTGATCTCTAGTATATGGATAGGCTGTATTCTCAGTGATGTCACCGCTGCTGATCTCTAGTATATGAATAGGCTGTATTCTCAGTGATGTCACCGCTGCTGATCTCTAGTATATGGATAGGCTGTATTCTCAGTGATGTCACTGCTGATCTCTAGTATATGGATAGGCTGTATGCTCAGTGATGTCACCGCTGCTGCTCTCTAGTATATGGATAGGCTGTATTCTCAGTGATGTCACTGCTGCTGATCTCTAGTATATGGATAGGCTGTATTCTCAGTGATGTCACCGCTGCTGATCTCTAGTATACGGATAGGCTGTATTCTCAGTGATGTCACCGCTGCTCTCTAGTATACGGATAGGCTGTCACACTTCTGCCCCTTGTATTATAGGGCTGGCGGAGGGTCAGGAGATTACGGCAGGGGACGTAGAGTTTGCAGATGGAGCAGAACGTTTCCTCCGCACCCATCTCCGGCCGTCCATCACCTTCCCCTAATCCCCGGTATCCGCCGCTGGCAGCCCCAGCATCGTCTCTAGTCCTGCCAAAGCTGCTGCTAAAGCCGAGCACTGACCCGCACTGTACTGTTCTGCCCGGCTGCATCTGGTGGGTAAACAAGAGGAAGGAGCCAGAGGCCTCCAGCAACGCCAAACACCCCGGGGCCCCATGTCCCCCGCGCCCACTGCACCTATCACCCATCTCACATAACCCCGACCCCACAAACAGCCCCGTGCCCGCTGGATCAGCACCTGTGTAACACACAGGCCCAATCCCTCACATGCTGCAGGTTTGTTACAGAATTTCTGTGTCTGTCCCCTCTAAATGTGCACGTGCTGCAGCCCGAGGGACACAGACCAAAGTACCTGGGAGAAACCTGCCCCATGTGAATATCCCCCTACTAGGCGTGTCCATCACATGACCAGATCTGTGATTCACACACCGGAGGGGGGGGGGGGGTGTATACTTTTGTAGTAAATGTCTTTATTGTCTAAATGCATAAAATATTACATATATAAAAAAAAGAAATGTCTTGCTGTTTTGTGTTTCCATGGTTACAGACTACAAACCAGCCCTGTGTAGTCTGATCCTGAGGTCACTCGCTCAGCTCCTGCTTATGGGGGGGGGGGGGGTCTCTGAGACCTCTATAGTGATGGCTATCCTTCTATGATGGGTGGGGTCTGACCCCGCACAGATCAGCTGAGGTCCGGGGCTGTAACACCAGCCATGTCTGCTTTACAAGGAGCACTGCCACCGCCCCCACTGCCCGCCCGTGCTGCCGCCACTGCCCGCCCGTGCTGCCGCCACCCCCCTCAATCATCTGATCACTGGGGGAGCCTTGAAATTGGACCTTTGGAAACCCCTTTAGTAACCTACAGAAGAGGAGGGAACAGAAGCAACTGCAAGCTCCGACTACACCAGGCTCATCTGTAGTCTGTTACCATGGAAACACATAGAACTGGGAGGGCACAGCAGCTCCTCTTATGTGTGTGTGCATGGATTGGTGCAAAAGTATACACACCCTCTACCCCCTCCAATACCCATCCCGAGAGCGGCCGACATACAGGTCCCGCACAGCCTTGGGGGAGGGGGGCAGTAGTCAGAGCCCCTTGTTACAGCTGCTGCGTAGATGACAGGACAGCTGAGTAGGCCCACCTTATAGCGCCCCCTGTCGGCTTCCTCCAGTATACCTATGACAGACCTGCATCTGGTACAAGGGCCCCAGCCACAGGAAGGAGCCACAGGGCCGAGTATGTACAATGTCTTTAATCTCCTGCTTGTGTTGCTCATGCCGCTAAAACCCCATAAAGTGAAATTAAAGGAGTAGTTGGGACCCCCTGGGGTGCGGGGGAGGAGGAGGGGAAGGGTCCCGCCGATGACTGGTGTTGACATGAAGACCCTTTGTTTTCTGCAGCCATTCTAGTCACTTCCAGAGGGGGCGCTGTGGCAAACTCTTCTTCAGGGCCGCCAGGATACAAGTAAACTTTGGCAATGGCGCAGGATAAAAACCAGACAGTGCAAATGTGCCGCACAGTGCAGCTAAAACTATCTCCGGACCCCCCGGCCCCCATAAAAGCCCCAACCCTGGATTTTTGGCCCCGTAGTAACCCCTGCAGTATCGGCCATGTCAAGCAGAGCAGTTTGGTCGGTGATCGCCTCCTGCCAACACGCCCGTCTGTCGCTGGCAGCAAATGGAGGCAACAGAAAAAAAAACATGAAGGTAAATGGAATTGTGCCCGGGATGGGCGGAGCGCCCCAGTCCTGGAGGAGGGGTCCCCTGAAAAGTCCGGAGAACAAGGAGTGGTCCCAGGGTGATGGTCCTATCGCGCCACGTGGCTCCCGGGCAGCGTGCTATTGGCCATGCGGATGACCGGCAAGGGGTGCGCCTCCGTGTTGAACACCCAGTTGTCTAATGGTAGAAGGTCGTCGCTGGAGAAGAGAAGATACAGGTACCTGCGGGAGGGAGAGGGTTAATAGGGCGAGATAGTCTGCGGGGGGGGGGGGGGGGGACGGGCGACAGATGGGCCTGCGAGTGAGGGGGCAGGGCCTGCGAGTGAGGGGGCTGGGCCTGCGAGTGAGGGGGCTGGGCCTGCGAGTGAGGGGGCAGGGCCTGCGAGTGAGGGGGCTGGGCCTGCGAGTGAGGGGGCTGGGCCTGCGAGTGAGGGGGCAGGGCCTGCGAGTGAGGGGGCAGGGCCTGTGAGTGAGGGGGCAGGGCCTGTGCGTGAGGGGGCTATAACAGTAACCAAATATAAGCAAGGATCAGCTGTAGGAAACCTGCAATGCCCCTACAGGGCAAAGGAAGCATTACATAGTGTCCCCTCCCCCCATTGTAGCAGCCTCTGATTCGAATATTAAAGGGGGCCTCCTGATTTAGTACAAACCTCGACCTCTGGATAATGAGAAGTTCTGCAACTTTCTAATAAACTCAGACTGGGTTGTAATTGAATGCAACATTGTAACAAACCCTCAGCTTATGACTCAATTTAATGACCTAAAACCTATCAGGGGGGCGCTCACGCCTCAGCGCTACCTCCACACCGGGGGCGCTCACGCCCGCGCCCTCCACACCGGGGGCGCTCACGCCTCAGCGCTACCTCCACACCGGGGGGCGCTCACGCCTCAGCGCTACCTCCACACCGGGGGGCGCTCACGTCTCAGCGCTACATCCACACCGGGGGGCGCTCACGCCTCAGCGCTACCTCCACACCGGGGGGCGCTCACGCCTCAGCGCTACCTCCACACCGGGGGGCGCTCACGTCTCAGCGCTACATCCACACCGGGGGGCGCTCACGCCTCAGCGCTACCTCCACACCGGGGGGCGCTCACGCCTCAGCGCTACCTCCACACCAGGGGGCGCTCACGTCTCAGCGCTACATCCACACCGGGGGCGCTCACGCCACAGCGCTACCTCCACACCAGGGGGCGCTCACGTCTCAGCGCTACCTCCACACCAGGGGGCGCTCACGTCTCAGCGCTACATCCACACCGGGGGGCGCTCACGCCACAGCGCTACCTCCACACCAGGGGGCGCTCACGTCTCAGCGCTACATCCACACCGGGGGGCGCTCACGCCACAGCGCTACCTCCACACCGGGGGGCGCTCACACTTCACCACATCCATCAGGACATACAGACTAACTCTGGCACAGGTGTGAACGCAGCCTTAGAAAGTTGCAGAGCATTTACGGGAGAATAATCTGACAAACCCGACTCACTTCAGCGTCTCGGCTAGGAAGAAGCTCTGCTGGACGTCATCGTAGGCGGGGGCAGACGAGTACACGTCCTTCAGACCCGAGAAGCCGCCGCTCACCCTGCAGTACTTATCAATGGCCTGTAGAGGGAGACAAAGCCACAGCGAATGAGCACAGAGCAGAGACCTGGCAGACAGAGGGGGAGGGGCAGAGGACGCACCTGAGCAGCTTCCCAGCCCCAGTTTCGGTATTTGGGGTCATGGGTGAAGCGCCACATGTACCAGTACGTCTCAATCACCTCCGGTCTCAGGATGTAATATTTTTCGTTCTGTCGCACGGCGACGGCTTCTGCGCCGCCATCAAACTTAAATGCTTCAGGACCCAACTTGAGTACTGCGAGAAAACAGAGAGACTGAGGAGTCAGCGCTGCCCCCTATGTGCCCGGTGCGTACATTACCGCTCCCACAGTCCCCCCACACATCTACCTGTGCGGTCGTAGGACTCGTGACACGTGTGAGCGATCTCCGCGCCCAGCTGCAGGTAGTGTCCCGCTTTGTCCCCTGGGGACCCGTCTGCTCCTAGGGCCAACATGCCCCCGGCGAAGCAGGTCAGGTGACCCATTTTCCGCTCCAGGTGGCCGTTCTTCCACTCGCCAATAAACGTGAGGCCGCCGTTTGACTTCCGGATGAGATGCTTCTCGATGGCCTGGAGAGAACACGATGACAGGACTACTACCCCCATCATACAGACACTCAGCATGAATCCCACATATTACCCAGGAGGTGGCGCTACAGAACAATGACATCACACAGTACAGGGGTATCACCTACTCACCTCTATCGCGTTGTCATACATGTTCCGCGCATCCGTGTCAGTCCGGTCCGACACCAGCCAGGCCTTCAGGAGATACTCGTAGAAACTGTCACCTAGTCCACCCACCGATGTGTGGTCTGGAGGGACGGGAAGGGTTAATGGTGCACCCTATAACACACAGACACCCCTCCGGTACACGGGTCACCGGCACACACACAGACACCCCTCCGGTACACGGGTCACCGGCACACACACAGACACCCCTCCGGTACACGGGTCACCGGCACACACACAGACACCCCTCCGGTACACGGGTCACCGGCACACACACAGACACCCCTCCGGTACACGGGTCACCGGCACACACACAGACACCCCCTCCGGTACACGGGTCACCGGCACACACACAGACACCCCTCCGGTACACGGGTCACCGGCACACACACAGACACCCCTCCGGTACACGGGTCACCGGCACACACACAGACACCCCTCCGGTACACGGGTCACCGGCACACACACAGACACCCCTCCGGTACACGGGTCACCGGCACACACACAGACACCCCTCCGGTACACGGGTCACCGGCACACACACAGACACCCCTCCGGTCACGGGTCCCGGCACACACACAGACACCCCTCCGGTACACGGGTCACCGGCACACACACAGCACCCCTCCGGTACACGGGTCCCGGCACACACACAGCACCCCTCCGGTCCGGGTCCCGGCACACACACAGACACCCCTCCGGTCACGGGTCACCGGCACACACACAGCACCCCTCCGGTCACGGGTCCCGGCACACACACAGACACCCCTCCGGTCACGGGTCACCGGCACACACACAGCACCCCTCCGGTACACGGGTCACCGGCACACACACAGACACCCCTCCGGTACCGGGTCACCGGCACACACACAGACACCCCTCCGGTCACGGGTCACCGGCACACACACAGACACCCCTCCGGTACACGGGTCACCGGCACACACACAGACACCCCTCCGGTCACGGGTCACCGGCACACACACAGACACCCCTCCGGTCACGGGTCACCGGCACACACACAGACACCCCTCCGGTACACGGGTCACCGGCACACACACAGACACCCCTCCGGTACACGGGTCACCGGCACACACACAGACACCCCTCCGGTACACGGGTCACACTTACGTTGCCCCCAGCGTCCAGTTCTGGGATTCAGGTAATTCGGGTAAAGCCCATTAGGACGATCCATTTTCTGCAGAAGTTTTCTGATGTGCATGACCTGGAAAAGTATACAGTATGGCTGACATACAGGCTTGCGGTGTGACCTATGGCTGACGTACAGGCTAGCGGGGTGACCTATGGCTGACATACAGGCTTGCGGTGTGACCTATGGCTGACGTACAGGCTAGCGGGGGTGACCTATGGCTGACGTACAGGCTAGCGGGGTGACCTATGGCTGACGTACAGGCTAGCGGGGTGACCTATGGCTGACGTACAGGCTAGCGGGGGTGACCTATGGCTGACGTACAGGCTAGTGGGGTGACCTATGGCTGACGTACAGGCTTGCGGGGTGACCTATGGCTGACGTACAGGTTAGCGGGGTGACCTATGGCTGACGTACAGGCTAGCGGGGTGACCTATGGCTGACGTACAGGCTAGCGGGGTGACCTATGGCTGACGTACAGGCTAGCGGGGTGACCTATGGCTGACGTACAGGCTAGTGGGGTGACCTATGGCTGACGTACAGGCTAGCGGGGTGACCTATGGCTGACGTACAGGCTAGCGGGGTGACCTATGGCTGACGTACAGGTTAGCGGGGTGACCTATGGCTGACGTACAGGCTAGCGGGGTGACCTATGGCTGACGTACAGGCTAGCGGGGTGACCTATGGCTGACGTACAGGCTAGCGGGGTGACCTATGGCTGACGTACAGGCTAGTGGGGTGACCTATGGCTGACGTACAGGCTAGCGGGGTGACCTATGGCTGACGTACAGGCTAGCGGGGTGACCTATGGCTGACGTACAGGCTAGCGGGGGTGACCTATGGCTGACGTACAGGCTAGCGGGGTGATGTACAGGCTAGCGGTGTCCAGTGCACAGTAGGTGGCTGTATAACTATATGGGCAGGATGGAGAGGTAGGTGACTGTATAACTATGGGGGAGGGGCACTTACCTTGTTATAATACACAGGGTTCCCCGTCAGGTAGGTCAGGTGCACAAACTCCAGGTGCAGCGTCCCGAATTCTGCTAGGATACTACTGCCAGCCGACGCCCAGCCCCAGTTCCTGCCAACACCACTAGGAGAGGAGCAGGTATAAGAGACAGCACTCCGGACAAAGAGGGCGCCACTGAGCCAGGTACTGGCCATTTACCCCAATGTAACTTACCTCTTCAGGTTCACCATAGCCCAGGGAATGCCAGTTGGAGTGTTGAATGCAGGGAGTAGCTTCTCCGCCAGCAGCACCGCTTTATTCTTAAAGACCTGGAACAGGAGACAAAAAGCTCAGAGGTTAATTATACAGGGACTACTATCTGTTATCAGCCATGTCAGGAGAGGCCGACTGTAGGACAGGGGAATACAATCTATTACTATCTGTTATCAGCCATGTCAGGAGAGGCCGACTGTAGGACAGGGGAATACAATCTATTACTATCTGTTATCAGCCATGTCAGGAGAGGAGAGGCCGACTGTAGGACAGGGGACTACAATCTATTACTATCTGTTATCAGCCACGTCAGGAGGGGAGAGGCCGACTGTAGGACAGGGGAATACAATCTATTACTATCTGTTATCAGCCATGTCAGGAGGGGAGAGGCCGACTGTAGGACAGGTGAATACAATCTATTACTATCTGTTATCAGCCATGTCAGGAGGGGAGAGGCCGACTGTAGGACAGGTGACTACAATCTATTACTATCTGTTATCAGCCATGTCAGGAGGGGAGAGGCCGACTGTAGGACAGGGGAATACAATCTATTACTATCTGTTATCAGCCACGTCAGGAGAGGAGAGGCCGACTGTAGGACAGGGGAATACAATCTATTACTATCTGTTATCAGCCACGTCAGGAGAGGCCGACTGTAGGACAGGGGAATACAATCTATTACTATCTGTTATCAGCCACGTCAGGAGGGGAGAGGCCGACTGTAGGACAGGGGAATACAATCTATTACTATCTGTTATCAGCCATGTCAGGAGGGGAGAGGCCGACTGTAGTACAGGGGACTACAATCTATTACTATCTGTTATCAGCCACGTCAGGAGGGGAGAGGCCGACTGTAGTACAGGGGACTACAATCTATTACTATCTGTTATCAGCCACGTCAGGAGGGGAGAGGCCGACTGTAGTACAGGGGACTACAATCTATTACTATCTGTTATCAGCCACGTCAGGAGGGGAGAGGCCGACTGTAGTACAGGGGACTACAATCTATTACTATCTGTTATCAGCCATGTCAGGAGGGGAGAGGCCGACTGTAGGACAGGGGAATACAATCTATTACTATCTGTTATCAGCCACGTCAGGAGGGGAGAGGCCGACTGTAGGACAGGGGAATACAATCTATTACTATCTGTTATCAGCCATGTCAGGAGGGGAGAGGCCGACTGTAGGACAGGGGAATACAATCTATTACTATCTGTTATCAGCCGTGTCAGGAGAGGAGAGGCCGACTGTAGGACAGGGGAATACAATCTATTACTATCTGTTATCAGCCATGTCAGGAGGGGAGAGGCCGACTGTAGGACAGGGGAATACAATCTATTACTATCTGTTATCAGCCATGTCAGGAGAGGAGAGGCCGACTGTAGGACAGGGGAATACAATCTATTACTATCTGTTATCAGCCATGTCAGGAGGGGAGAGGCCGACTGTAGGACAGGGGAATACAATCTATTACTATCTGTTATCAGCCACGTCAGGAGAGGAGAGGCCGACTGTAGGACAGGTGAATACAATCTATTACTATCTGTTATCAGCCATGTCAGGAGGGGAGAGGCCGACTGTAAGACAGGGGAATACAATCTATTACTATCTGTTATCAGCCACGTCAGGAGAGGCCGACTGTAGGACAGGGGAATACAATCTATTACTATCTGTTATCAGCCACGTCAGGAGGGGAGAGGCCGACTGTAGGACAGGGGAATACAATCTATTACTATCTGTTATCAGCCATGTCAGGAGGGGAGAGGCCGACTGTAGTACAGGGGACTACAATCTATTACTATCTGTTATCAGCCACGTCAGGAGGGGAGAGGCCGACTGTAGTACAGGGGACTACAATCTATTACTATCTGTTATCAGCCACGTCAGGAGGGGAGAGGCCGACTGTAGTACAGGGGACTACAATCTATTACTATCTGTTATCAGCCACGTCAGGAGGGGAGAGGCCGACTGTAGTACAGGGGACTACAATCTATTACTATCTGTTATCAGCCATGTCAGGAGGGGAGAGGCCGACTGTAGGACAGGGGAATACAATCTATTACTATCTGTTATCAGCCATGTCAGGAGGGGAGAGGCCGACTGTAGGACAGGGGAATACAATCTTTTACTATCTGTTATCAGCCGTGTCAGGAGGGGAGAGGCCGACTGTAGGACAGGGGAATACAATCTATTACTATCTGTTATCAGCCATGTCAGGAGGGGAGAGGCCGACTGTAGGACAGGGGAATACAATCTATTACTATCTGTTATCAGCCATGTCAGGAGGGGAGAGGCCGACTGTAGGACAGGGGAATACAATCTATTACTATCTGTTATCAGCCATGTCAGGAGAGGAGAGGCCGACTGTAGGACAGGGGAATACAATCTATTACTATCTGTTATCAGCCATGTCAGGAGGGGAGAGGCCGACTGTAGGACAGGGGAATACAATCTATTACTATCTGTTATCAGCCATGTCAGGAGGGGAGAGGCCGACTGTAGGACAGGGGAATACAATCTATTACTATCTGTTATCAGCCATGTCAGGAGGGGAGAGGCCGACTGTAGGACAGGGGAATACAATCTATTACTATCTGTTATCAGCCATGTCAGGAGGGGAGAGGCCGACTGTAGGACAGGGGAATACAATCTATTACTATCTTATCAGCCATGTCAGGAGGGGAGAGGCCGACTGTAGGACAGGGGAATACAATCTATTACTATCTGTTATCAGCCACGTCAGGAGGGGAGAGGCCGACTGTAGGACAGGGGAATACAATCTATTACTATCTGTTATCAGCCACGTCAGGAGGGGAGAGGCCGACTGTAGGACAGGGGAATACAATCTATTACTATCTGTTATCAGCCGTGTCAGGAGGGGAGAGGCCGACTGTAGGACAGGGGAATACAATCTATTACTATCTGTTATCAGCCACGTCCGGAGGGGAGAGGCCGACTGTAGGACAGGGGAATACAATCTATTACTATCTGTTATCAGCCATGTCCGGAGGGGAGAGGCCGACTGTAGGACAGGGGAATACAATCTATTACTATCTGTTATCAGCCATGTCAGGAGAGGAGAGGCCGACTGTAGGACAGGGGAATACAATCTATTACTATCTGTTATCAGCCGTGTTAGGAGGGGAGAGGCCGACTGTAGGACAGGGGAATACAATCTATTACTATCTGTTATCAGCCACGTCAGGAGGAGAGGCCGACTGTAGGACAGGGGAATACAATCTATTACTATCTGTTATCAGCCACGTCAGGAGGGGAGAGGCCGACTGTAGGACAGGGGAATACAATCTATTACTATCTGTTATCAGCCATGTCAGGAGAGGAGAGGCCGACTGTAGGACAGGGGAATACAATCTATTACTATCTGTTATCTGCCATGTCAGGAGGGGAGAGGCCGACTGTAGGACAGGGGAATACAATCTATTACTATCTGTTATCAGCCATGTCAGGAGAGGAGAGGACGACTGTAGGACAGGGGAATACAATCTATTACTATCTGTTATCAGCCACGTCAGGAGGAGAGAGGCCGACTGTAGGACAGGGGAATACAATCTATTACTATCTGTTATCAGCCATGTCAGGAGGGGGAGAGGCCGACTGTAGGACAGGGGAATACAATCTATTACTATCTGTTATCAGCCACGTCAGGAGGAGAGAGGCCGACTGTAGGACAGGGGAATACAATCTATTACTATCTGTTATCAGCCATGTCAGGAGAGGAGAGGCCGACTGTAGGACAGGGGAATACAATCTATTACTATCTGTTATCAGCCACGTCAGGAGGAGAGAGGCCGACTGTAGGACAGGGGAATACAATCTATTACTATCTGTTATCAGCCACGTCAGGAGGAGAGAGGCCGACTGTAGGACAGGGGAATACAATCTATTACTATCTGTTATCAGCCACGTCAGGAAGGGAGAGGCCGACTGTAGGACAGGGGACTACAATTTATTACTATCTGTTATCAGCCATGTCAGGAGGGGAGAGGCCGACTGTAGGACAGGGGAATACAATCTATTACTATCTGTTATCAGCCGTGTCAGGAGAGGAGAGGCCGACTGTAGGACAGGGGAATACAATCTATTACTATCTGTTATCAGCCATGTCAGGAGGGGAGAGGCCGACTGTAGGACAGGGGAATACAATCTATTACTATCTGTTATCAGCCGTGTCAGGAGGGAAGAGGCCGACTGTAGGACAGGGGAATACAATCTATTACTATCTGTTATCAGCCATGTCAGGAGAGGAGAGGCCGACTGTAGGACAGGTGAATACAATCTATTACTATCTGTTATCAGCCATGTCAGGAGAGGCCGACTGTAGGACAGGGGAATACAATCTATTACTATCTGTTATCAGCCATGTCAGAAGGGGAGAGGCCGACTGTAGGACAGGGGAATACAATCTATTACTATCTGTTATCAGCCATGTCAGGAGGGGAGAGGCCGACTGTAGGACAGGGGAATACAATCTATTACTATCTGTTATCAGCCATGTCAGAAGGGGAGAGGCCGACTGTAGGACAGGGGAATACAATCTATTACTGTCTTATCAGCCATGTCAGGAGGGGAGAGGCCGACTGTAGGACAGGGGAATACAATCTATTACTATCTTATCAGCCACGTCAGGAGGGGAGAGGCCGACTGTAGGACAGGGGAATACAATCTATTACTATCTTATCAGCCACGTCAGGAGGGGAGAGGCCGACTGTAGGACAGGGGAATACAATCTATTACTATCTGTTATCAGCCGTGTCAGGAGGGGAGAGGCCGACTGTAGGACAGGGGACTACAATCTATTACTATCTGTTATCAGCCACGTCAGGAGGGGAGAGGCCGACTGTAGGACAGGGGAATACAATCTATTACTATCTGTTATCAGCCATGTCCGGAGAGGCCGACTGTAGGACAGGGGAATACAATCTATTACTATCTGTTATCAGCCATGTCAGGAGAGGAGAGGCCGACTGTAGGACAGGGGAATACAATCTATTACTATCTGTTATCAGCCGTGTTAGGAGGGGAGAGGCCGACTGTAGGACAGGGGAATACAATCTATTACTATCTTATCAGCCATGTCAGGAGGGGAGAGGCCGACTGTAGGACAGGGGAATACAATCTATTACTATCTGTTATCAGCCACGTCAGGAGGGGAGAGGCCGACTGTAGGACAGGGGAATACAATCTATTACTATCTTATCAGCCACGTCAGGAGGGGAGAGGCCGACTGTAGGACAGGGGAATACAATCTATTACTATCTGTTATCAGCCGTGTCAGGAGGGGAGAGGCCGACTGTAGGACAGGGAATACAATCTATTACTATCTGTTATCAGCCATGTCAGGAGAGGAGAGGCCGACTGTAGGACAGGGGACTACAATCTATTACTATCTGTTATCAGCCACGTCAGGAGGGGAGAGGCCGACTGTAGGACAGGGGAATACAATCTATTACTATCTGTTATCAGCCATGTCCGGAGAGGCCGACTGTAGGACAGGGGAATACAATCTATTACTATCTGTTATCAGCCATGTCAGGAGGGGAGAGGCCGACTGTAGGACAGGGGAATACAATCTATTACTATCTGTTATCAGCCATGTCAGGAGAGGAGAGGCCGACTGTAGGACAGGGGAATACAATCTATTACTATCTGTTATCAGCCGTGTTAGGAGGGGAGAGGGCGACTGTAGGACAGGGGAATACAATCTATTACTATCTGTTATCAGCCACGTCAGGAGGAGAGGCCGACTGTAGGACAGGGGAATACAATCTATTACTATCTGTTATCAGCCACGTCAGGAGGGGAGAGGCCGACTGTAGGACAGGGGAATACAATCTATTACTATCTGTTATCAGCCATGTCAGGAGAGGAGAGGCCGACTGTAGGACAGGGGAATACAATCTATTACTATCTGTTATCTGCCATGTCAGGAGGGGAGAGGCCGACTGTAGGACAGGGGAATACAATCTATTACTATCTGTTATCAGCCATGTCAGGAGAGGAGAGAGACCGACTGTAGGACAGGGGAATACAATCTATTACTATCTGTTATCAGCCATGTCAGGAGGGGAGAGGCCGACTGTAGGACAGGGGAATACAATCTATTACTATCTGTTATCAGCCACGTCAGGAGGAGAGAGGCCGACTGTAGGACAGGGGAATACAATCTATTACTATCTGTTATCAGCCACGTCAGGAGGAGAGAGGCCGACTGTAGGACAGGGGAATACAATCTATTACTATCTGTTATCAGCCACGTCAGGAAGGGAGAGGCCGACTGTAGGACAGGGGACTACAATTTATTACTATCTGTTATCAGCCACGTCAGGAAGGGAGAGGCTGACTGTAGGACAGGGGAATACAATCTATTACTATCTGTTATCAGCCATGTCAGGAGAGGAGAGGCCGACTGTAGGACAGGGGAATACAATCTATTACTATCTGTTATCAGCCATGTCAGGAGGGGAGAGGCCGACTGTAGGACAGGGGAATACAATCTATTACTATCTGTTATCAGCCATGTCAGGAGAGGAGAGGCCGACTGTAGGACAGGAGAATACAATCTATTACTATCTGTTATCAGCCATGTCAGGAGGGGAGAGGCCGACTGTAGGACAGGGGAATACAATCTATTACTATCTGTTATCAGCCATGTCAGGAGGGCAGAGGCCGACTGTAGGACAGGGAAATACAATCTATTACTATCTGTTATCAGCCATGTCAGGAGAGGAGAGGCCGACTGTAGGACAGGGGAATACAATCTATTACTATCTGTTACCAGCCATGTCAGTCCAGGTTGAGGAATGATTATCACTACTTCTAACATTATCAGCACACACTGCGGCTCTGCACAGCTCTATATCTAGTGTGTACCATTAGAATACACATTGAGCACAGCACCCCCCGTTAATTATGGCTCACTCAGGACATGTCCACAGTGTTCTCTATGATTTACAGGAAGAGTTAACAGAGACACCAGACCCTACAATATCAGATATAGCACAGCTGTCATGCACTCTCACTACTCAGCAGACACAGGAGGTGCAGATAACACAGAAGGACGACACCAGAGAGCACTAGCGGCAGGTTCTCACCTCTTGTCCAGACAAGTAGTATGCCGCCAGTAGACCACCGATGAACCGGATATTCACCTCAAACACCGACACCTCGGCATTCTGGAAGACAATGGACAGATCTAAGACAGCGGGAACACAAAGCAGCAGTAGTCATTCAGCCACCAGCAGAAGGCGCTGCAGCATGATAGACATCAGGGCCACGCACCATGGGGCCACTGTCCAGGATGTTTTATACTTCAAGTATGGTCTGAAGTTGCTGGCGGCCAACACTCACCACGCCAAAGTCCAGATTGTTGGTCACCCACTCCTGCCCATCGCGGAATTCATCCAGGAGCCCCATGATGTACAGGGTGTCCAGAGCGTCTACTATGGTGGCCCCCATCTGAGAGTTACCTGCGACAATCATAACAAGGGGTTAAACAGACAGATGCCAGCCGTGCCAGTCACATGTGCAAACCAGCTTAGCACCAGGATCTGCCAAATGTTGTAGTACCTGACAGTGCCACATGGGGCAGCGCAGCCTGTATGTCCTGTGCTGTGCTGTACCATGTGGGGCAGAGACAGGTCACATGACCTGCAGATAGATGTAGTCTCCAGCTGTCTAGTAGACATCAGGCTGCACCTCTGCTTGTGGTCAGTGGACGGAACAATAGATATGCATTACAAGGCTGAAAAACATTCAGTGACAGCTAAGAGTCTGCTACAATGTATCAGTCTGTTAGCTTCAGTGTAGGATATGTGCTGCCTACAACTGTCACAACCCCTCAGCTGTGTGATCAGGACTAGGTCCACTTCTGCATGTGTACATATATATAGTGTATATATATGGTGGTGTGTAATACTGAGTAGAAAATCCAGAAAACTTACCAAAAATATTTGTGGAGTGCCCCTTCCTGGCGATGGGCTTCAGCTCGTTGTGCCCCCAGCCATACTGTCTGTAATTGTCCCAGGCGTGCTTCATCATCTGCAGAGGGAGGGGGCATTACATCATTATATACTGCACACAAGTGTAATACACTATACTGCACACTAGTCAGGGCTCCTAGGACTATATATCTATAATACATAGTGTATGACACGGTCAGGGCTCCTAGCACTATATATCTATAATACATAGTGTATGACACTGTCAGGACTCCTAGGACTATATATCTATAATACATAGTGTATGACACTGTCAGGGCCCCTAGGACTATATATCTATAATACATAGTGTATGACACGGTCAGGGCTCCTAGGACTATATATCTATAATACATAGTGTATGACACTGTCAGGACTCCTAGGACTATATATCTATAATACATAGTGTATGACACTGTCAAGACTCCTAGGACTATATATCTATAATACATAGTGTATGACACTGTCAGGGCACCTAGGACTATATATCTATAATACATAGTGTATGACACTGTCAGGGCTCCTAGGACTATATATCTATAATACATAGTGTATGACACTATCAGGGCTCCTAGGACTATATATCTATAATACATAGTGTATGACACTGTCAGGGCTCCTAGGACTAAATATCTATAATACATAGTGTATGACACTGTCAGGACTCCTAGGACTATATATCTATAATACATAGTGTATGACACTGTCAGGGCTCCTAGGACTACATATCTATAATACATAGTGTGTGACACTGTCAGGGTTCCTAGAACTATACAGTGCCCTGCGAAAGTATTCGGCCCCCTTGAACTTTCCAACCTTTTGCCACATTTCAGGCTTCAAACATAAAGATATAAAATTTAAATTTTTTGGTGAAGAATCAACAACAAGTGGGACACAATCGTGAAGTGGAATGAAATTTATTGGTTATTTTAAACTTTTGTAAAAAATAATAAACTGAAAAGTGGGGCGTGCAATATTATTCGGCCCCCTTAAGTTAATACTTTGTAGCGCCCCCTTTTGCTGCGATTACAGCTACAAGTCGCTTGGGGTTGTCTCTATCAGTTCTTGCCCATTCTTCCTTGGAAAACAGCTGGAGCTCAGTGAGGTTGGATGGAGAGCGTTTGTGAACAGCAGTTTTCAGCTCTTTCCACAGATTCTCCATTGGATTCAGGTCTGGACTTTGACTTGGCCATTCTAACACCTGGATACGTTTATTTGGGAACCATTCCATTGTAGATTTGGCTTTATGTTTGGGATCATTGTCTTGTTGGAAGATAAATCTCCGTCCCAGTCTCAGGTCTTTTGCAGACTCCAACAGGTTTTCTTCCAGAATGGTCCTGTATTTGGCTCCATCCATCTTCCCATCAATTTTAACCATCTTCCCTGTCCCTGCTGAAGAAAAGCAGACCCAAACCATGATGCTGCCCCCACCATGTGTGACAGTGGGGATGGTGTGTTCAGGGGGATGAGCTGTGTTGCTTTTACGCCAAACATATCGTTTTGCATTGTGGCCAAAAAGTTGGATTTTGGTTTCCTCTGAGCAGAGCACCTTCTTCCACATGTTTGGTGTCTCCCAGGTGGCTTTTTATGGATATCTTTGAGAAATGGCTTTCTTCTTGCCATTCTTCCATAAAGGCCAGATTTGTGCAGTGTACAACTGATTGTTGTCCTATGGACAGACTCTCCCACCTCAGCTGTAGATCTCTGCAGTTCATCCAGAGTGATCATGGGCCTCTTGGCTGCATCTCTGATCAGTCTTCTCCTTGTTTGAGATGAAAGTTTAGAGGGACGGCCGGGTCTTGGTAGATTTGCAGTGGTCTGATACTCCTTCCATTTCAATATGATCGCTTGCACAGTGCTCCTTGGGATGTTTAAAGTTTGGGAAATCTTTTTGTATCCAAATCCGGCTTTAAACTTCTCCACAACAGTATCACGGACCTGCCTGGTGTGTTCCTTGGTCTTCATGATGCTCTCTGCGCTTTAAACAGAACCCTGAGCCTATCACAGAGCAGGTGCATTTATACGGAGACTTGTACACACAGGTGGATTATATTTATCATCATCAGTCATTTAGGACAACATTGGATCATTCAGAGATCCTCACTGAACTTCTGCACTGAGTTTGCTGCCGAAAGTAAAGGGGCCGAATAATATTGCACGCCCCACTTTTCAGCTTTTTATTTTTTACAAAAGTTTAGAATAACCAATAAATTTCGTTCCACTTCACGATTGTGTCCCACTTGTTGTTGATTCTTCACCAAAAAATTAAAATTTTATATCCTTATGTTTGAAGCCTGAAATGTGGCAAAAGGTTGAAAAGTTCAAGGGGGCCGAATACTTTCCCAAGGCACTGTACAGTACTGGGCCTGGCTGCTGCTGCTACTTGTAGTACTCCAGATCCTGTACTGGGCCTGGCTGCTGCTACTTGTAGTTCTCCAGATCCTGTACTGGGCCTGGCTGCTGCTACTTGTAGTTCTCCAGATCCTGTACTGGGCCTGGCTGCTGCTACTTGTAGTTCTCCAGATCCTGTACTGGGCCTGGCTGCTCCTGACTGACACTTGTGGCACTGGCAGAGGAGATGGAGCACTGGCCGAGTGAGGTGACTGGCAGTTGTAGTTCTCTCCTTATACAGCCTATCTTAAAGAATTCCCCCATGCTGTCATTATAGCGAGGATATAACCGCCATCCAGTAGTCATCCCCCTGTGTGACACTAATAATACTATCACACTGACACCACAGCAGAGTGCAGAGAATCCCCCCACTGATTGATTAAACTAAATTGTGTTCCACTAGTCCTGCAAGTATAATACTATAATCTCCAGACTAGTAATATCACATAATATACCGCACTGTAATACCACATAATATACCGCACTGTAATATCACATAATATACCGCACTGTAATATCACATAATATACCGCACTGTAATATCACACAATATACCGCACTGTAATATCACATAATATATTGTAATAACACAATATACCGCGCTGTAATATCACATAATATACCGCAGTGTAATAAAGCATAATATACTGTAGTGTAATATATATACTGCACTGTAGTGTAATATATAATATATATACTGTAGCATATAATATACTGTAGTGTAATATATACTACTGTAGTGTTATACTATACTGTAATATATATACTGTAGTGTAATATATAATATACTGTAGTGTAATATACCGTACTGTAGTGCAATATATAATATACCGTACTGTAGTGTAACATAATATACTGTAGCGTAATATGCCGTACTGTAGTGTAATATATAATATACCGTAGTGTAATATATAATATACTGTAGTGTAATATACCACACTGTAGTGTAATATATAATATACCGTAGCGTAATACACTGTACTGTAGTGTAATATATAATATACCGTAGTGTAATATATAATATACTGTAGTGTAATATATAATATACCATAGTGTAATATATTATATACTGTAATGTAATATATAATATACCAAACTGTATTGTAATATATAATATACCGTACTGTATTGTAATATATAATATACAGTACTGTAGTGTAATATATAATATACCGTAGTGTAATATATTATATACTGTAATGTAATATATAATATACCGTACTGTATTGTAATATATAATATACCGTACTGTATTGTAATATATAATATACCGTACTGTAGTGTAATATATAATATACCGTAGTGTAATATATACTGTAATGTAATATATAATATACCGTACTGTATTGTAATATATAATATACCGTACTGTAGAGTAATATATAATATACCGTAGTGTAGTGTAATATATAATATACCGTAGTGTAGTGTAGTATATAATATACTGCGCTGTAGTGTAATATATAATATACCGTAGTGTAATATATACCGTAGTGTAGTGTAATATATAATATACTGTAGTGTAATATATATACCGTAGTGTAATATATAATATACCGTACTGTATTGTAATATATAATATACCGTACTGTATTGTAATATATAATATACCGTACTGTATTGTAATATATAATATACCGTACTGTAGTGTAATATATAATATACCGTAGTGTAATATATTATATACTGTAATGTAATATATAATATACCGTACTGTATTGTAATATATAATATACCGTACTGTATTGTAATATATAATATACCGTACTGTAGTGTAATATATAATATACCGTAGTGTAATATATTATATACTGTAATGTAATATATAATATACCGTACTGTATTGTAATATATAATATACCGTACTGTATTGTAATATATAATATACCGTACTGTAGTGTAATATATAATATACCGTAGTGTAATATATTATATACTGTAATGTAATATATAATATACCGTACTGTATTGTAATATATAATATACCGTACTGTATTGTAATATATAATATACCGTACTGTAGTGTAATATATAATATACCGTAGTGTAATATATACTGTAATGTAATATATAATATACCGTACTGTATTGTAATATATAATATACCGTACTGTATTGTAATATATAATATACCGTACTGTAGTGTAATATATAATATACCGTAGTGTAATATATTATATACTGTAATGTAATATATAATATACCGTACTGTATTGTAATATATAATATACCGTACTGTAGTGTAATATATAATATACCGTAGTGTAGTGTAGTATATAATATACTGCGCTGTAGTGTAATATATAATATACTGTAGTGTAATATATACCGTAGTGTAGTGTAATATATAATATACTGTAGTGTAATATATAATATACCGTAGTGTAATATATAATATACCGCACTGTAGTGTAATAATGTCAGGTGTGCTCCATCATCTGGGGGGACTCCGCATCCCTCTCCTCCTCAGTGACAATGACTATATAGCGCTGCGGAATATGTTGGCGTTATATAAGCTCGCACCTCTTTGATCTTGTCACGCTTCTCTCGGATGTCGGCGTCTCCAGGGTCGCCATTCTTCAGTTCGGGCAGGTTGGGTACAGGGGCGAGGGGACGGGCGGGTTCTCCTTCTTCTTCAGCTCCTCCAGCAGTTTGCTCTTCTCAGTCTGGATCTCGGCCCGGATCTCTTCTCGGGATTTCTTCAGCTTCTCCTTGGCTTCCTCCAAGGCTCGCTCGTGGTCTGCGCGGATCTTATTCCTCAGCTGCTCCTCCTCCTCCCTGCAGAAAGAAGAACATATTCACATCCAGAGCTGCTGCTGACAACCAGGTCATGTACTGCAGTCACACCCAGAGCTGCATTCACAATTGTGCAGGCTTCCAGCACCTTGCTGCTGCAGTGCATTGTGGGAGGTGTAGGGTTTTCCCCAGCAGAAGGACTAATATAGGAAATCCTACCTCCGACAATGCAGCTCTGGATGTTACTGGAGAATGATATATGATGTATACAAGTGAAGCGATGACTTGGGGCAGGATGGGTGAGGAGTGGAGGCGACAGCAGAGGATAGGATGGGACATCAAATGGAAATGGTCTGAGCCCTGTGTGGGCCGGCTAACAAACCCAACTGGCACAGGGGTAATGGCTGCAGGAGGGGTGGGCAGAGCGAGACTAGACATGGACCTTCTGAAGGAGCACCACCATACTAGGCCTGCACTCCCTCACACTGATGATGTGTCAGTCTTCACTGTAGTTCTGGCATTCTATTCCTGTCTCAGTGACAATGCTGCAGCTGCCCCCTCCAGTGTACTATTCAGTAGTCACACCACTCCCCCCAGACTCTGACTAACGCTGACTACTCCACCGGCACCTCAGGTGGTAACATGCAGTAAGACACTCAGCTACTGCACAGTGTGAAGCCGCACCTAGAGGAGAGCGGCCCCGTGTGTCACACCACTAGTATACAGCAATATGGCGGCACTATTACTGCGCAGTGTGAAGCCGCACCTAGAGGAGAGCGGCCCCGTGTGTCACACACCACTAGTATACAGCAATATGGCGGCACTATTACTGCGCAGTGTGAAGCCGCACCTAGAGGAGAGCGGCCCCGTGTGTCACACACCACTAGTATACAGCAATATGGCGGCACTATTACTGCGCAGTGTGAAGCCGCACCTAGAGGAGAGCGGCCCCGTGTGTCACACACCACTAGTATACAGCAATATGGCGGCACTATTACTGCGCAGTGTGAAGCCGCACCTAGAGGAGAGCGGCCCCGTGTGTCACACACCACTAGTATACAGCAATATGGCGGCACTATTACTGCGCAGTGTGAAGCCGCACCTAGAGGAGAGCAGCCCCGTGTGTCACACACCACTAGTATACAGCAATATGGCGGCACTATTACTGCGCAGTGTGAAGCCGCACCTAGAGGAGAGCGGTCCCGTGTGTCACACACCACTAGTATACAGCAATATGGCGGCACTATTACTGCGCAGTGTGAAGCCGCACCTAGAGGAGAGCGGCCCCGTGTGTCACACACCACTAGTATACAGCAATATGGCGGCACTATTACTGCACAGTGTGAAGCCGCACCTAGAGGAGAGCGGCCCCGTGTGTCACACACCACTAGTATACAGCAATATGGCGGCACTATTACTGCGCAGTGTGAAGCCGCACCTAGAGGAGAGCGGCCCCGTGTGTCACACACCACTAGTATACAGCAATATGGCGGCACTATTACTGCGCAGTGTGAAGCCGCACCTAGAGGAGAGCGGCCCCGTGTGTCACACACCACTAGTATACAGCAATATGGCGGCACTATTACTGCACAGTGTGAAGCCGCACCTAGAGGAGAGCGGTCCCGTGTGTCACACACCACTAGTATACAGCAATATGGCGGCACTATTACTGCGCAGTGTGAAGCCGCACCTAGAGGAGAGCGGCCCCGTGTGTCACACACCACTAGTATACAGCAATATGGCGGCACTATTACTGCGCAGTGTGAAGCCGCACCTAGAGGAGAGCGGTCCCGTGTGTCACACACCACTAGTATACAGCAATATGGCGGCACTATTACTGCGCAGTGTGAAGCCGCACCTAGAGGAGAGCAGCCCCGTGTGTCACACACCACTAGTATACAGCAATATGGCGGCACTATTACTGCACAGTGTGAAGCCGCACCTAGGGGAGAGCGGCCCCGTGTGTCACACACCACTAGTATACAGCAATATGGCGGCACTATTACTGCACAGTGTGAAGCCGCACCTAGAGGAGAGCGGCCCCGTGTGTCACACACCACTAGTATACAGCAATATGGCGGCACTATTACTGCGCAGTGTGAAGCCGCACCTAGAGGAGAGCGGCCCCGTGTGTCACACACCACTAGTATACAGCAATATGGCGGCACTATTACTGCACAGTGTGAAGCCGCACCTAGAGGAGAGCGGCCCCGTGTGTCACACACCACTAGTATACAGCAATATGGCGGCACTATTACTGCGCAGTGTGAAGCCGCACCTAGGGGAGAGCGGCCCCGTGTGTCACACACCACTAGTATACAGCAATATGGCGGCACTATTACTGCACAGTGTGAAGCCGCACCTAGAGGAGAGCGGCCCCGTGTGTCACACACCACTAGTATACAGCAATATGGCGGCACTATTACTGCGCAGTGTGAAGCCGCACCTAGAGGAGAGCGGCCCCGTGTGTCACACACCACTAGTATACAGCAATATGGCGGCACTATTACTGCGCAGTGTGAAGCCGTACCTAGAGGAGAGCGGCCCCGTGTGTCACACACCACTAGTATACAGCAATATGGCGGCACTATTACTGCGCAGTGTGAAGCCGCACCTAGGGGAGAGCGGCCCCGTGTGTCACACACCACTAGTATACAGCAATATGGCGGCACTATTACTGCACAGTGTGAAGCCGCACCTAGAGGAGAGCGGCCCCGTGTGTCACACACCACTAGTATACAGCAATATGGCGGCACTATTACTGCACAGTGTGAAGCCGCACCTAGAGGAGAGCGGCCCCGTGTGTCACACACCACTAGTATACAGCAATATGGCGGCACTATTACTGCGCAGTGTGAAGCCGCACCTAGAGGAGAGCGGCCCCGTGTGTCACACACCACTAGTATACAGCAATATGGCGGCACTATTACTGCACAGTGTGAAGCCGCACCTAGAGGAGAGCGGCCCCGTGTGTCACACACCACTAGTATACAGCAATATGGCGGCACTATTACTGCGCAGTGTGAAGCCGCACCTAGAGGAGAGCGGCCCCGTGTGTCACACACCACTAGTATACAGCAATATGGCGGCACTATTACTGCACAGTGTGAAGCCGCACCTAGAGGAGAGCGGCCCCGTGTGTCACACACCACTAGTATACAGCAATATGGCGGCACTATTACTGCGCAGTGTGAAGCCGCACCTAGAGGAGAGCGGCCCCGTGTGTCACACACCACTAGTATACAGCAATATGGCGGCACTATTACTGCACAGTGTGAAGCCGCACCTAGAGGAGAGCAGCCCCGTGTGTCACACACCACTAGTATACAGCAATATGGCGGCACTATTACTGCGCAGTGTGAAGCCGCACCTAGAGGAGAGCGGCCCCGTGTGTCACACACCACTAGTATACAGCAATATGGCGGCACTATTACTGCACAGTGTGAAGCCGCACCTAGAGGAGAGCGGCCCCGTGTGTCACACACCACTAGTATACAGCAATATGGCGGCACTATTACTGCGCAGTGTGAAGCCGCACCTAGGGGAGAGCGGCCCCGTGTGTCACACACCACTAGTATACAGCAATATGGCGGCACTATTACTGCGCAGTGTGAAGCCGCACCTAGAGGAGAGCGGTCCCGTGTGTCACACACCACTAGTATACAGCAATATGGCGGCACTATTACTGCACATTGTGAAGCCGCACCTAGAGGAGAGCGGTCCCGTGTGTCACACACCACTAGTATACAGCAATATGACGGCACTATTACTGCACATTGTGAAGCCGCACCTAGAGGAGAGCGGCCCCGTGTGTCACACCACTAGTATACAGCAATATGGCGGCACTATTACTGCGCAGTGTGAAGCCGCACCTAGAGGAGAGCGGCCCCGTGTGTCACACACCACTAGTATACAGCAATATGGCGGCACTATTACTGCACAGTGTGAAGCCGCACCTAGAGGAGAGCGGCCCCGTGTGTCACACACCACTAGTATACAGCAATATGGCGGCACTATTACTGCACAGTGTGAAGCCGCACCTAGAGGAGAGCGGTCCTGTGTGTCACACACCACTAGTATACAGCAATATGGCGGCACTATTACTGCGCAGTGTGAAGCCGCACCTAGAGGAGAGCGGCCCCGTGTGTCACACACCACTAGTATACAGCAATATGGCGGCACTATTACTGCGCAGTGTGAAGCCGCACCTAGAGGAGAGCGGTCCTGTGTGTCACACCACTAGTATACAGCAATATGGCGGCACTATTACTGCACAGTGTGAAGCCGCACCTAGAGGAGAGCGGCCCCGTGTGTCACACACTAGTGTACAGCAATATGGCGGCACTATTACTGCACATTGTGAAGCCGCACCTAGAGGAGAGCGGCCCCGTGTGTCACACACCACTAGTATACAGCAATATGGCGGCACTATTACTGCACATTGTGAAGCCGCACCTAGAGGAGAGCGGCCCCGTGTGTCACACACCACTAGTATACAGCAATATGGCGGCACTATTACTGCACAGTGTGAAGCCGCACCTAGAGGAGAGCGGCCCCGTGTGTCACACACCACTAGTATACAGCAATATGGCGGCACTATTACTGCGCAGTGTGAAGCCGCACCTAGAGGAGAGCGGTCCTGTGTGTCACACACCACTAGTATACAGCAATATGGCGGCACTATTACTGCACATTGTGAAGCCGCACCTAGAGGAGAGCGGCCCCGTGTGTCACACACCACTAGTATACAGCAATATGGCGGCACTATTACTGCACAGTGTGAAGCCGCACCTAGAGGAGAGCGGCCCCGTGTGTCACACACCAGTAGTATACAGCAATATGGCGGCACTATTACTGCGCAGTGTGAAGCCGCACCTAGAGGAGAGCGGCCCCGTGTGTCACACACCACTAGTATACAGCAATATGGCGGCACTATTACTGCGCAGTGTGAAGCCGCACCTAGAGGAGAGCGGCCCCGTGTGTCACACACCACTAGTATACAGCAATATGGCGGCACTATTACTGCACAGTGTGAAGCCGCACCTAGAGGAGAGCGGCCCCGTGTGTCACACACCACTAGTATACAGCAATATGGCGGCACTATTACTGCGCAGTGTGAAGCCGCACCTAGAGGAGAGCGGCCCCGTGTGTCACACACCACTAGTATACAGCAATATGGCGGCACTATTACTGCGCAGTGTGAAGCCGCACCTAGAGGAGAGCGGTCCCGTGTGTCACACACCACTAGTATACAGCAATATGGCGGCACTATTACTGCGCAGTGTGAAGCCGCACCTAGAGGAGAGCGGCCCCGTGTGTCACACACTAGTATACAGCAATATGGCGGCACTATTACTGCGCAGTGTGAAGCCGCACCTAGAGGAGAGCGGCCCCGTGTGTCACACACCACTAGTATACAGCAATATGGCGGCACTATTACTGCACAGTGTGAAGCCGCACCTAGAGGAGAGCGGCCCCGTGTGTCACACACCACTAGTATACAGCAATATGGCGGCACTATTACTGCGCAGTGTGAAGCCGCACCTAGAGGAGAGCGGCCCCGTGTGTCACACACCACTAGTATACAGCAATATGGCGGCACTATTACTGCGCAGTGTGAAGCCGCACCTAGAGGAGAGCGGCCCCGTGTGTCACACACCACTAGTATACAGCAATATGGCGGCACTATTACTGCGCAGTGTGAAGCCGCACCTAGAGGAGAGCGGTCCCGTGTGTCACACACCACTAGTATACAGCAATATGGCGGCACTATTACTGCACAGTGTGAAGCCGCACCTAGAGGAGAGCAGCCCCGTGTGTCACACACCACTAGTATACAGCAATATGGCGGCACTATTACTGCACAGTGTGAAGCCGCACCTAGAGGAGAGCAGCCCCGTGTGTCACACACCACTAGTATACAGCAATATGGCGGCACTATTACTGCACATTGTGAAGCCGCACCTAGAGGAGAGCGGCCCCGTGTGTCACACACCACTAGTATACAGCAATATGGCGGCACTATTACTGCACAGTGTGAAGCCGCACCTAGAGGAGAGCGGTCCCGTGTGTCACACCACTAGTATACAGCAATATGGCGGCACTATTACTGCACAGTGTGAAGCCGCACCTAGAGGAGAGCGGCCCCGTGTGTCACACACCACTAGTATACAGCAATATGGCGGCACTATTACTGCACAGTGTGAAGCCGCACCTAGAGGAGAGCGGTCCTGTGTGTCACACACCACTAGTATACAGCAATATGGCGGCACTATTACTGCACAGTGTGAAGCCGCACCTAGAGGAGAGCGGCCCCGTGTGTCACACCACTAGTATACAGCAATATGGCGGCACTATTACTGCGCAGTGTGAAGCCGCACCTAGAGGAGAGCGGCCCCGTGTGTCACACCACTAGTATACAGCAATATGGCGGCACTATTACTGCACAGTGTGAAGCCGCACCTAGAGGAGAGCAGCCCCGTGTGTCACACACCACTAGTATACAGCAATATGGCGGCACTATTACTGCACAGTGTGAAGCCGCACCTAGAGGAGAGCGGCCCCGTGTGTCACACACCACTAGTATACAGCAATATGGCGGCACTATTACTGCACAGTGTGAAGCCGCACCTAGAGGAGAGCGGCCCCGTGTGTCACACACCACTAGTATACAGCAATATGGCGGCACTATTACTGCACAGTGTGAAGCCGCACCTAGAGGAGAGCAGCCCCGTGTGTCACACACCACTAGTATACAGCAATATGGCGGCACTATTACTGCACAGTGTGAAGCCGCACCTAGAGGAGAGCGGTCCCGTGTGTCACACACCACTAGTATACAGCAATATGGCGGCACTATTACTGCGCAGTGTGAAGCCGCACCTAGAGGAGAGCGGCCCCGTGTGTCACACACCACTAGTATACAGCAATATGGCGGCACTATTACTGCGCAGTGTGAAGCCGCACCTAGAGGAGAGCGGCCCCGTGTGTCACACCACTAGTATACAGCAATATGGCGGCACTATTACTGCACAGTGTGAAGCCGCACCTAGAGGAGAGCGGTCCCGTGTGTCACACACCACTAGTATACAGCAATATGGCGGCACTATTACTGCACAGTGTGAAGCCGCACCTAGAGGAGAGCGGCCCCGTGTGTCACACACCACTAGTATACAGCAATATGGCGGCACTATTACTGCACAGTGTGAAGCCGCACCTAGAGGAGAGCGGTCCCGTGTGTCACACACCACTAGTATACAGCAATATGGCGGCACTATTACTGCGCAGTGTAAAGCCGCACCTAGAGGAGAGCGGCCCCGTGTGTCACACACCACTAGTATACAGCAATATGGCGGCACTATTACTGCGCAGTGTGAAGCCGCACCTAGAGGAGAGCGGCCCCGTGTGTCACACCACTAGTATACAGCAATATGGCGGCACTATTACTGCGCAGTGTGAAGCCGCACCTAGAGGAGAGCGGCCCCGTGTGTCACACCACTAGTATACAGCAATATGGCGGCACTATTACTGCACAGTGTGAAGCCGCACCTAGAGGAGAGCGGCCCCGTGTGTCACACACCACTAGTATACAGCAATATGGCGGCACTATTACTGCACAGTGTGAAGCCGCACCTAGAGGAGAGCGGTCCCGTGTGTCACACACCACTAGTATACAGCAATATGGCGGCACTATTACTGCGCAGTGTAAAGCCGCACCTAGAGGAGAGCGGCCCCGTGTGTCACACACCACTAGTATACAGCAATATGGCGGCACTATTACTGCACAGTGTGAAGCCGCACCTAGAGGAGAGCAGCCCCGTGTGTCACACACCACTAGTATACAGCAATATGGCGGCACTATTACTGCACAGTGTGAAGCCGCACCTAGAGGAGAGCGGCCCCGTGTGTCACACACCACTAGTATACAGCAATATGGCGGCACTATTACTGCGCAGTGTGAAGCCGCACCTAGAGGAGAGCGGCCCCGTGTGTCACACCACTAGTATACAGCAATATGGCGGCACTATTACTGCACAGTGTGAAGCTGCACCTAGAGGAGAGCAGCCCCGTGTGTCACACACCACTAGTATACAGCAATATGGCGGCACTATTACTGCACAGTGTGAAGCCGCACCTAGAGGAGAGCGGTCCCGTGTGTCACACACCACTAGTATACAGCAATATGGCGGCACTATTACTGCACAGTGTGAAGCCGCACCTAGAGGAGAGCGGCCCCGTGTGTCACACACCACTAGTATACAGCAATATGGCGGCACTATTACTGCGCAGTGTGAAGCCGCACCTAGAGGAGAGCGGTCCCGTGTGTCACACACCACTAGTATACAGCAATATGGCGGCACTATTACTGCGCAGTGTGAAGCCGCACCTAGAGGAGAGCGGCCCCGTGTGTCACACACCACTAGTATACAGCAATATGGCGGCACTATTACTGCGCAGTGTGAAGCCGCACCTAGAGGAGAGCGGCCCCGTGTGTCACACCACTAGTATACAGCAATATGGCGGCACTATTACTGCACAGTGTGAAGCCGCACCTAGAGGAGAGCGGCCCCGTGTGTCACACACCACTAGTATACAGCAATATGGCGGCACTATTACTGCGCAGTGTGAAGCCGCACCTAGAGGAGAGCGGCCCCGTGTGTCACACACCACTAGTATACAGCAATATGGCGGCACTATTACTGCGCAGTGTGAAGCCGCACCTAGAGGAGAGCGGCCCCGTGTGTCACACACCACTAGTATACAGCAATATGGCGGCACTATTACTGCGCAGTGTGAAGCCGCACCTAGAGGAGAGCGGCCCCGTGTGTCACACACCACTAGTATACAGCAATATGGCGGCACTATTACTGCGCAGTGTGAAGCCGCACCTAGAGGAGAGCGGCCCCGTGTGTCACACACCACTAGTATACAGCAATATGGCGGCACTATTACTGCGCAGTGTGAAGCCGCACCTAGAGGAGAGCGGTCCCGTGTGTCACACACCACTAGTATACAGCAATATGGCGGCACTATTACTGCGCAGTGTGAAGCCGCACCTAGAGGAGAGCGGCCCCGTGTGTCACACACCACTAGTATACAGCAATATGGCGGCACTATTACTGCGCAGTGTGAAGCCGCACCTAGAGGAGAGCGGTCCTGTGTGTCACACACCACTAGTATACAGCAATATGGCGGCACTATTACTGCGCAGTGTGAAGCCGCACCTAGAGGAGAGCGGCCCCGTGTGTCACACACCACTAGTATACAGCAATATGGCGGCACTATTACTGCGCAGTGTGAAGCCGCACCTAGAGGAGAGCGGCCCCGTGTGTCACACACCACTAGTATACAGCAATATGGCGGCACTATTACTGCACAGTGTGAAGCCGCACCTAGAGGAGAGCGGCCCCGTGTGTCACACACCACTAGTATACAGCAATATGGCGGCACTATTACTGCACAGTGTGAAGCCGCACCTAGAGGAGAGCGGCCCCGTGTGTCACACACCACTAGTATACAGCAATATGGCGGCACTATTACTGCACAGTGTGAAGCCGCACCTAGAGGAGAGCGGCCCCGTGTGTCACACACCACTAGTATACAGCAATATGGCGGCACTATTACTGCACATTGTGAAGCCGCACCTAGAGGAGAGCGGCCCCGTGTGTCACACACTAGTATACAGCAATATGGCGGCACTATTACTGCACAGTGTGAAGCCGCACCTAGAGGAGAGCGGCCCCGTGTGTCACACACCACTAGTATACAGCAATATGGCGGCACTATTACTGCACAGTGTGAAGCCGCACCTAGAGGAGAGCGGCCCCGTGTGTCACACACCACTAGTATACAGCAATATGGCGGCACTATTACTGCACATTGTGAAGCCGCACCTAGAGGAGAGCGGCCCCGTGTGTCACACACCACTAGTATACAGCAATATGGCGGCACTATTACTGCGCAGTGTGAAGCCGCACCTAGAGGAGAGCGGCCCCGTGTGTCACACACCACTAGTATACAGCAATATGGCGGCACTATGACAATGTAGGCTGCTGGCTGTTAATCTGACCAGTGTGTACAGTACAGAGGAATGCCTAACGTGTGAACAGCCCCTAATACTTCACTTCTACAGTCTGCCCCGAGCTCAGATAAACTTCCTGTCAATAATAAGAGGCAAGGCAAAGACCGGATAGAGGATGAACGGGCCTGGACTAAACACCTGTACACACTAAGACTGTACATATACACACAGCAGACTGTACATATACACACAGCAGACTGTACATATACACACAGCAGACTGTACACACACACAGCAGACTGTACACACACACAGCAGATTGTACATATACACACAGCAGACTGTACATATACACACAGCAGACTGTACACACACACAGCAGACTGTACATATACACACAGCAGACTGTACACACACACAGCAGATTGTACATATACACACAGCAGACTGTACACACACAGCAGACTGTACACACACAGCAGACTGTACACACACAGCAGACTGTACACACACAGCAGACTGTACACACACACAGCAGACTGTACATATACACACAGCAGACTGTACACACACAGCAGACTGTACACACACAGCAGACTGTACATATATATACACAGACTGTACACACACAGACTGTACACACACACAGCAGACTGTACATATACACACAGCAGACTGTACACACACACAGCAGACTGTACATATACACACAGCAGACTGTACACACACACAGCAGACTGTACACACACACAGCAGACTGTACATATACACACAGCAGACTGTACACACACAGCAGACTGTACACACACAGCAGACTGTACATATATATACACACAGACTGTACACACACACAGCAGACTGTACACACACACAGCAGACTGTACATATACACACAACAGACTGTACACACACAGCAGACTGTACACACACAGCAGACTGTACATATACACACAGCAGACTGTACACACACACAGCAGACTGTACACACACACAGCAGACTGTACATATACACACAGCAGACTGTACACACACAGCAGACTGTACACACACAGCAGACTGTACATATATATACACACAGACTGTACACACACACAGCAGACTGTACACACACACAGCAGACTGTACATATACACACAACAGACTGTACACACACAGCAGACTGTACACACACAGCAGACTGTACATATACACACAGCAGACTGTACACACACACAGCAGACTGTACACACACACAGCAGACTGTACATATACACACAGCAGACTGTACACACACACAGCAGACTGTACATATACACACAGCAGACTGTACATATACACACAGCAGACTGTACACACACACAGCAGACTGTACCCACACACAACAGACTGTACCCACACACAGCAGACTGTACACACACACAGCAGACTGTACATATACACACAGCAGACTGTACACACACAGCAGACTGTACACACACACAGCAGACTGTACACACACACAGCAGACTGTACACACACACAGCAGACTGTACATACACACAGCAGACTGTACATATACACACAGCAGACTGTACACACACAGCAGACTGTACATATATATACACACAGGCTGTACACACACACAGCAGACTGCACACACACAGCAGACTGTACATATACACACAACAGACTGTACACACACAGCAGACTGTACATATACACACAGCAGACTGTACACACACACAGCAGACTACATATACACACAGCAGACTGTACACACACACAGCAGACTGTACACACACACAGCAGACTGTACACACACACAGCAGACTGCACATATACACACAGCAGACTGTACACACACAGCAGACTGTACACACACAGCAGACTGTACACACACAGCAGACTGTACACACACAGCAGACTGTACATATATATACACACAGACTGTACACACACACAGCAGACTGTACACACACACAGCAGACTGTACATATACACACAACAGACTGTACACACACAGCAGACTGTACATATACACACAGCAGACTGTACATATACACACAGCAGACTGTACACACACACAGCAGACTGTACATATACACACAGCAGACTGTACACACACAGCAGACTGTACATATACACAGCAGACTGTACATATATATACACACAGACTGTACACACACACAGCAGACTGTACATACACACAGCAGACTGTACACACACACACAGCAGACTGTACATATACACACAGCAGACTGTACACACACACAGCAGACTGTACATATACACACAGCAGACTGTACACACAGCAGACTGTACATATACACACAGACTGTACACACACACAGCAGACTGTACACATACACACAGACTGTACACATACACAGCAGACTGTACACACACAGCAGACTGTACATATATATACACACAGACTGTACACACACAGCAGACTGTACACACACACAGCATACTGTACATATACACACAGCAGACTGTACATATATATACACACAGACTGTACACACACACAGCAGACTGTACATATACACACAGCAGACTGTACATATACACACAGACTGTACACACACAGCAGACTGTACACACAGCAGACTGTACATATACACACAGACTGTACACACACACACAGCAGACTGTACATATATATACACACAGACTGTACACACACACACAGCAGACTGTACACACACACAGCAGACTGTACACACACAGCAGACTGTACATATACACACAGCAGACTGTACATATACACACAGCAGACTGTACATATACACACAGCAGACTGTACCCACACACAGTAGACTGTACACACACACAGCAGACTGTACACACACACAGCAGACTGTACACACACACAGCAGACTGTACACACACACAGCAGACTGTACACACACAGCAGACTGTACACACACACTGCAGACTGTACACACACAGCAGACTGTACCCACACACAGCAGACTGTACCCACACACAGCAGACTGTACACACACACAGCAGACTGTACACACACAGCAGACTGTACACACACAGCAGACTGTACACACATAGCAGACTGTACATACACACACAGACTGTACACACACAGCAGACTGTACATATATATACACACAGACGGTACACACACACAGCAGACTGTTCATACACACAGCAGACCACACACACAGCAGACTGTACATACACACACATCAGACTGTACACACACACAGCAGATTGTACATACACACACAGCAGACTGTACACACACAGCAGACTGTACACACACAGCAGACTGTACATACACAGCAGACTGTACACACACAGCAGACTGTACACACACAGCAGACTGTACACACACAGCAGACTGAACACACACAGCAGACTGAACACACACAGCAGACTGTACATACACAGCAGACTGTACACACACAGCAGACTGTACACACACAGCAGACTGTACACACACACAGCAGACTGAACACACACAGCAGACTGTACATACACACACAGACTGTACACACACAGCAGACTGTACATATATATACACACAGACTGTACACACAGCAGACTGTACACACACACAGCAGACTGTACATATACACACAGCAGACTGTACACACATATACACACAGCAGACTGTACACACACACAGCAGACTGTACATATACACACAGCAGACTGTACACACACACAGCAGACTGTACACACACACAGCAGACTGTACATACACACAGCAGACTGTACACACACACACACACAGCAGACTGTACACACACACAGCAGACTGTACATACACACAGCAGACTGTACATATACACACAGACTGACTGTACATACACACAGCAGACTGTACACACACAGCAGACTGTACACACACAGCAGACTGTACACACACACAGACTGTACACACACACAGCAGACTGTTCACACACACAGCAGACTGTACACACACAGCAGACTGTACACACACAGCAGACTGTACACACACACACAGCAGACTGTACACACACACAGCAGACTGTACCCACACACAGCAGACTGTACCCACACACAGCAGACTGTACACACACACAGCAGACTGTACACACACACAGCAGACTGTACCCACACAGCAGACTGTACATATACACACAGCAGACTGTACACACATATACACACAGCAGACTGTACACACACAGCAGACTGTACATATACACACAGCAGACTGTACACACACACACAGCAGACTGTACACACACACAGCAGACTGTACATACACACAGCAGACCACACACACAGCAGACTGTACATACACACACAGCAGACTGTACACACACACAGCAGACTGTACATACACACACAGCAGACTGTACATACACACAGCAGACTGTACATACACACAGCAGACTGTACATACACACAGCAGACTGTACACACACAGCAGACTGTACACACACACAGCAGACTGAACACACACAGCAGACTGTACACACACAGCAGACTGTACACACACAGCAGACTGTACACACACAGCAGACTGTACACACACAGCAGACTGTACATACACAGCAGACTGTACACACACAGCAGACTGTACACACACAGCAGACTGTACACACACAGCAGACTGTACACACACAGCAGACTGTACACACACACAGCAGACTGAACACACACAGCAGACTGTACATATATATACACACAGACTGTACACACAGCAGACTGTACACACACACAGCAGACTGTACACACACACAGCAGACTGTACATATACACACAGCAGACTGTACATATACACACAGCAGACTGTACACACATATACACACAGCAGACTGTACACACACACAGCAGACTGTACATATACACACAGCAGACCACACACACAGCAGACTGTACACACACACAGCAGACTGTACACACACACAGCAGACCACACACACAGCAGACTGTACATACACACACAGCAGACTGTACACACACAGCAGACTGTACATACACACAGAGCAGACTGTACATATACACACAGCAGACTGTACATACACACAGCAGACTGTACACACACAGCAGACTGTACACACACAGCAGACTGTACACACACAGCAGACTGTACACACACAGCAGACTGTACACACACAGCAGACTGTACACACACACAGCAGACTGTACACACACACAGCAGACTGAACACACACAGCAGACTGTACACACACAGCAGACTGTACACACACACAGCAGACTGAACACACACAGCAGACTGTACATACACACAGACTGTACACACACAGCAGACTGTACATATATATACACACAGACTGTACACACAGCAGACTGTACACACACACAGCAGACTGTACACACACACAGCAGACTGTACATATACACACAGCAGACTGTACACACACACAGCAGACTGTACATATACACACAGCAGACTGTACACACACACAGAAGACTGTACACACACAGCAGACTGTACACACACACACAGCAGACTACATACACACAGCAGACCACACACACAGCAGACTGTACATACACACACAGCAGACTGTACACACACAGCAGACTGTACATACACACACAGCAGACTGTACATATACACACAGACTGACTGTACACACACACAGCAGACTGTACATACACACAGCAGACTGTACACACACAGACTGTACATACACACAGACTGTACACACACAGCAGACTGTACACACAGCAGACTGTACACACACACACAGCAGACTGTACACACACACAGCAGACTGTACACACACACAGCAGACTGTACATAAACACACAGCAGACTGTACACACACACAGCAGACTGTACATATACACACAGCAGACTGTACCCACACACAGCAGACTGTACCCACACACAGCAGACTGTACCCACACACAGCAGACTGTACCCACACAGCAGACTGTACATACACACAGCAGACTGTACACACACACACAGCAGACTGTACACACACACACAGCAGACTGTACACACACACACACAGCAGACTGTACACACACACACAGCAGACTGTACACACACACACAGCAGACTGTACACACACACAGCAGACTGTACACATACACACAGCAGACTGTACCCACACACAACAGACTGTACCCACACACAGCAGACTGTACCCACACACAGCAGACTGTACACACACACAGCAGACTGTACACACACACAGCAGACTGTACACACACACAGCAGACTGTACACACACAGCAGACTGTACACACACACAGCAGACTGTACCCACACACAGCAGACTGTACCCACACACAGCAGACTGTACCCACACACAGCAGACTGTACACACACACAGCAGACTGAACACACACAGCAGACTGTACATACACACAGCAGACTGTACATATATATACACACAGACTGTACACACAGCAGACTGTACACACACAGCAGACTGTACACACACACACAGCAGACTGTACATATACACACAGCAGACTGTACATATACACACAGCAGACTGTACACACACACAGCAGACTGTACCCACACACAACAGACTGTACCCACACACAGCAGACTGTACACACACACAGCAGACTGTACCCACACAGCAGACTGTACATATACACACAGCAGACTGTACACACATATACACACAGCAGACTGTACACACACAGCAGACTGTACATATACACACAGCAGACTGTACACACACACACAGCAGACTGTACACACACACAGCAGACTGTACCCACACACAGCAGACTGTACCCACACACAGCAGACTGTACCCACACACAGCAGACTGTACCCACACACAGCAGACTGTACACACACACAGCAGACTGAACACACACAGCAGACTGTACATACACACAGCAGACTGTACATATATATACACACAGACTGTACACACAGCAGACTGTACACACACAGCAGACTGTACACACACACACAGCAGACTGTACATATACACACAGCAGACTGTACATATACACACAGCAGACTGTACACACACACACAGCAGACTGTACACACACACAGCAGACTGTACCCACACACAACAGACTGTACCCACACACAGCAGACTGTACCCACACACAGCAGACTGTACACACACACAGCAGACTGTACACACACACTGCAGACTGTACACACACACTGCAGACTGTACCCACACACAGCAGACTGTACCCACACACAGCAGACTGTACCCACACACAGCAGACTGTACACACACACAGCAGACTGTACCCACACACAGCAGACTGTACCCACACACAGCAGACTGTACACACACACAGCAGACTGTACCCACACAGCAGACTGTACATATACACACAGCAGACTGTACACACATATACACACAGCAGACTGTACACACACAGCAGACTGTACATATACACACAGCAGACTGTACACACACACACAGCAGACTGTACACACACACAGCAGACTGTACATACACACAGCAGCCACACACACAGCAGACTGTACATACACACACAGCAGACTGTACACACACACAGCAGACTGTACATACACACACAGCAGACTGTACATACACACAGCAGACTGTACACACACAGCAGACTGTACACACACAGCAGACTGTACACACACAGCAGACTGTACACACACAGCAGACTGAACACACACACAGCAGACTGAACACACACAGCAGACTGTACACACACAGCAGACTGTACACACACAGCAGACTGTACACACACACAGCAGACTGAACACACACAGCAGACTGTACATACACAGCAGACTGTACACACACAGCAGACTGTACACACACAGCAGACTGTACACACACACAGCAGACTGAACACACACAGCAGACTGTACATACACAGCAGACTGTACACACACAGCAGACTGTACACACACAGCAGACTGTACACACACAGCAGACTGTACACACACAGCAGACTGTACACACACACAGCAGACTGAACACACACAGCAGACTGTACATATATATACACACAGACTGTACACACAGCAGACTGTACACACACACAGCAGACTGTACACACACACAGCAGACTGTACATATACACACAGCAGACTGTACATATACACACAGCAGACTGTACACACATATACACACAGCAGACTGTACACACACACAGCAGACTGTACATATACACACAGCAGACTGTACACACACACAGCAGACTGTACATACACACACAGCAGACTGTACACACACACAGCAGACTGTACATACACACACAGCAGACTGTACACACACACAGCAGACTGTACATACACACACAGCAGACTGTACATACACACAGCAGACTGTACACACACAGCAGACTGTACACACACAGCAGACTGTACACACACACAGCAGACTGTACACACACACAGCAGACTGAACACACACAGCAGACTGTACATACACACAGACTGTACACACACAGCAGACTGTACATATATATACACACAGACTGTACATACAGCAGACTGTACACACACACAGCAGACTGTACACACACACAGCAGACTGTACACGACACACAGCAGACTGTACATATACACACAGCAGACTGTACATATACACACAGCAGACTGTACATATACACACAGCAGACTGTACACACACACACACACACACACACACACACACCAGACTGTACACACACACAGCAGACTGTACATACACACACAGCAGACTGTACACACACAGCAGACTGTACACACACAGCAGACTGTACACACACACAGCAGACTGTACACACACAGCAGACTGTATACACACAGCAGACTGTACATACACACAGACTGTACACACACACAGCAGACTGTACACACACAGCAGACTGTACACACACACACACAGCAGACTGTACACACACACACAGCAGACTGTACACACACATAGCAGACTGTACACACACACAACAGACTGTACATAAACACACAGCAGACTGTACACACACACAGCAGACTGTACATATACACACAGCAGACTGTACCCACACACAGCAGACTGTACCCACACACAGCAGACTGTACCCACACAGCAGACTGTACACACACACAGCAGACTGTACACACACACAGCAGACTGTACACACACACAGCAGACTGTACACACACACAAAGCAGACTGTACACACACAGCAGACTGTACACATACACACAGCAGACTGTACACACACACAGCAGACTGTACCCACACACAACAGACTGTACCCACACACAGCAGACTGTACCCACACACAGCAGACTGTACACACACACACAGCAGACTGTACACACACACAGCAGACTGTACACACACACAGCAGACTGTACATATACACACAGCAGACTGTACATATACACACAGACTGTACACACAGCAGACTGTACACACACACAGCAGACTGTACACACACACAGCAGACTGTACATACACACACAGACTGTACACACATATACACACACGCAGACTGTACATATACACACAGACTGTACACACATATACACACAGCAGACTGTACATATACACACAGCAGACTGTACACACACAGCAGACTGTACACACACAGCAGACTGTACACACATATACACACAGCAGACTGTACACACACAGCAGACTGTACACACATATACACACAGCAGACTGTACACACACACACACAGCAGACTGTACATACACACACAGCAGACTGTACATATACACACAGACTGACTGTACACACACACAGCAGACTGTACATACACACAGCAGACTGTACACACACACAGCAGACTGTACACACACACAGCAGACTGTACACACACACAGCAGACTGTACACACACACAACAGACTGTACACACACACACAGCAGACTGTACACACACAGCAGACTGTACACACACACACACAGCAGACTGAACACACACAGCAGACTGTACATACACACAGACTGTACACACACACAGCAGACTGTACATATACACACAGCAGACTGTACATATACACACAGACTGTACACACACAGCAGACTGTACATATATATACACACAGACTGTACACACAGCAGACTGTACACACACACAGCAGACTGTACACACACACAGCAGACTGTACACACACACAGCAGACTGTACATATACACACAGACTGTACACACATATACACACAGCAGACTGTACATATACACACAGACTGTACACACATATACACACAGCAGACTGTACATATACACACAGCAGACTGTACACACACACAGCAGACTGTACACACATATACACACAGCAGACTGTACACACACACAGCAGACTGTACACACATATACACACAGCAGACTGTACATATACACACAGACTGACTGTACACACACAGCAGACTGTACATACACACAGCAGACTGTACACACACACAGCAGACTGTACACACACAGCAGACTGTACATACACACAGCAGACTGTACACACACAGCAGACTGTACACACACACACAGCAGACTGTACATACACATAGCAGACTGTACATATACACACAGCAGACTGTACATATACACACAGCAGACTGTACACACACACAGCAGACTGTACATATACACACAGCAGACTGTACACACATGTACTCTTCATACAAGCAGAGCGCTACGCTCTACTCCAGACGTCTCGGTGCTGCACTTCTGTACACATCTATGGCTCTCCTGCACAGCCCTTCAGTGGACACCAACACAGACCAAGAAAAGGTTCA
>CAMRHE010000984.1:202500-292360 GCA_947044405.1 Leptodactylus fallax | reverse complement strand
ATCCTGTATTACACTCCAGAGCTGCGCTCACTATTCTGCTGGTGCAGTCACTGTGTACATACATTACATTACTTATCCTGTACTGATCCTGAGTTACATCCTGTATTATACTCCAGAGCTGCGCTCACTATTCTGCTGGTACAGTCACTGTGTACACACATTACATTACTTATCCTGTACTGATCCTGAGTTACATCCTGTATTATACTCCAGAGCTGCGCTCACTATTCTGCTGGTGCAGTCACTGTGTACATACATTACATTACTTATCCTGTACTGATCCTGAGTTACTTCCTGTATTATACTCCAGAGCTGCGCTCACTATTCTGCTGGTGCAGTCACTGTGTACATACATTACATTACTTATCCTGTACTGATCCTGAGTTACTTCCTGTATTATACTCCAGAGCTGCGCTCACTATTCTGCTGGTGCAGTCACTGTGTACATACATTACATTACTTATCCTGTACTGATCCTGAGTTACATCCTGTATTATACTCCAGAGCTGCGCTCACTATTCTGCTGGTACAGTCACTGTGTACATACATTACATTACTTATCCTGTACTGATCCTGAGTTACATCCTGTATTATACTCCAGAGCTGCACTCACTATTCTGCTGGTGCAGTCACTGTGTACATACATTACATTACTTATCCTGTACTGACCCTGAGTTACATCCTGTATTATACTCCAGAGCTGCGCTCACTCTTCTGCTGGTGCAGTCACTGTGTACATACATTACATTACTTATCCTGTACTGATCCTGAGTTACATCCTGTATTATACTCCAGAGCTGCACTCACTATTCTGCTGGTGCAGTCACTGTGTACATACATTACATTACTTATCCTGTACTGACCCTGAGTTACATCCTGTATTATACTCCAGAGCTGCGCTCACTATTCTGCTGGTGCAGTCACTGTGTACATACATTACATTACTTATCCTGTACTGATCCTGAGTTACATCCTGTATTATACTCCAGAGCTGCGCTCACTATTCTGCTGGTGCAGTCACTGTGTACATACATTACATTACTTATCCTGTATAAGAAGATCTAGGTGTATATATATTTATATTGTTCTAAGACATGAAAATATTAAGTGGTTTTCTCTCTTGATATCTATGAACACAGAGAAGGACGCCTCCTTGTCACTGGTCAGTGGAATACGAGAGAAAACTGTACGGTCAAGAAGATCTGGACGGACAGAAAAGCAAGAAGAGACAATTGGTAAATCTATCCTACAAAATTCTAAGTAATGGGGAATTTGGGAATGAGTAATTTTTCTCCTCCTGGCAGGTTTTGTACTGAATGTCCCATCTTGTATGTGGAATATACCGTAGATTTTTTTTTCTATTCTGTGCTTTTTGCTAGATGCCACAGAAGTATTGGAAGAGGAGACTCCCCCGCCTGAGGAATATGTGGAGGAAGAGCTGACCATCAGCACGCTGGATCTAAGGGAATATGAAGTGCAGCCAAAGAGGAAAAGAAAGAAGAGGAAGAAAAAGGAGGGAACAAGTAGGTGTATTGTACGTCAATAGGAACGGCAGCGCCCGCCATCAGAGGAGTATGCAACCTGACAGATGTATTGTATGTGCACGGGAGACGTATGCTTCCAATATTCCAAGGTCTATGGGGAAACCTGAATGTCCCCAGTGGTGAATTTTAACACATCTGATCTCTTGTTTACAGTGGAGATAAGCGCCATCTGGCAGCCGCTTATCCTCCTATAGTAAACATGCAAGCCCAGCGCTCCCTGTAAGCTTCTATGCACTTCCATGGTGAATATAATTTTATATCGCTTTATATTTAACATTGATTAGAATGTTTTTACCAATGATAGAGCCCTCGCAAGATGACGGTGCGGCCGGTCCTAGTGTCACATCTCAGAGGATGACACATGAGCATGAGGATGATTCAGCCACAGAGGAAACAGAGAATCATATACATCACCCTGAATCTGTACTAGAAGGTAAAGCAGCGACACTACAGAGACGATACACGTTTATAGTGATATGCACATATACAGTGCTGTGCAAAAGTTTTAGGCACAGTAAGAACGCTTTAGGAAATAGAAGGGTTAATAGTTTATTTTTGTCAATAAACATAATGAAGTAAAGAGTAACCAGTTATGGATCACTTTATGGGACATCCCAGAGGTCGGACCCCCACTGGACATAATGTGATGCGACATCCTAGTGGTATGCCGTTGTTTTATAAGATCAAGAAACACCTTTATTTGAATGGACTATTTGTAATGCTTCATATCACCTGTGGAGGCGCTGCAGGGAAATGAAACAATGACTCATGATTCAGACATGGCTGCTCACATTTCATTCTTCCGATCAGGTGATGATCTGTGCAGGACTCGTAACGTCTTGTTCACATGCTGCAAGACTGGAGATACCGAGACCGCTAAGCAGATCTTACAAGATCACCTTTCTAGTTCCTCTGGTGACTCCTCTGGTCCCAGACTCTCCACCCCTGAGGTTGTGCAGCAGCTGGTGAATGAACACCTGCCTGTAGAGGGGCGCACACTGCTGCACGTGGCTGCAGCCGCAGGACATGGGGCAGTAGCCTGCCTGCTGATGGATGCTGGCTGGGACCCTGCGCTCAGGTCTGTAGATATTTCTATACCTTTACTTATGTTTTTGTATTTTTTGCTGGAAGTTCTCACAAGTTTTCATTTCCTTCAGGGACTCCTCTGCCCAGACCCCATACTCAGTATCTGCTGACAAGCGTACCCGGAATAGCTTCCGCAAGTACCGAGAAGAGAACCCCGACAAGTACGACTATAGCAAGTCCCAGGTGGGTAACCGCTGCCACCAAAGTCCGCCATCACTTGGTATTTGAGGCAGTTCTGAAATCATTGAGCCCTGTGTTCTGAATTTAGATCCCTGGCCCAATATCAGAAGAGGTGGAGGCACGAAAAACAGAGAAGAAGCGAGCCCAGAGGGCACAGAGGAAGCAGAAGGAGAAAGACGACAAAGAGGAGAGGCTGAGAAGGGAGGCAGAGGAGGCCGAGAAGAAGAGATTTGCAGCTCTGAGTGACCGTGAGAAGGTGAAGTCTGCCTGTAGCGTACCAAACACAGGACTGGGTCCAATAGTCTTCCTGCATAAGGGGATAACCTGATCCATAGTTCCCGGTTCAAACCTATTCAGGAGACGGGGGGACTCTTTGCATCCTAGTGATCTTTGATGGCCTCCTCGTGGCTCTGCCAATATATACTATATACAGTACAGGACAGTGGAGCCGCAGGCAGGGACCCTTACCATAAAAGATCACTATGATGCACGGAGTCCAGGTCTCTGGATCCCATTCAGTCCCGGAAATGCGGGCAATATGTGATCTAGATTTTCTGGACCATTTCTGCCTGTGTGCATGGGGCCGAAGAGAAAAGTATCCGTCTTTCCTATGTACTTTTCCATGTTTTTGGATCCAGTCCTGGCTTTGACTGCACCATGTGACTACGATTTCAATTTGACCTCTATATTGATGAATCTTCTGCTATGTTTCTATGTATTGCCTGTATGTAAATACACACTGTTCAATTTTTTTTTTTGTATGACCAGTGCAAATAGTTGCGCAATATTTATCTCTCTTGCATCCAGAATTCAGTCTAATTTTTCAGTTTTCTATTTCCTGCAGAGAGCTTTTGCAGCGGAGCGCAGACTGGCCGCACAGATCAACCTCATCAAAGAGACGGCAGGGACTAACATCAGGTAATGAGGCATTGCATCCTGATTGGATAAACAGTACCACATGACTACATACAAGGCATCTTGCTTTTCCTAATGTAAGGGAGTCTATCCCTTTAAATTAAGTTTTCTTCTCCATTCACATCTAAAGCTAAATTCAGATCTTATTACCCTAGAGCAGTATAGTGCGATAAGGTCATGTGTCTGACAATACAGTGAAGAACTGCTGTCTGTTGCCAAGGGCAACCAGCTGAATTCTGAATGTAGCTAAATGAATGGAAAAAACAACACAAAATAACTCAGAATCTGTAAAAAAAAAAAAAAAACATAAAGTATTCAGCTGCCAGAGTGAGAGTCTGACATTTTGCTTTGTCTTCTAGGCGTTGCTGGCAATGTGGAGAATCCCTTTTGGGGAAAACCCCATTTGAGTACCTTGAATTCTCCTTCTGTACCACACGCTGTCTACAAGAGCATCGGCGTAGCCAGGCCGCCAAATCTCAGAAGTAGCCGCTGGGACCAGACGGACTGAGCCACAATAGTATGTGCAATACTGCAGGGTCACTTATCTCACCGGTACCGCCTGATCGCTCCTGATCTCCGAGATCCAGCCGTCTTCTCTGCGGCACATAACCAGGTGTATGCTGCTACTGCAAACAGACTACGGAATCATGGGTGCTGCTATGAAACACTATATGCGGTTAATGATAACCTTACCAGCAGATGGCACTACTCAGTATATAATCCGGACATTAGAACCCCCAGTAAGCTGCCCTCACTTACTGACTGAATTCTGTGATACATCGTATCTGACCAAAGTGTAATGTGGCAAAAAATAGAAGTGCCAATAATCAAGTAATATTATTATTATTATATCAGCCTAATGGATACAGAATTGCCTTCTTCATTACTCACCATAGGGTTAAAGGGCTTTTCTGGCCTCAGATCCTCAGGAGTCTCCGGGTCCAGGAAGCTGTTGGTGGATGAGGAGCGAATGCAGCACCGATCCTACACGTAATAGGAGCGGCGCTGCAGCCCCATCCACTGCATAGTGGTGGGTCCAGGGAATTACAATGCGGCTCTTATTACTTACTGCCCGTCCACTAGCTGCTTCCCGCACCCTAAAGCTGCTACAACAGCTGATCTGTGCGGGGTCCAGGTGTCAGGCCCTACAGATCATAGTGATTACTTATCCTGTGGATTGGTCATCAGTATGAAAAATCGATTTGGGTCCAGAAAACCCCTTTAATGAACTAAGGGCTGGAATTGTCTTCTATACAATGGGAGGATACAGATCTAATAAATACAGGTTTTATAAGGAGCCGCTCTCTGGGTGATTTCTTACCTAACTTGCACTTTATTGAACAAAAAGAGCCAAAGAAAGATGGGAGGAGAGAGCAGGGGCTGTGCATTACTGTAAAGTCCGGGTGACCCTGTGACTAAATGACACCTCCAAAGCTACTAGACAGGGGAGGTTATACTATGAAAGGTGTGGCCAGTCAATGGCATTCTGTGGACAGGCGTGGTCATATATTCTACTCCTGGAAGACTTAAGGGGATACACCCAAGACAAGTGCATGTTTATGTATCTGGTGCAGAGAAAACAGGCTTCCTTGTCCTAATCCTCTGTTTGACTGTAGACGGACAGAAGGGTTGGGGTCTTAAGCTGGTTTCAGACTTCATGCAAGCTGTCCAAGCAATGGGAGGCAGATTCAGGACAGAATCTGCCACGGCTTTGGTGGCAGAATCGCTCCCAAATCCCTGCCAGGTTCCTCCAGTGAACCTAACCTTAGGCTTCATTCACACAACCGTTTTGCAAGCAGTATGTCTTCCAGGTCCCTCTGGATATGGCATGCTCTAACATGATTGAAACAGAACACCAGACGACAACCCCGATTGTATGAAGCCTTAGCTTGCTAGGTCTCCTTTAGGAAAAGGGAGGATTCCTACTGCGTCCAGAGATCGGATTAAATAAATAGGAGGGAGGACAACATGGAAGTCCCATGAGGCCCTTATAAGACCATTTTGGGGGAGATTCCTTGCAGTGGTCTTAAATTTGTGTGCAACTTTTCTCATATAGTAAACCATTGTAGTCGTAGTCAGCCTCAGTAATCTCAATGTTAAACCAGAGCTTTAATATTTCAGTGCTAAGCCTGTCCATAACATGGATGAATCTGGTCTGAGGGACGTGTGTAGGTTTTAATAAATCTTTATTATTACAGTAATACAGAATAATATTCATCCTGGATTTCACAGATTATTAACCCATTCCTTCTTCCCCATAAGGTGTGTAAGTTATACAGTAAGGCGCCATCTTCTATTCACATGGGCTGAGGAGGCATGAACGCCTAACGGATCTTCATTACTTTACTTCAGGCCCCATGCACTCAGGGATATCTGGTCCATACCCAGTGAGGAGATCAGGACTCTTTACGTCATGCTAGGAGTCCCTGTATCCTTGTGGCTCTGTCCTATACTATATACAGTACAGGACAATGACGCTACGGGCAGGTAAGGACTCCCAGCACTGTAGCTCACTATGATATAAGGAGTCCCGGTGTCCTGGATGGGTTTGGGCCAGGTATGGTCCCATCTTCCCTTTACATATTCTGTCACTTTATGATCCTGGTTGTCCTTGCCCTTAGGTTTTGTACCTTTTAAGTATAGAAAAAACATTGACCTCCACCTGGAAACCATCAACAAGCTGATGTTGACTGATTTTGTCATATGTGATTTAGTAAGGCCTGGCAGGTGAAGTTTTGTAAGTATTTTGTATGGCCAGTTACAATTTATCTAAAAACCCTCCATGGCCTATTTTAAAGTTGCAACATGGCTGTGTCTTGGGCGGCTCCTCCGTATGGTGTTACCCTTTCTCTGGGTCCTAACTGGTCAATTAACACCATAGAGAGGACCTATACCAACTCTGCCTTATGCTGTCCCTCTGTTATTCCTCCTAGAAATTTTCAACTTGGTGTTACCGTTTCCCTTGTCAAAGAGATGTGTGCCTATACAGTTTAACACTGGGAGCTGTGATTGGGCAGAGTCAGACTTTGTAAGGACACACCCTCTAATTGGTAACACCCATTTACAGTTCCATGAGGAGTAACAGAGGGACATCGTAATGCAGAGTTATAAGAAAAGATGATCCAGAATTGTTATTTCATAGAGAAGTATTTACTAAAGTAGAAATCACCATGTTTTTTTTCATAAAACAAAAAAAAAAAAACCATGGCCAGATCAGTTAATGGCAGCTATCCTGCTTTTTGATGGTTTCCTAACAGCTGGCGCAAAAAAAAAAAAAAACTGAACAAAAGAGTGAAAAGTTAATTTGCTGACAACATCACCAATGTTAATGAATGGCGGAGTTGAATGATATTGGGGATACGTTGGGGTGTGTAATCTGATCCAATATTGACCGACTTATTACAAATCAGGTAAAAAAGTGCACACGACCAATATGGCAGAAGATATGATGCTGAGGAGATTGTATATTATGATTGATTTTCAGTTCCTGCAGCCTTGCATGTTAACCAGACTTATTCTTCACCACCCCAGGCCTTAAGCTGTAAGGTCTTGACCCGGCAGGAATCTTACATCAGTGCGTTACATAAGAGTCCACCGTTTCCGTTCATATGACCTCACCAGGCCGCTGCTCGGTTTCCACGTAGAAGTTCCATTCAGTATAGGCTTGTCCAGAAGCATGGCCAGAGGGTGGTCCGGGACGTTCTCAAGCTCCAGAACAGTGATGTTGTTCACCTGTGAACAGCTTAGAATAGTGCCTGGCACATAAAGGGTTACTTGTGGTCCACGTACAGGCCAGTACCGTCCAAGGTTAAATCCGTTTATCCAGACTTGTCCCTTGGGAGGAAAGGAAAGTTATATGGGAGGACATAACTAAGTAATGGATTGTGAGCGCAGCTCTGGAATATAATACAGGATAAGTAATGTAATGTATGTACACAGTGACTGTACCAGCAGAATAGTGAGCGCAGCTCTGGAGTATAATACAGGATAGTAATGTAATGTTTCTCAGTACTGACAGCAGATATCACCTGGTTTCGGTTCTCGGGTCGTCAGGATAAGTAATGTAATGTATGTACACAGTGACTGCACCAGCAGAATAGTGAGCGCAGCTCTGGGGTATAATACAGGATGTAACCAGGATCAGTACAGGATGTATGTAATGTATGTAACAGTGACTGTACGCGATGTGGCGCAGCTCTGGGGTTTCGGATGTAACTCAGGATCAGTACAGTGTTGTTGTTGTCACAGTGACTGTACCAGCAGAATAGTGAGGCCAGCTCTGAGTAAACAGGATGTAACTCAGGATCAGTACAGGATAAGTAATGTAATGTATGTACACAGTGACTGCACCAGCAGAATAGTGAGCGCAGCTCTGGGGTATAATACAGGATGTAACTCAGGATCAGTACAGGATAAGTAATGTAATGTATGTACACAGTGACTGCACCAGCAGAATAGTGAGTGCAGCTCTGGAGTATAATACAGGATGGTCGGGCTGGGTTTCGGATAGCTCAGGATCAGTACAGGATGAGTAATGTAATGTATGTACACAGTGACTGTACCAGCAGAATAGTGAGCGCAGCTCTGGAGTATAATACAGGATGTAACTCAGGATCAGTACAGGATAAGTAATGTAATGTATGTACACAGTGACTGCACCAGCAGAATAGGGGGCGCGGCCGCGGGGTAAAATACGGGGTGGAACCCAGGCCCGGAACAGGATAGGTAATGTAATGTATGTACACAGTGACTGTACCAGCAGAATAGTGAGTGCAGCTCTGGAGTAAGAGTACAGTGAGCGCGGAGCTCTGGAGTATAATACAGGATGTAACTCAGGATCAGTACAGGATAAGTAATGTAATGTATGTACACAGTGACTCTGCGCAGCCGGATAGGGGGGGCGGCTCTGGAGTATAATACAGGATGTAACTCAGGATCAGTACAGGATAAGTAATGTAATGTATGTACACAGTGACTGCACCAGCAGAATAGTGAGTGCAGCTCTGGAGTATAATACAGGATGTAACTCAGGATCAGTACAGGATAAGTAATGTAATGTATGTACACAGTGACTGAACCAGCAGAATAGTGAGTGCAGCTCTGGAGTATAATACAGGATGTAACTCAGGATCAGTACAGGATAAGTAATGTAATGTATGTACACAGTGACTGCACCAGCAGAATAGTGAGTGCAGCTCTGGAGTATAATACAGGATGTAACTCAGGATCAGTACAGGATAAGTAATGTGTGTATGTACACAGTGACTGTACCAGCAGAATAGTGAGTGCAGCTCTGGAGTATAATACAGGATGTAACTCAGGATCAGTACTGGATAAATAATGTAATGTATGTGAAATGTTAGGAAGGGGTTAAAAACACATTCTTGATAATAAACATTAAGTAGAACTCCTCAGTCCAGGCCGTAAAGATTATTAATGTTACCTTTGTCCAGTTGTGCATTTTCAGATATGTGTCTCCAATGTCGGTAATCTTAAAGGTCCCGCTGTAGATGGCTGGACCTGTCCCGTTCTCAGTCTGTGGCACCTTCAAGATATGGTCAGACATAATGTGAGGCCATCCTTGGGAAATTGGGCCATCCAGGTTGAGCGGATACATCACCCAGTTTTCCAGGATGTCAGTCCCCAGCGTCAGGTTACCTATCAACCCCTAAGGGAGTCAGTAAAATATATTAATATCCCTGTAAGTAAACCATGCCGTGATAGAAGTCGCACTACATAGCGTTAATGCCTTTACCTTGAAGTCTTTGAGGTCGCCGCCATAGTTGATTCTCCCCATATTTTCAACTAAAACATCCAGCCATTGTCCCTCCTTCCCGGTAATGTTTACATCCTTTAAACTGTCCCTTTCCAGCACGCCGTAAAAGTGCTGCAAAAACAAATACAGACCATGATGAGCTTTACTACATTTACTTTGTGTTAACATATTGAGATTCCCGAAGGACAGGCACTAGTCTGGCAGACCGCTACCTCCCCGACCCTAAACCATACAAATATATGCTGAGTGTGCATGTGTTCTTAATAAGAGCAGGGGAGTAAGTCCCTGAGAACAAAATGATTGGACATGCTGAAGTTCAGTGTGCCCAACTCTTCTCTTCCCCAACCTATTGCCATTGAGGGGGAAAGCTAGGGGGCCTCCAAATACATTACAAACACTGGTCATCCGTTCCCTCCGAAATCAGGAGGTACGGCCAACATACATCTAGTTTTTATAGACATGAGTATTCAGGTGACAGCTATCTCATGCAACTCCCCCATACACATGCACACTGAGCTTATTATATCCCCTGGCATATAGGGAGGCGATAGTATATAAATTAGGGGCTTTCTCCTTCCTTGCTATAAATCTCTCACTTACCCCACCGACTGACACATAGCCACGGTCATGGACTCCATTCACTACTGATGACAGAGGAGTCTGCTCAGGGACGTCTCCGGTCAGACGGTTCCGGTACAACATGAACCCGAAATACTGAAGAGAAGAAAAGACAAACCGGTCACATGTACAATCCTGCGGAGTAAGTCCGAGGAGCGGTACAGCACATGTGTACATGGTACCTGCTTGGCATCCTCAAAGGTGATCGGGTACTGAGTCACATAGGGATCAGTGGGTGACAGCATATCCAATAGATCCGCAAGATCTCCAACCTAAACAGGAAGTGACGTCAGGGATCTCATTATGTTGTAGGCGGCCATACTATGTGAGATATCTATAATCAGAGCTCACCTTATTAAGAGTGACCAAGCCGTATGCAAATTTTGGAGTAGGTGGGGGGATAGGTCCTTGTGGCACCGGCTGGAACTATAAGGAGAAAAAACGTTTAAAATATATTAAATTTACAGGGGTTGTCCAGGATTAGAAGAACATGGCTGTTTTATTCCATAGACCATCGGCCAGTTTAGTCTCAGTTACTGGTGGGATCGTTCATATAAATAATCCCATAGATGATGGATCCTACACTGGGATCAATCATTATCTTATGTGTATGGTCAGCCTAAAAACCTGCCCTGACTGACTCACACGGCTGCAGGGCTGATACTGGGAGGGTCACATACACTTTAAGGATGCGGCCTGGCCTGATACTTCAGTACATTGTTCTTTTTTTTATATTCTAAAAGCTATAACTTTTTCATTTCAACGCTGACATAGCCATATGAGGGCTTGTTTTTTTCTACTGCACCATTTTTGAGCTTATTGATCAAATAGTATTAACTCTTTCGTAGGGGGTGGCAAAAAAAATAGTCAGTTTTGCCATCCTGTTTTTTATGTTCTTCATTTGGGTGGTGCCCTGGGCATCATAAATGACATGGGGTGTGTCCCTGCACACACTCAAACCATACAGATTAAGTGTGCCAGCCTGTATAGGGACACGCTTCTTTGACTACAAGATGGTGACACCCAGTTGTCAATTTATTTATAAGTTTCTAGGAGGAATCGCAGAGGAACGGCACAACACAGACTAATGAGAAAACATTCACTTACCTTACTAATTACTGAACGGATTGCTAATAATTTATCGGTGGGGTCTCCGGCCTCTGTTAGAGGGGCATCGTAATCGTAGCTGGTAGTGATGGGCTTGTAGACTCGAGGAAAATCAGCTCCTGAGGATGAAAAATAAAAATGTTACAATAAGTAATGATCTGTAATATGCACACATCACACACACACACATATATATCTACAGTGCATAGATAGATAGTGCATATATCCAACCAAGCACAACATCTGCATGGAGTTTGTATGTTCTCCCCGTGTCTGCATGGGTTTCCTCCTACATACAGAACCATTTCCATAGGAATGACCCTAACATGGAGGCAGCTGGAGCACGAGCACCAAGCTTAGCTTCTCTACACTGCTAAACACGCCATCTTGGAAAATCTATTTTAGCACATACAGTTCTATACATCACCTGGGTCACCTTACACTTTATATATAGGGTCCTTGCAATATCTGGCGAGAGCAGTAAATACAAGAAAGTCCAATTTGTTAGCTGTTTCTTACCATTCCAATATCCAAAGTTGGTGCCGCCCTCAAACATATACCTGGAATAGAACAGAGACAATGGCAGATTATAATAGTGAGTGATATCGATCTTATTACATGGTCTTGGATAAGTACTTACATGTTCACACTGGCTCCGCTCTCCAGGATGGCCTGCAGACCCTGACTCACTCTGTCCGCTGGGCTCACCGCATGCTTATCCCCCCAGTAATCCAGCCAGCCCGTGTAATACTCAGAGTTCACCTGCAGCAGAAATGAGATATAGATATGTAGACTTAACCGTTCTTCCTATTGCTACTAAACTGGGTGCAAAAGTAGTGACATTACCAGGGGTCCTCTGGGCTGATATCTGCGCATGGCTTCGAAGGCTTTAGTTACATTGGCCACTGAAAGACAAGAAAGAGAGCGCCATCTATAAATCTCCATTCAGCACATTTCCTTCGGCCTCTGTACAGTCCTTTCCATTCCCACTGGCACACAGGTTTCCATTCTATCAAGTTTCTGCTGCCCCTGACTAGTAGTAAAACAAATCTGACAGGTGACCGATCCTATAACAAGTCACTGGGTTACATTAGGGCTCTTAGTTGAAATAGTCATCAGTTGAAGATCAGCAGGGGTCCAACACCTGGGACCCCCATGGGTCTCTGCAGCGCTCCTTCTGTTTCACAGGCCATGTAATTAGTCACATGGCCTGTTCACAGCTCAGTCTCATTTAAAGGGGTTGTCTGGGATAAACTTTTTTTTTTTTTAATGAGGCCAGGGAAGGTGCAAAAAAAACCAAAAAAAAAAAACATACTCTCCTGTCCCATACACTCCGGTGTCTGTCATTTCCTTAGGCTACTGATTGGACTCAGCAGTCACATGACACCAAAGTAGCAAGACCGGACCGTGCTGGGAGACACCGGAGCAACGGGACAGGTGGGTATGTTTTTTTTGTTTGTTTTTTTCCATCTTCCCCAGTTATTTATCCCAGACAAACCCTTTAAATGAAAGTGATGCTCTGCAATACTATGGCCACTATGCAATGTACGACGCTGTGCTTGGTAGGCAGTGAAGAGGCCACAGGGCTCACCCGCATGCTACAGCCTCTTCAAACAGCTGATCAGTGGGGGTCCCAGTTTCACTCTTAGAGGATTGTCTAGATTGGATACAAAGAAACGCTTGAAGCTTTAGAAGAAGTTTAGGTTGCTGACCTGGACCAAAGTCGACAGTGGCGTAGAGATCCTGTAAGGTGCCACACTTCAGAAAGTAATCTGCATTCCCATCTGTGGTGAAGAGGACCACGTCATCTCCCAGGTAGAGGCGGAACATGGTATGAAGGTGCCGCATGTAACCGTAATCGCAGGCCAGGAAGCTGCCGTATTCATTCTCTACCTGCAAAGTCAGATAAGTTGGTCAAGTGGACCTGATGGAGACGCCGGGCACACAGAGCCCATCTCAGATAATATCAGACGGTTCAGATGAGCCCCTTTACCTGGACGCTGATTATATTCCCCCCATTGTTGTACAGACGTGGACGTAACTTGGGGAGCAGGACGGACAGCCAGGAGTCCACGGCATTCAGGTAATCTGGAATCAGAGGAGGCATCGATTAGACACCAGTCTCCATGTATAGAGGATTGTTAGATACTAAAGGACTTCTATTTTAATTCCAGAAAATGGTAGATCCTGGAAATTATCACCTAATAGATGGGATGTCCCAAGAAGAATACTGGGGCACATTTATGAAGACTCGTGTGTTATACGCCATTCTTAATAAAGGCCCCGACTAGAGCAGGGCACGGCTGAAGATGAAGATGCTCCTCGACCTCAACCTCCTCATAAATCAGGTGCACGACTGTGTGCCAGAATGGAAATTGAGTAGATTAACTGCATAACCCGTGCAAGAAACCTGGTGTGAGTTATAATACATATAACGGGCTGCAGCTTCCGAGACAGGCGGCTCACCCCACCACTGGATCAGAGAGAAGTAAAACTGAGCATGTGTGACCACCTCTATTGGACACAGAAAAGCTGTCCAATAGAAGCAGCAGGTGGCGCTATTCTAACATTATTTCTGGAATATCTGGATTTTTATAATAAAGTGTAAATCTAAAAGATTTCTTATTGTTGGCTGGATATAGCTATAATCTTATATTATTCTTCCTAACACATCCCCTTTAATTCAATATCCTTGCAGTTCACAAATATTAAGAAATCTCCCCAACAGGCCGGCTTATTAAATCATTTCCATGGCCAAGAATAGCATTTCCAATTTTCCCATACACATTAAATTCTTCCTGCCTGCAGCCACCACTAGAGGGAGCTCATGACTGGAAGAGGCGATCATGATTGATTATTTATCAAATGATCAAAACCAACTCATGGAAAGTCATACCAAGGTGAAAAATCGGTAGTTAGTATGGCTTACCTGGATCAGAGGCACGCAGAGATATGTCCTTCTTATTCAGCAGCCAGGCTGGGAGTCCGCCCTGATATGTAAAGAGAGATCTGTGACTGCACATACTGTCTGTGTCACAATGATAATATTTCTGTAATAGGCAATCGATCTCTTACCAGTGAGCCTCATTTACATCTACTGAGACTGCGTTGCCCCATATGGATAAGACCGGTACTGCAATTCAGTTCCTTCTATGACTAAACTAAAAGTCGCACTACTTCACACCGCTATGATCCAGGACAGAATTAGTCTACAAGTCACTGCTAGTTACATGCTTCCAGTCTCTCCTCCATACTTTACACTGCAGCTCTGACTGTTCACATTGGCTTCTGTGTGCAAGCGCAGAAATTAGTAAAGACAGAGAGTGACTCCCGGAGGTTAAAAATATGGGGCAAAGTTTACGAAATTAAGAATATAAAACGGGAAGTTTTCACAGCAAATAATTCTGAACACAGTTTGTTTATTGTCAGGATACAACAATATAAATTTGGAAAGTCCCGTCATTAAAATTAGCAGAACCAGAAACTAAAATATACAGAACTGTGGTAAAAATAGCAAGCGGGCGGAGTATATTAACCCTTCCCTGTCTTAATCTATGAGAGTAAGTATTCACACATTCATTTCCTTATTCTCTCTGTGCTTCTGTGGGAGTCCACAATTCTCCACCTGTATCTTTAGTGTATAGAAACTCAGTGCTTCCAAAATCAGTGATGCAGTGTAAAGCAAGAGGGAATGAACAGAGCCATAGAGCTGGTTTAGGCTAACCTAACTACAACATAGCGGAAGCCCATGACTAAATAAGGTTAAAAAGTAAGAAGAATAGACATAGTATCTGTTACTTAGTGACTTATATGTAACTTTAGCCCAGAACTGGACTAATGTGAATTCAGCCAAATGGAAGGCTATGAGGCCACAGATCCCCGGTCATTGCCTGGATACTCACCATGTCCCACTCTGCACAGATATAAGGTCCCGGCCTCATGATGACCAGAAGTCCCAGCTCCATGGTCAGGTTCAGGAAATGCTCCAGATCATGGTCTCCCCTGAAGTTATACACCCCGGGCTGCGGCTCGTGGAAGTTCCAGGGCACGTATCTAGACAGTAAGGAGGTAATAATTACCAGGCATGGGGGCCACAGGGGTCGCCTATAACCTGCAGGGCCTGGCACATGTCTAAACCAAAAGTGTACAATGAAGTATACTGGAAGTCAGGGTCTACACAAGGATATCAATCCATAGTCCAGACTGTATAGTATCCGTATTAGTCTGGGTGTACCCCAAAAATATAAGGCAGTCATGTATATGGAGGTAGTCAACTGTGTCCTGTAAATCTGTGACTGATCTGTCACCGCTAAGTAATGTGTGGTTGACGCCCCAATGCCAGGAACCAGCTGAAAAGAGCATTGCACAATCCAACTTCCAGAAACTTCCCAAACCAATGACGGGATGACCTGCACTAACCAGAGTGACACGCAGCAACCAATACAAGTGCAAATCATATGCAAACACAACACAATATGTAATGCAACCTAAGATGGTTTAGGATCAGCCAAGTTATGTCACTGCCAAACTGCACCGGCAGTGTGAACAGTAGCTGTATACCTCCCCTTCCTATCTATGCAGCAATTTGAGGTATACACCTTCCCCAGGCCTGTGAATGAATGAAGGGGCCCCTGTGCTGATGTAGCGCTACATCGGGGGTGTACAGGGAACGGCAGCACAGCTCTTTTCAAGTCAACAGGGTCAGCTGTGGCTCAGTCAGGTGGAACGGGAAGGGGATGGCGCGCTAGATCAGCACAGCAGCCCCTGATTCTCAGGATCGGTGGTCCCAGAGGTCGACATCCAACTGATCCTATATGTCATCACTTTATAAGATGGAAATATCCCTTTAGGACATGTTTTTGAGAGCAGGGTTCCTTAGGGTACGTTCACACTCTTCATTTTCTTCTGCCGTATTCAGACGTGATCTAGCCGCAGTGGGATGCTGATGCTGGGCACCGGCCTTACGTCGTGGCTTTCCGCTGCTGATTAGGCCCAGATGAATGAGCTTAATCAGTAGGGAGTCTCGAGCCGTGGAATTCGCAGCAAGGTCGAGCAGAACGCTTATTTTTTCAGCGTCCTGCTGCGATCTCTGCCGCCCATTGAAAACAATAGGAGACAAATTCCAGGTGGAATTTCCTGCGGATTCGGGGCGGAGTCCGCAGCAAATTCCTACATGTGAACGTACTCCAACTGTGTCTTATAGGAAGTATAGAAGATTAGATGCTCTTACATTTGTACGGCGTTGAGCCCGGTCATATACATTTTCAGAAGTCGGTCTTTCCAATAGCTGGAGGGGATCCGGAAATAGTGGATACTGCCCGAGATGTAGCGGAAACATTGGCCGTCCTTCAGAAAGCAGTTCTTGTTGTAGTCAATAGTGAAGGACGGATTCCCCCAGACCTGGAGACCAGAGAGAAAATCATTACATGTCTATATTGTCTGATAGAAATCACTAAAATAATTCATCAGTTAAACCAGATTTCTTACAATTTCAGGGCGGAAACTTTCCCCAGTGTAAATATGCACCAATTCCATACTAACACTGACCAAGACTTACCAGAGGATCCTATAGGGTTTAGATCAGTAGAACTATAGAAGGTCTGGCTATTGCAGAACACTACAATTTACCTGTTTTATAGCAGTACAAAAATGGACCTCAATGAAGTCTGTGCCAGTAAAACCAGGGGGGTCCGGATGTTGGAAATGTGATATGAATGCTACAATACTGCTGCATTGTGACTGTGAGACACCAACCATAGGCTGTGACTACCCACAGGCCTTATAATAAGAACGGTCATGTGGTTGTCATAAGACTCTGGCACTAAATAAATGAAATAATAATAATATAATAATAATATGCAATTATTATGTAACCTCCTATTCTTACCACGTATGGAAGACAAAGCCCCCTGGGCCATCTAGTCTGCCCTATATTATTACATTATACCTTAGTATAGACATGGGTTTATCCCCACCATACTTACATTCACTCACTGATTTCCCAACCACATCTGCTGGAAGTTTGTTCCAAGTCTCAACTACTCTTTCAGTAAAATAATATATCCAGACATTGCTTCAGACCAATTTCAGATTGTGCCCCCTGTTCCTGCACTCTTCACTTCTGAACCCTATTTATACTCTTAAAGGGGTTATCCAGTTTCTGCTATGGATGGCTTATCCTCAGTAAAGGGCATCAATATTTGATCTGTGGGGGTCCGACAGCTAGAACCCCCACAGATCAGCTGTACTGAGACAGTGCTGCAGTAACTACATATAGTTTGTACAGCGAGTAAGAAGCACGGTTGCCCAGCATGTAGACCAGGAGCCACGCTCTCTCAGTACAGCTGATCTGCAGGTGTCCTGTGTGTTGGACCCCAATAGATCTAATACTGATAGTCTATCCTAAAGATATGCCATCAATACTGGAGAAACTGGATAAACCCTTTAACATATTTAAAGGTTTCCACCAAGTTCCCCCTTTTCCTTTTTTTCCTCAATGAGTTTCTATTTATTGCAATACAAAGTAAAAAGCAAACACTAAAAAGTGAAGACAAAGTATCACACGGCTTCTTTGGCTGAGATACATGTCACACAGCTAAAGACCACAGGATAGTGCTGTAAGTAACAAAAGTGAACGGGTCACGTTACAGGTTGCTACGACCACGACATGTTGGTCATAAGAAAATTCATCAGGTTTGCAAGTCACAAGACGGTCACATTCGCTTTCATTAGTTGCAATTCAGGCAGCACGTGTGGCGAGGCCAAAATCGCCATGCAGCCCTAGCCTACAGGTGGCCATACACATTAGAAGAACCAATGGCCGAACACAATTTTGACAGACCATCTAATGTGTAGGGCGGTGTCTTGACTCTCTTCCACTGACGGATGTTGGGGAAGGATTGGGTTGTGGGATTTTAACAGGAGGAGTCTGGCAACAGCTTGTTCCCCTCTACCATTTGATATCACATGCATGTTTGGTTGACCCAAGTGTGCAGGGTTATGAGAGGTCGAGAGGAATAGCTGACTAACCAGCATTTACTGACTGCTATCTAAAGTGTACAGTCACCTCAAGCTAACCCTACACATTACATAGCTGTCAGCCAAATAGTCAATTGTCTCTTTCCCAAACCCCCCATACACATGCATGCTCGATTTGGCCTGAACAGAGAGAGTGTAGAAAGCCTCGGCCTGACATATCTTATCTCTGCAAGATCTAAAGGATGGGGCAGTTGAAATACAATCCGTGCCGTCCCCTGACATCCATGTCGTGAGGCACCCATACACATTAGATGTCTGGCTGATCCTACCAAAATTGGTGGGTTCAACTGACACCTATCTAATGTGTACGGTCACCTTGAGGCTACATGGACATGACCGCAGTGGTTATTACTGTCCACAATCTGCAAAAAAGCATGTCCGCATTGCATCAGTATGTCATCTGCAATCACGGATCTGCAAAAAGAGTCTGTGCTGCAAGTACGAGCAATGTGTACATAATGTGTGGATCGTATCTATGGACCGGACATGTGTATGGGGCCATAGAGAAGAATGGCTCTGTGAACTATCTGCAATTGGGGCCTAAGGCTAGGGCTACAAAGCGATTTTGTCCACGACACCAAAGATTGCCGGTTTACTCTGCAACTCCTGCACTAATGGGAATAAAGTCACATTTTGACCCCGAGGGTGCCAGGACAGCGACTCCAAGTTGAACATCGTGTGACAGAATGGAGATCACATGACCAGGATGTGACTTACCTGACTTCCTCTGGGGGTTTCTTCATGCTGGACCCGGGGTTTTACTCTACTCAGCCAGCCCCCATAGCACTGGTAGTATCCTGTGAAATTAGGAGAGGAGGAAGGGGGCTGAGAGACCCGGGGGTCAGGGTCCGGTTCTGATCATGTGAAAACTAGTAGAGGAAGTCGGGTAAATTTAACTCCCCAGACAACCCCTTTAAACTTAAGGTCTATCAACATTAGCTATGCAGTTGACACACTCTATTGTTCCCTGTTATCAGCCGTTTCAAGGCAGAGGCAGACAAAGTAAACAGTTTATTTGCAATAAGTAAACCATATCCACCTGCAGTGAGTGACAACGCTGTATACAGCTAAGGGTGGGTTCACACCTGCGCTTGAGTCCGTCCGCTGCCAATCCGAGTGAAAATCTCGGGAAACAGGATAGGCACCGGATAGCGACAGGTTAGCGACGCATTGCTTAAAAACCCATTCATTTGAATGGGTTTTTAAAGCAATGCGTGGGTGTCCGATTGCACCCTCTGCGATGCCGTTTTTTTCGTCGGACACAAAGTCCTGCATGTCCGACTTTGTTTCTGCCGAAAAAAAAACTGTCGCTATCCGGTGCCTATCCTGTTTCCCGAGATTTTCACTCGGATTGGCAGCGGACGGACTCAAGCGCAGGTGTGAACCCACCCTAAGGCTACATTCACATTTGTGCTGGGGTGTCCGTCAGATGACCAGAACAGCGGCCAAACGGACTGACAAGTACACACCCCGTTGACTATAATGGGGTCTATTGGGTGTCCATTGTTTTTTAGGCAGACACTGCGATGGAGACTATGACGCATATGTGATCGCTGCCTAAGGTTAGGGCTACAAAGCAACATGTGTCACATGACAAAAAGTAACACAGAAATCACACGGCTAAGACAGTCATGCAACACGTGACTCTATGATAAAAAAAAACAAAAAAAAACTTGCGAGCGACCTGTGACCACAATCCAACAGATTTGGATTTTTCTGAGACTATCGCATGGGCTGAAGACATAGAGAAGTCGTCTTACGGTTTCCCCAAGTGATCTGGCCGCTTTTTATACACAGTTTAGATAGGGCTGCCCCCGAGACCTGCTCATTTCCTGCTCTCACAGGTGCACGGCTCGCCACAAGGGACAGAGGACTGACACAATGTAACGAATCCAGCCCAACATGACCAGGGCAGGTTTTCAGCCTCTGAATGAGAACAAGAACATTCCAATTTATGGACAGCAAAGATCTTGGAAATATTTAGGAAATGAATCACAAAGGTTATGACAAAGTTGCAGAACTTTTCATTTCCACAGTCATGACACGGATACTCACCAGCGGGCACAGAGAGCCCACCACCAGCACCAGCCAGAGCGCCCCCCGCTGCCATGACCGCCGCCTGCAGCTCCTGGATCCTGGCTTGTTCCGGGTGTCAGGATCTCAGCTCTGGGTTAATTCATCCTCTTTCTTCTTCCCTTTCTTGAAACTCTCGCCTTGAACACAACATCATCATCATCATCATGTGATCATCAGTTCCTCCTACCAGAGTCTGCTGGGTCCTAGAGCCTGCACAAATTCATGTCAGAACAATTGTGTCCACATCAATAGTGCCCTGACAGACAATGGCATATAGATAATAACAGAGGGGCAGGGGTGTAACCATGGGGGGACCGTCAGACGAGACATCAGCACAGACATGCTGAGCTGCACAGTTTTAGCAATAGTGTCATATGGTAGCCTATAGGGGGAGGGGTCACATGATCCTGATCAGGGGACCTATGTGGTTTTCCTGCAAGCAGTGCAGGCAATTCTCTCATGTTATACATTTGTATTGAAATCTATAGACAGATATATCCTAACAGAGCGTAGCAAGTACTTGTAGTGGGCCCCATAGCAAAACATATAGCGGGGCCCCCGTCTACCATGACCACTTTAAGCAGCAGCTTCAAAACTTAAAAAGTGTATTATAGTGGAACAGTACAGAGATAATACACACAGTGATGTCACAGTACAGATATAATACACACAGTGATGTCACAGTACAGAGATAATACACACAGTGATGTCACAGTACAAAGATAATACACACAGTGATGTCACAGTACAGAAATAATACACACAGTGATGTCACAGTACAGAGATAATACACACAGTGATGTCACAGTACAGGGATAATACACACAGTGATGGTACAGTACAGAGATAATACACACAGTGATGTCACAGTACAGAGATAATACACACAGTGATGTCACAGTACAGGGATAATACACACAGTGATGGTACAGTACAGAGATAATACACACAGTGATGTCACAGTACAGAGATAATACACACAGTGATGTCACAGTACAGGGATAATACACACAGTGATGTCACAGTACAGAGATAATACACACAGTGATGTCACAGTACAGGGATAATACGCACCTAGACAACTACTTTAAGTCACTGTTGGTGCCATTACTTTCAATGATTGATACAAGCGTACAGTCATGTGGATGGTCACCACTGCCCAGCGTCTAGCTCTGCATCATTGCAGGACATTAAAGAGGTTGTCCAGGCAAATCTTTTTTTTTTATAGGCCAGGGAGGTGTAAAAAATAAAAAAAAATCATACTCGCCTGTCCCCGGTGTCCTCCCAGCGCGGTCCAGTCCTTCTGCTCCAGTGTCTTCTCAAGTAAAACTGCTCACTGGCTGTGACGTCACAGATCCCTTCCACTGAAGCCACTGATTGGCCTCAGCAGTCACGTGACTGCTGAGGCCAATCAGTGGCCTCAGGAAGAGACCCATGATGTCACAGGTAGTGACATCGCCTGCCCTTCGCTGATGCTGCTATTTGGCCTCAGCGGTCACGTGTGGCTGGGACTTCTGCCACAAGTCAACACTGGACCTTGAAGACCGGACTGCGCTGGGAGGCACCGGAGCACTGTGGAAAGGTGAGTATGAATTTTTTTTATTTTTTTCACTGCCCCTGACTCATATAAAAATTAAACGGGTTGTCCATTTTTGCCTGAACAACCCCTTTAAGGGGGCATTATAGTGTGTGTGAGGGGGTCATTATACTATGGGGGGCCCATTAAGGGGGCATTATACTGTGTGTGGGGGACATTATACTGTGTGTTACACACAGAGGTCACAATGACTGGTTGGAGCAGCGTTGCGGTACCTACACTTTGTAAGGCAGTTTAGCAGCGATTTTGCTGCGCTATGCATGCTGCTGCATGCGACACAGTTAATGTCTATGGGAGTGACGTTGCATGTGACATAAAATCGAGCATGGTTGGATTTTGTGCGACTGTCGCAGCGTCTCCGGTCAGCCCTGGCATTAGTCACTCACTACTAGTGCACAACACTGATAGGAAGTAGCCAACTGCTATACATATAACACGTCTGTTCCGGGTCTGACCACTAGAGGGCAATTCTCTCTAATCTCTAACCAGGAAACTGAGTTTGGGTATCCTAGCAACGCCCAGTCACCTGACCTCCTCTGGATGAAGGCGCGTTTCCCTGACGTCATCAGCCGGCGCTCCAGCTGATTGTTTCCAGCTATGGTTCCGGGCTGAGCCGGGAGCTGCTGTGTTGGCATAACCGGGCTGAGCCGGAGGAGAGGAGCCCGGAGCCGCCATTATAGCGGTAGGTATAGCGGAGCCTTGGGGAGCCGGATGTATAAGGTCCTACCCCCCCCATATCTATAATGTACGGAGATAGCCACTGAATACAAATATAATGGAAAATATACATAAAATATGCAAAATATTAATGAAGAATATTATTTTGTGGTCATGTGACCGACGCGCTTCATAGGAATGCACATAGCGGCGCGGCACGTGAAGCGTAAAAAGCGGAAATTCAATTTTACATGTGACAAAAAAAAATGTTTTTAATTACACAATTTTTCTCTTTTATTTCACATTATTTGACGGTAGTCTTGAACTTGCGCATATGTTCGCCTAGCGGATTTTTAGCGAGGAAATCCACGGCAGAAATCCAGTTAGCATTTTGAACTTCTGCAGAACAGCACGCGGATGGGGACGATACATAGGTGGCTACATGCGGCAGAGGCTGGGACAAAAAGTAACCTTTTTTTCTTTGGTTGCCAAACCCACATCGAAAATTATATGGCTTGCGATTTGGTGCCAAACAGCCACATCGAAAAATTATATGGCGCAGAAACGGGGAGCGCAGAGCCAGGGACGCAGAACAGCGAGCGCGAAGCATGGGAGCGCAGAAAGCCGGGGCGCGGAGAACAGGGGAGCGCAGAAAGCAGGGGAGCGCAGAAAGGCAGGGGAGCGCAGAAAGCATGGGAGCGCAGAAAGCCGGGGAGCAGCGGGAGCGCAGAAAGCAGGGGAGCGCAGAAAGCATGGGAGCGCGAGGGCGCAGAAAGCCGGGGAGCGCAGAAAGCAGGGGACGCGACGGGAGCGCAGAAAGCAGGGGAGCGCAGAAAGCAGGGGAGCGCAGAAAGCCGGGGAGCGCAGAAAGCAGGGGAGCGCAGAAAGCGGGGCGGGGGCGCAGAAGCAGGGGAGCGCAGAAAGCCGGGGAGCGCAGAAAGCAGGGGAGCGCAGAAAGCAGGGGAGCGCAGAAAGCCGGGGAGCGCAGAAAGCCGGGGAGCGCAGAAAGCAGGGGAGCGCAGGGGAGAAAGCAGGGGAGCGCAGAAAGCGGGGGCGCAGAAAGCCGGGGAGCGCAGAAAGCCGGGGGAGCGCAGAAAGCATGGGGAGCGCAGAAAGCCGGGGAGCGCAGAAAGCAGGGGAGCGCAGAAGCGGGGGCGCAGAAAGCAGGGAGCGCAGAAGCGGGGGCAGCGGGGAGCGCAGAAAGCAGGGGCGCGAAAGCATGGGAGCGCAGAAAGCCGGGGGAGCGCAGAAAGCAGGGGAGCGCAGAAAGCAGGGGAGAGCGCAGAAAGCAGGGGGGCGCAGGCAGGGGAGCGCAGAAAGCAGGGGAGCCGAGCAGGGGAGCGCAGAAAGCAGGGGAGCGCAGAAAGCAGGGGAGCGCAGAAAGCAGGGGAGCGCAGAAAGCAGGGGGGAGCGCAGAAAGGCGGGGAGCGCAGAAAGCAGGGGAGCGCAGAAAGCAGGGGGGGGGGGGCGGAAAGCAGGGGAGCGCAGAAAGCAGGGGAGCGCAGGGGGGGAAAGGCGGGGAGCGCAGAAAGCCGGGGAGCGCAGAAAGCCGGGGAGCGCAGAAAGCCGGGGAGCGCAGAAAGCAGGGGAGCGCAGAAAACAGGGGAGCGCAGAAAGCAGGGGAGCGCAGAAAGCGCGGGAGCGCAGAAAGCAGAAAGCAGGGGAGCGCAGAAAGCCGGGGAGCGCAGAAAGCCGGGGAGCGCAGAAAGCCGGGGGAGCGAGCAGGGAGGAGAAAGCCGGGGGAGCGCAGAAAGCCGGGGAGCGCAGAAAGCCGGGGAGCGCAGAAAGCCGGGGAGCGCAGAAAACAGGGGAGCGCAGAAAACAGGGGGGAGCGCAGAAACGGGGAGCGCAGAAACCCGCGGGGGGGAGCGCAGAAAGCCGGGGAGCGCAGAAAGCCGGGGAGCGCAGAAAGCATGGGAGCGCAGAAAGCATGGGAGCGCAGAAAGCAGGGGAGCGCAGAAAGCATGGGAGCGCAGAAAGCCGGGGGGGGGAGCGCAGAAAGCAGGGAGGGGGAGCGCAGAAAACAGGGGAGCGCAGAAAGCAGGGGGGGAGCGCAGAAAGCAGGGGAGCGCAGAAAGCGGGGGGCGCAGAAAGCAGGGGAGCGCAGAAAGCACGGGGAGCGCAGAAAGCAGGGGAGCGGAAGCAGAAAGCAGGGGAGCGCAGAAAGCCGGGGAGCGCAGAAAGCAGCGGGAGCGCAGAAAGCAGGGGAGCGCAGAAAGCAGGGGAGCGCAGAAAGCAGAGAGCAGGGAGGGAAGCAGGGAGGGCGCAGAAAGCAGGGGAGCGCAGAAAGCATGGGAGCGCAGAAAGCAGGGGAGCGCAGAAAGCAGGGGAGCGCAGAAAGCAGAAAGCATGGGAGCGCAGAGCGGGGGCGCAGAAAGCCGGCGGGAGCGCAGAAAGCAGGGGAGCGCAGAAAGCAGGGGAGCGCAGGGGCGCGGGGCGCGAGCCGGGGGCGCGAGGCGGGGAGCGCAGAAAGCAGGGGAGCGCAGAAAGCGGGGGCGCAGAAAGCAGGGGGGGCGCGAGCGCAGAAAGCAGGGGAGCGCAGAAAGCAGGGGAGCGCAGAAAGCAGAAAGCAGGGAGCGCAGAAAGCCGGGGAGCGCAGAAAGCCGGGGAGCGCGAGCGGGGGCAGAAAGCAGGGGAGCGCAGAAAGCCGGGGAGCGCAGAAAGCAGGGGGAGCGCAGAAAGCCGGGGAGCGCAGAAAGCGCAGGGGGGAGCGCAGAAAGCGGGGAGGGGGGCGCAGAAAGCAGGGGAGCGCAGAAAGCAGGGGAGCGCAGAAAGCATGGGAGCGCAAAAAAGCGGGGAGCGCAGAAAGCAGGGGAGCGCAGAAAGCGGCAGGGGCCGGGGAGCGCAGAAAGCAGGGGAGCGCAGAAAGCAGGGGAGCGCAGAAAGCAGGGGCAGAAAGCCGGGGAGCGCAGAAAGCAGGGGAGCGCAGAAAGCAGGGGAGGCAGGGGAGCGCAGAAAGGGGGGGGGCACGGGGAGCGCAGAAAGCCGGGGGAGCGCAGAAAGCGGGGAGCGCAGAAAGCCGGGGAGCGCAGAAAGCAGGGGAGCGCAGAAAGCCGGGGAGCGCAGAAAGCATGGGAGCGCAGAAAGCAGGGGAGCGCAGAAAGCCGCAGGGGGGAGCGCAGAAAGCCGGGGAGCGCAGAAAGCATGGGAGCGAAGAAAGCCGGGGAGCGCAGAAAGCCGGGGAGCACAGAAAGCATGGGAGCGCAGAAAGCAGGGGAGCACAGAAAGCCGGGGGAGCGCAGATTCTATACAGGGGTCACCTATAGGGGTTACTACAAATATCAACATAGATCGCCTGCCCACAGGATAGGGAATAAATGTCTGATTGTTGGAGTCTGACCGCAGAGACCCTCACAGATGACCAGAACAGAGTGGTCATCACACATGTACCCTACTGCTCCATTCACATAGTGGACCCCTGTTCTTGGGATCGCTGTGGGGTCCTAACGCTCAGACCCCTTTCTGACTGCAGTCAGACACTTACCCCAGTGTACAGGATAGAGATGTAAGGCTACGTTCACATCTGTGCTGGAGACTCAGTCGCAGTGCGTGTCCAAAGTCACCAGAGTGCTGCAAATGTGACCTTTTCATCTGGTAGTATCACTTTTAAAGACTGATCCCATTAGTTAATGGGGTCCGTCAGGCTCTGTATGTGACTTCTGTTGTAGTGGGCCGCCTATCTGTTATTCTAGTCCTCTGGTGCACCAGAATAGCAGTGTGAATCTAGCCTCAGTTGGTCAGCTCCTTTAAGGGGTTTAGATCGGATCACCCAGTGGACTCATGATCATTAAACAGAATCTGTGAGGTCGATTTGGGACACTAAATTCACAGATCCTTATGGACCAGTTTAGTGACCCAAATAGCCCTGTTGTAATGTGGTCCTGCCCACATTAAAAAAAAAAAAATATATATATATATTATCCTGGCGATGCGTCTGATCAGGCTCGTGTGTAGCGCTGCTGGTCCCTGCACAATTGTTCAGTGAAAATGGTTAAGTAGAAAGAATATGGTCTACTTATCCAGCATCTGCGCAGTGATGTTGCGGTGTACTCGCCATGTTCACTGAACAATTGTGCAGGGACCAGCAGCGCTACACACGAGCCTGATCAGACTCATCGCGAGGTAAGTATTAATATAGTGTGAGTAGGACCACATTACAACAGGCTATTTGGATCACTATTTGGGTCACCCATATAGCCTGTTGTAATGAGGTCCTGCCCACACTATATAAATACTTACCTCGCGATGAGTCTGATCAGGCCATAAGGATCTGTGGATTGTTTAGTGTCCCAAATTGACCTGACAGGTTCCCTTTAATGGTCTTGAGTCCCACTGGCTGATCCGATCTCAATCCCTTAAAGGTCCTGTACATCTGACGCTAGGTTCACACTCGCGGCGACCTTTCTGTTGTTCTGGTCTATAAGGATCTGTGGGTGGCTTAGTGTTCCAAATTGACCTGACCTATTCCCTGTAATTTATTTCGGTGTATGTTTAAGCAGTAACATTTTTCGGAGTAGCTTACCATATGAGACCTGTCGTATAACGCAGACGCACCCACTTATTCAGGTTTCTGCCCCTCAATCTATGCGCAGGAGTTTTCTTATGGTCTTCAGTTTCTCACTGGTTGTTTAGTTACGTACGGCTCTCTCCATGCACTGACTCCCAGCTGAGCTCATACACCACAACAGGAAGAGCTGCAGTGTAAAGCATGAGGGCAGGACAGAGCAGCAGCACTTGCATGTGATGAGAGAGGACCTGGCTTTCAGGCTACTTCCATCTACCAGCTGACAGTGCAGCCAAAGTGGCGTCCCTAGGTGTGTCCTAACAGAGTGCAGAAAAATGCACCCAAAATAGAGGGAGGTGAGAATAAATGGTAAATGATCCTGTGATCCCTCATGTGGTTTTCTTCTGCTGGAAGGGATTCCTTGTTGATCTGCGTAGATGCTGGGGCACTTACAGCGGTAACTAGAGATATTGTTCATCTGATCCGCACATAACAGGGGAGGAGGGGGGATTAATAATGGATGCCAGAGGTGTAAGTAGGCTTTCCTTCACCCTGATCTAAGCAAAGGCAGGACACGTTGTACAGTGCACCTCAAAACCAGCCCTGGCCTTGTTACCGCACCTCATGGCTGCCAGAAATGTGCCAAAAATGGTACACCGAACAAAATGGCATACTGGCGTAATAAACTGCACTATATAATTTCCAAACTGATGGGTAACGTGTAAAAAGTGTCTGTAATAATCTTGCCCCTTGCCATGTGCTTTGTGTTGGGGCATTTTCGGGCCAGCAACCTTCAGCTCTCCAGGTGTTGTGAAACTACAATTCCCAGCATACTCCATTCCCTTCCACAGGAGTTCTGAAAATAGCCAAGCAAGTGTACATGCTGGGAGTTGTAGTTTCACACAAGTGAAGTGTCAGAGATTGCTGACCACTGCCCTATGTGTATTAGAAACGTGTCACCATATATTGTGTATAGGAGAAGCCAGTCACATGTAGTATATACAGTAGCTCAGACACAGGAGGTGATACAGTGGGTAGAGGATCACGTCACAGCTGTATGTTTTTATGGCACAGACTTGATGTGAACTTGGCTTAATACAGTATCTTCTCTGTGCGGTTTGGATACTCGGCTCACAATTCTTTATAATCATGTCTTTCTCTTCCTCTACAGTGTGTGCAGCATGTATGAGCCGCAATGGGGTCTACTCTCTGTATCTGCTCTCGAGGGGTCCTAACCATTGAAAACAAGCGGTACCTCTTTATACAGAAGCTGGGAGAGGGGTAGGTACCCCTACACTGGTGGGATTCATGTTCTAACTATTCGTCTTCTAAGATGTCATTTTTGAGGGTCCACAGGCTTGGTCTTCTAGTGCAGTGGAGTGTCAGAGGGCTGATAGCTTTTCTCAGTCACCTTAAAGGGGTTATCCAAGATTAGGAAAAACAGCTACTTTATTCTAATAACCGTCCCCTACCTGTCCACTGGTTGTGTGTGGAACTGCAGGTCAGCCCCATTCACTTCACCTGAGCTGAGCTACAATACCAGACACAACCCATGTACAAGTGTGGCGCTGTTTCTGGAAGAAAGTAAAGAAAGTAGCCATATTTTTCTAACCCTGGACAATCCCATTGAAGGGGTCACCAAGATTTGTGAAATAGTCTCGAACCGCAACAAACGTGATAATAAAAGTTACTATTTTAATTTTAATGCATTTGCTGCTTTTAGGGAACTTTAAAAAAAAAAAAATTGTTAGCTCCTCCTGCATCTGTGAGCCAGGCAGGAAACTGTGTGCCTCCATCTCATTCCTTTCATTGCAGTCACCATAACCTTGCCAGACTTTGGAGATTTTCCCAAGGACCCCATATCGGCAGCCCTTTCAGTTAGTGGAGGGTCTATGATCACGAAACGGAAGACCCTCTTATTGCAACCCCAAGACACCCTTTGATTTTAATAGGGCATGTACAGTGCTGTAGCATCCGAGCACCTGCAGAGTGATACACGGCTGCAAAGTCTGTAGAATTCAAAAGATTTGCCCAAAGTGGACAACCCCTTTAACACCTTAGTGGCCTATGACTTGTATGCATGTCAGGGTATGGGGCAGGCTTAGGCTGTATAATGCATCTGACACCCACCAGCAATGGCAGGGATTGATGATAACTCTGATCCCATCTGTCTATCACCTTAGATCCTGCTGTCCTGGCATCTTGTTGTAGAGGCAGAGGGAAGGAGCTACCTCACACTATAACATGGTGCTAGGACCCTGGTGAAGTTCCCCAGGTCTGCCATGTATGTGCTCCTAGTACACTCTGCCAGAGGCAGGCTGAAATAGGAAGACACTGCAAGCACACTAGAAGTATTGTACAGGGCATTGTATTATCCCAAGTGGAAAAAAGTGGAATGAAAATGACTATTATTTATAATGTGCTTTTCTTAACGTGCAAGGAGCGTTGTGGAGTAGGGGAGCGTTAGTGGCTGCCATACAGGCGCTCAGCTCCAACACCCACAAAGGTGTTTAATTACAGTTTAATTAATGTTTAATTACATTAACAAAAATTAAGTTTGTCTGTCTCCGCCCTCTTTGTCATTTATCATATAAAAAAATCTGAATAGTAATAAAAAAAATCTAAGCTTAATTGACATTACTGCTTCCACAAATACCCAAGTTATTGACACATCGCATTATTTACCCTGCTCAGGGAACACTATGGGAAAGAACCCACACCTAACCTCCCCCAAAAAATAGAAGTAAAAGTGATGTACTCCAAATAATACTAAAATAAACGGAAATCTAAATATGTAATGGCTGTCTGAATACGGTGGCACTATATATATATATATATATATATATATATATATATATATATATATATCAATATCTCAAGATACTAGAGTGTAACAATAATGTAATAAATGAAGCCATTAAATATACTGCTTGTCTGGTGAGAAATAACCCTCACACATTTCACGGAAGTGAAAAAAACAAGAACGGCTGCAACAGGAAGGGGTTAATAACATGTGCTTCATAACTGCACTTCTGTTTTGCATCACTAGGGGCAGTCTTGCACTTGACGAAGTGATAGGGTCCTCACCCTTTTCTTCATTGCATCAGTCCTATAGCAGAGACCCCTTTGGTGTTGCTTAATTTCCCGTACCCCCATACGTCACGCTCGCTGTTTGAGCGCCTCCCACAGATTAAAGTCAACTATTTTTTTTTTTTTTTTTGTGTATAGTGGTTTCAGCTATGTAGATCTGGTTGAAGGGGTCCATGACGGGCGGTTTTACGCCCTGAAGCGTATATTATGCCATGACCGGGAAGATCGGAAGGAAGCTCAGCACGAGGTGGAGATGCATCGGCTGTTCAGTCACCCCAATATTCTGCGGTTGGAGGCGCACTGCATGATGGAGAAAGGACCCAAGTGGGAGGCCTGGCTTCTCCTCCCCTTCGTGAAGGTAAACACAGTGAAGACGCTCGGCTCTGTCTGCACCTAATCTGTCAGGTTTTCAGTTTCCCATGGCGGGGCTGCAGGGCGTGGTGCGTTGGGTATTTGTTTTGCCACGTGCATTCCTCTGTGACAACCTAGAAGTGGTCACATGACCACATCTCTAACCTGCTGGAGTACAATAGCTTTAAGATAACATGCCGAGTCCTTACTACACCGCATCTTCTGTCTTGGACAGGCCTTGTTAAGGAGGTTCACAGGAGATATATATATATATATGCTTTGCTGTACTGATTATGGGTTAGTTCATTCGGTTTTCTCCTTTCACTTCCAGAGCTGCTTTCAAAACTTCGCTGGTTGCTCTTGCAAGCAGACAGCTGTTTGCTCCACCCCTTTGTCGATTATGTAACATAGTAGCTTAGTAATAGCTATGTCGTCTAAATTCCCACTATGGGTAATGGGAAACCAGTGAAATTCTTATTGCAGCTGTGGATGTGGCTGGAGTTATATTCCAGTCAAAGTCAGTGATAGGTAAGTGGAGGCAAAAGAACGGAACAGTATGGACACACATTGTACCCCATTGGAGGTCAGGGGGGCTCTTGATCGTCGGCGGTATCTGCTGTATGAATGACTGATGCGGCATTTGGTTGTAATTTCCATTATAAATGGGAATGACACATCAGATGTGAACAGAGCCTTGGTGGGATTTCAAATTTAAAGGTATTATCTGTCCCCCAGGTAGTTTTTTATGTAGATGATCTTTCTACAGAATATGTCATCAGTATCCAAATACGCGCACAGAGCTGGAGCCCCGTCAACTCTATGTTGGTGCCAAGGAGCTCTGTGCCTAGTACTTGAATAGGAGCAGAGCAGCTCTAGTACCGGGAGGTAGCCGGATCAGCTCATTGGTGCAGGTCCGGGTGTCATACCTCCACCTATGCAATACTGAAGGCCTAATAAATAATAATAATAACTTTATTTATAGAGCGCCAACATATTCCGTAGCACTTTACAAATCAGAGGACACATGAACAGACAATATGAAACATTACAATGTGACAAAGAAATAAACATATCAAACAATAGGAGTGAGGGCCCTGCTCGCAAGAGCTTACATTCTATGAGGAGATAGGGCTACCTTGTGGACTGGTTGTCAGTATAGAAAAATACACCTGGGGTCTGGAAACCCCCTTTAAAGTGACACTAAAACTCATTGTATTTGGTGAACAGGAGAAGACCACTGAATGCAGTGTCTGAACTATGTGCAATAATGACTTATGTTTTCAGAGGGGAACATTGTGGAATGAGGTGGAAGCTCTACGAGATAGAAATGTATTCCTGTCTGAAGAGAAGATCCTGTATATTCTACATGGGATATGTCTGGGACTGAAAGCCATTCATGACCAGGGCTACGCTCACAGGTAAAAACACATGTACTCAAATCAAATAACCAAGTGTGTGTTAAAGGGGATATCTGGGGACGTAGGTGCTGCCAGCCTGAAAATAAGTAGCATTAAGTCACTCCACCTCTTCTCCTAAGCTTACTGGTATTACCTGTGCTAATGGGGGCTTGTAAGCTACATCATTATAGTCCTCATGGCACTGGACAGGAGAAAGGAGGTGGAGTGACTCAAGTGCCGGGTGCTGGTTCTGATCTTATGAGCATGAGTCATGACCAGCTTGGAAAGCCAGTGTGCAGTACTGACAGAACCCGGCCCAGATACAGTTAAAATATAGTCCTTGGATAGCAGCGTTAATATATCTTTTTAGCAGTCAGAAGAGCTACAGTGCTTGCCTAACCAGAGCTGAATGATAAATTGTCTAACTGCAGCCGCCACTAGGGGGAGCTCACTGTGTCCTGTTTGTACATTGAGCTCCATAATGGCATAGTAGGCAGTGAGCGCCCTCTAGTGGTGTGTTTGGAGACAGAATTTTATCTTTGAGGTTTATGACTATGCAGGGGATAGAATAATGCAGCAGCAACCTCTATAAAGATATAGTATAAAATAATCAGCACAAAAGACTAGACCTAAAAACCACCTGGTGGTAAAAGGTGGAGATTCACTTTGAAAAGCAGCTTGTATGTGAAAATTATGAAAATTTTCCAATTTTTTTACCTTCTATTTGATATAATAAATTCATGACATAAAATGTTCTCAGGGCAGTTGTCAGTTCCCTTTCCTCTCTCCTCTTCCAGCTCATACACTGTACCTTACCCATCAGGGAGTGACCATGAGCAGAAACTTTTCTCCATGTTGAGGCATGATGGGAAAATAATGTGTAATAATAATCTCTTTATCATCCCCCACTTTAGAGACTTGAAACCCACCAACGTGTTACTAGAGGATGATGATCGGCCGCTTCTCATGGATCTAGGCTCAATGAATCACGCTCGTATTGAGGTGAACGGCAGTAGGCAGGCCATGGCCGTGCAGGTATGGAACAATTCATAGCATATTTCTACTTTAAAGCATCATTTCCATGTCTACGTGTGTTGCTGAGTTCATGCCTTATACTCCAGTTGCATCCAGAGCTGCATTCAGAGCTCACCGACCTTTGTTCGCAAGCTGGACAGTTCACTTTAGCTGGCTCAGTGTCTGTATAGAGCATGGGAGAGGTAGTGCTTACAGCTGACCAGTATGTTCCACTCTTTCTTCTGTCTCAGGACTGGGCCGCACAGCGATGCACCATTTCCTACCGGGCTCCAGAGCTCTTCAATGTGAACAGTAACTGTGTGATCGATGAGCGGACTGATATCTGGGTAGGATGTCGTCTTCTATCTGTACAGACTACTCGCAGGCAATGGGACAAAGCATATTTGTACAGTATGTGATCGCCCTTGTGCTTTCTCCCAGTCTCTAGGCTGTGTGCTGTACTCCATGATGTTCGGGGAGGGCCCCTACGACATGATTTTCCAGAAGGGAGACAGTGTAGCTCTGGCTGTGCAGAACAGTATCTCCATACCTGAAAATAACAGGTAATAACACTAATTTCAGTCCACTACAAATAGTGGACTGAAATGAAACCCCTCTTAAGGGGGTTTTCCAACGAAACAAGCTACCCCTATCCATAAGGGATAACTTGTAATCATTGGGGTCTGGTCAGGCAGTGTGTGCACCGCTCCATTCATGTTACTGGGAGAGCCAAAGTGCAATGCTTGGCTTTCTCTGGTGCTCCCAATAAAATAAATGGATCGGTGCGTGCACTCCATTCAGAACAGGAGACAAAAGTCCCCTACTCTGCTGATCAGTGGAAGTCTGATATGGATGGGGATAACTTGTTTCATGGGGAAATCCCTTTAAGGCTGAAAGTATTTGTCATCCCTCATGTATGGGAGTCATTTTAGTATATACTATACGTTGTCTTAGTTTAATATCTATGTATCCGATCTTCATCTTCATGGTTGTCCTGGATGTTTTGTACTTTCCCCTCCCGGCCTCTTTGCTTCTCTTTGTACCTGGTCACTGGCAATGTCGGCACCTGATGTCTCAGCGAGTCACACCAGGGGCATTCCTCCATTATATGTTGGACTCATTGTAGTCTCTTCTGTCTCCAGGATGTGCACTCTGTATGTAGTGCCTATAAATCCTCCTTGGTTTTTTTTCTATATACTGATTTAAGACTACTTTCACACACATATAGGGGGCCTGTAGCACACTGGTCTTGATAATCCCTACGGTGCCGAATGATGCACCTCATTTATGACAAGGCACACAACACCTCATAAATCTGCAGCATCTCCTGGCGGGGCCATCTATACCAGCGCATAACAGGCCGAGATTTCAGACATCATGGAAACTTGAGTAAATGATCATACCTATGACAGGGCCACCCATGACACCTTTCAGCAAAATTGCAAGGGTCGTGTAAAAAGGCCAATTGCAACATTTTTTCTATTGCTTTGTGTGTGTGGTTTGTTTTTTGTTTTTTTGTTTGTTTGTTTTTTTTATGGCATTTTTTGCCACTGACTTTTTTTTTTTTTTTTAAATCTCATAGCATTTTTCCTGTCTGCTATCCAGTCAGGATTGCTTATACATGAATAAGCAAAACCAAAATTCAGTGGCCTATAAATAGGAGGCGTGGCATGTAAAAAGGGGAGTGTCCTAAAATTTCAATTCATCGTGATTTTGAACCCTACACTCCATATATATCCAGCACTGACCCTACATTTTCTTTCCAAAATTTATGGAGACAGATGATCATTCAGAACTTGTCTCATTTGGGTCCAGTGCCCTAGTATGTGAGGGGCTGTTCACATGGCCACAAATGAAGCAGAATTTGTGATGGACACCCACCTCTATCCCTCTTCATTCTCCGGCCCTCTGGGTCCCCATGATGGATAAGGCTCAGATGCGTGGAGCTAGTCTGTGGGGGTCTTGCACCACCGACTCTGTGGTGAGATTGAACAGGACACTTATCATCTCAGCATCCTGGTCCGATCTCTGCCTCCCTTTAAAAATCAGATCCCTCCGTGTGAACACACCCTTAGCGTGATTTCTTGCATAGATCTTGCATCCATGTCCTTCATTATACATATGCACTCCATGCAGGTGTTGCCTCCGGGTCATATCCTGATCCATCACCCCACGGCTGCCATATCATTTTTATGCTGATTTTTTGCATTTTCCCTCCAGGTACTCCCAAGGATTGCAGTCACTGCTCTCCTCCATGATGGTGGTAAATCACCTGGAACGGCCGCACATCTCCACTATAATCACCCAACTTGAGGCGCTGCACCCCATAGTAGACGGGCAAGCCACCACGAGGATATGACGTCATAGGAAGCAACTTCACTCAAGTGCTGCTTCAGTCAGGCCCCCCGCGCCATACTGTAGGACAGTTCTATACGGCGGCGGTCTGACCATGAGACTTCTGGTGTCTCAATAATGGACTTCTCATCACTTTTTAATTCCAGGATTATTTCTTATGCTTTAATGAATATTTATTTTTTTTTTTTAACATATAAACTGAAGGTTCATTCCAAGTGACGGTTACGTAGACGACGTCTCCTCGCCTTAACTGCAGGTTACTGCCAGACTGTGCTAGTGCTGAGTCCTCGCTTCTGTCCCCCAGAGGCTGCTAATCTCAGGCCAGCGACGCGTCTCTGACCTCTGGAGCATGTTGTCATTGTGCAGTGTAAGATGTTACGTGTGTCATCTCATCTGTAAGGGGCTTTCATTATTAAAAATGAGGGTTGGAATGGAAAGCGTCCTCCATGTTCTGACAACCCTTCCTGGCACACATCGTGGCATTCTATACCTGCAGTTCACTTCCAGCTCGGAGGTTTATATACGTCCCTGATGAGGACTGCTGCATGTATACAATTCCATGGTTTCTAAGGTACTCGCCAATGTTTCTCAACCTATTCAAGCCAAGGACCCCCTAGTGAGAAGAAGTCCCAACTGAGTACCCCCAGAGTAGCAATCTCCTATAAATGGCTTATATATACCAGTTATATAATGACCCCACGAACTGCATTCATCACCATGGCTGAGGGCGCCATCATTTGGAAAGTAAAGATGCTGTCTGTGGCATGTAATATAGTTCAATGGTTTTTAGCTGCACTGCGTACCCCCAGGGACGGCCAGGTATACCTGTACCGCAGGTTAACAACTATAGTCCTACATAGATAATGTTGGGCCCATCTGGGTAAATTTATGTCATAGTCTTGAAAACTGAGTGTCGCCCCCTGCGGGCACTGTGACCACTATGAGCAGCCACCTATTAATCTGGCATCTGTTAGACCAGGGATCAGCAACCTTCGGCACTCCAGCTGCTGTGAAACTACAACCCCCAACATGCTCCATTCACTTCCATGGGAGTTCCAAGAACAGCAGAGCAAGTATGCATGCTGGGAGTTGTAGTTTTACAACAGCTGGCATGCCGAAGGTTGCCTACCCCTGTGTTAGACCAATATTAAGACATTGGGGGCATTTTTAAAGGGGCTTTCCAGGGATCAAAGTTCACCTATTTCTGGGCAAGGGTTTTCAGTGCTTCACATTGGGTGTCCGGGCTGGTTCCAAATCGCGGTCATGGGATCAGAACCAGCACCTGAGTTGATCCACCCCCTCCCTCCTCTGTTATTATTACAGTGACCTAATGTGCCCGTCCCTAAACAGCCCATTTATAATATGGAGGAAATGATCCCACATCTATAGGTGTGCAAAAAATCCTGCACAGTAAGAATGCTTTCAGAAATAGAAGGGTTAATAGTTTTTGTCAATGAACACACTGAAGAGAAATGTAAATCCCATCAATATTTGGTGTGACCTTTGCCCTTTGCCTTCCATCAGTTCTTCTTGGTACTTGCAGACAGTTTAGGGCAGGGAGGTTGTTCCCGCCGCCATCTTGGAGGACTAAGCACAGATCTTCTGTGGATGTTGCTTGCTCCAATCCTTCTGTCTCTTCATGTCATCCCAGACAGACTGGAGGATGATGAGATCAGGGCTATATCTGTGGGGGCCGGATCATCACTTCCAGGACTCCTCCTCCAAAGGGCAAAGGTCACACCAAATAGTGACCGGATTTACATTTCTCTTTTCTTCAGTCATTTTGTTAATTGACAAAAATTAAACTATTAACCCTTCCATTTCAAAAACCTTTCTTACTTTGCAGCATTTTCTCCATACATGCCTAAAACCTTTGCACCGTATATTTTATTGTATGACAGCAGGGTGCGGGTTCTGCAGGACGTTGCAGGCGTTGTCTCAGATGACATGGAACACGCGCGCACATGACTTGGGAGGGTCTCCCTGTGTTTTATGACTAATTGTAAGATTTACTGCCTAGTTTATTAGTAAAGGAGCTTTGGGTAATTATAATAATCATCATTATAAGAGCGACGCAACACACGAAGCCAGCGGTGTCACTGCCGCCTGCATCGCTGCACAGACTGAAGCGGAAATTAAAGGGCAGGTGTCACTTTAGTTATTAACCTGTTAATAGGGCATAGCAGTGATGCATGGAGCCCTGACCTATGGAAAGCGCTTACTCCACCCCTCTGTAATGGCCGAATCTTTATCATCATTGAGCAAACTCCCTTAAAGGCCTCACCTAATACGGAACAATTACCTGGAAATTAACCTGAGTCGTCCTTTGTGTGAATTTATTTAAAGGGGTTGTGCCACATTAGAAAACTATGGCTGATTTCTTGCAAGAACAGCACCACATCGGGCCACAGGTTGGGTTTGGTACTGCAACTTTTGGAGCTGAGTGTGAAAGGGCCCTTAAAGGGGTTTTACAGAGTTAAGTTTTTCATGGCCTGTCCTCAGGATAGACGATAAATACCTAATCGGTGGGAGGCTGAACGTGACCCATCAGGTGTACGGTGGCGCTAACTTCAATGAGTGCTGAGCTGCAATGATAGCGCCGGCCCCTCTACAGCGATGGAGATTTCTGCTTCTGGCCCTATATAAGGTGTAGGATGAGCGCTGGAAGTGACTCTGTACAGCTGATCGATCCAGGGGATGGCTGTCACTCCCCTCCATTTGGGTATTTATGGTCTGTCCTGAGGATAAGCCATATAAAGCTTAACACCGGACAACCCCTTTAAGTTACTTTGGCCAGTGGAGTTTCATGGGGGTCCAAGGCTGGTTCCGACCTTGGGGCATGTGATCAGAACTAGCCCTTGTCCCCCAGGTCGCTCCGCTTCCTCCCTCCTCTCCTGTTGTCACAGGCATTTACCTGTGCAGTGGGGGGCCTGTGAAAAACGGGAGAGGAAGGATAAGGTAGAGCGACCCATGGAACGGGGGCTGGTTCTGATCACATGCCCCAGGGTCGGAACCAGCCCAAGACCCCCAGGTTCTGCATGAAACTCCTCAGCGGCCAAAGTACGTGAAACAGAAATTTCCGACAACCCTTTCGCCAAAGCTGTATGTTTTTGTAGCCAGGTAGTCAGTATTTATCAATTAGCACGAGTTGCTATTCCAAGCATGGCCAGCGGTGTCACTGAGGAGTCCCCTGCAGGACATGGCTGCAAGCAAAAATAGTTTTACCAGCTTGTGCCTGCAAATAGAAAGCTGACCCCCTCCCCCCCCCCCAACCCAGAAAATGTCATTCCCCAGAGCAAGCAGCACAGCTGTTGTATGTCTAAGTATAACTGGGATAGGTCTGACTTCTCAGAGCAGAGGGGCTGCTACACATGGACAAGCAAACAAACCAGCACAAGCTTTTACCACAACCGCTTACTGTTTAACCTGATCGACATCCTGTTTTTTTTACAGCTGTGACTCTTCCCCTACTGAGCACACCCTATACTCTTAAAGCAAAAGTTCACAAAACCCCATGGGTGGGGACTGCAGTGTGAATGCTGCTTCTGTGTTATTAGAGGCTGCAGAAATCACCTAGTTAAAGGGCCAGCGCACCCAGAAAATGTGCCAAGGCTTCTGATTCACAAATGTAACTCCTGGACTGCAGAGTCCCCAGAATAATGGTGCAGGAGCTAGAAGAACGAAAGTGTCCTGTGCTCAGGAAGTTCTTCTAGTGGAGGTGGAAGCCCAAATATGTGTATCAGAAACCCTCTAATATTATTTGTCTGATCTGTGTTATCTAAAAAGGGGTTTCTCATAAAAGAGTGTTTGTTACATGTCTGTATAACTTGTTATACTCCAGAGCTGTGTGCATTATCGGAGCTCAGATAAATTATTATGGTGACTGCACCAGCAGAATAGTGAGTGCAGCTCTGGAGTATAATACAGGATGTAACTCCTATGTTCTCCAGAGTTATATGTAGATTATCTAGACTACATACAATGATATGTCATTGTATGTAGTCTAGATATAACTCTGGAGAACATAGGAGTTACATCCTGTATTATACCCCAGAGCTGCGCTCACTATTCTGCTGGTGCAGTCACTGTGTACATACATTACATTACTTATCCTGTACTGATCCTGAGTTACATCCTGTATTATACTCCAGAGCTGCACTCACTATTCTGCTGGTACAGTCACTGTGTACATACATTACATTACTTATCCTGTACTGATCCTGAGTTACATCCTGTATTATACTCCAGAGCTGCGCTCACTATTCTGCTGGAGCAGTCACTGTGTACATACATTACATTACTTATCCTGTACTGATCCTGAGTTACATCCTGTATTATACTGAAGAGCTGCACTCACTATTCTGCTGGTACAGTCACTGTGTACATACATTACATTACTTATCCTGTACTGATCCTGAGTTACATCCTGTATTATACTCCAGAGCTGCGCTCACTATTCTGCTGGTGCAGTCACTGTGTACATACATTACATTACTTATCCTGTACTGATCCTGAGTTACATCCTGTATTATACTGCAGAGCTGCACTCACTATTCTGCTGGTGCAGTCACTGTGTGAGTACTGTGTACATTTACATTACTTATCCTGTACTGATCCTGAGCTACACTCACTATCTGGTGGATGGAGTTATTATGAAGATACAGTGACTGTAACAGCAGAATAGTGAGCGCAGCTCTGGAGTATAATACAGGATATAACTCAGGATCAGTACAGGATAAGTAATGTATGTACACAGTGACTGCACCAGCAGAATAGTGAGCGCAGCTCTGGAGTATAATATAGAATATAACTCAGGATCAGTACAGGATGAGTAATGTAATGTATGTACACAGTGACTGTACCAGCAGAATAGTGAGCGCAGCTCTGGAGTATAATACAGGATGTAACTCAGGATCAGTACAGGATAAAGTAATGTATGTACACAGTGACTGTACCAGCAGAATAGTGAGCGCAGCTCTGGAGTATAATACAGGATGTAACTCAGGATCAGTACAGAAGTAAGAATGTTACACAGACTGTCCAGCAGGGGGGGTTGGTCGCCGATAAGTAATGTAATGTATGTACACAGTGACTGCACCAGCAGAATAGTGAGCGCAGCTCTGGAGTATAATACAGGATGTAACTCAGGATCACTACAGGATAAGTAATGTAATGTATGTACACAGTGACTGCACCAGCAGAATAGTGAGCGCAGCTCTGGAGTATAATACAGGATGTAACTCAGGATTAGAGTGGGTACAATTGACTTCTATTTAATCTCGGTGCCACAACCAGGGGATTCTTGCTGTGAATCTGGTAACTATAAGGGTGCCTGTAGATATTCAAGTTTTTTTGAGGTGTGGTTTATGAAGTATAATATTTCTGGTCGTTCTGGAATCCACAGGTTTTAGTTTCACAAACTGCAAAAAAAGCTTTAAAAAAAACAAAACAAAAAAAAAAAAGCCTAAATGTGTGTACAGGCAGCCTCAGTCACCATAAAGCACAAGGGAAGACGAATAACAGAGGGTGCAGAGATTGCAAACTGCACCTGGGTCCTAGTGCCTGAGATGGTCCATTGGCTCCTGTAGCCATAGAAGGACAGCATCACTATGGAAGGAGCACATGGGGTGCCTGATACAGACAGTACATCAGGGCGCAGAGTCTTCAGGTTACGCCTCTATGTAGCAAGACAGGATACACCAACAGCCTATAAATGAAACTGTCTGTGCCAGCACAGGAAATGGTGGTTTATGATGACACTCTGGGCACCGGCAGGGCTGTGCAGTAGATCTGGTGCAGCAGATGGTGTGTACATGTCACCAACTGTAATACGTTACATACAGGTTCTGGGGCTTAATGTTATCCCAAAATGGAGGCGCACAATGTGCATTGTAAACAACTGCCCCTTTTTTTTTTTTTTTTTTTTTTCGCTCAAGCCGTTCCCCAGGCCCTGCACCAGGCATAACAAAACGTATCTCAAATATTTTATCTTCCACTTTATATCTACATGACCCTCAATGAAACTGAATTCCTCTCTACTGAGTATTTGTGGAATTCTGTCTGCCATAGGCAACAACTGACTATAGTGGAAGCTGAAATTACTCAAATCTACTGGATTACTAGTGGACGACCTGGAATCTGATCGGGCAGGTGCGACCCTGTGAGACCCCGCAGGCTCTAAGATGGGGCTGTGACCTGCTCCTTACCTCTGTCTTCAGACCTACATTTCTGTTGCAGATGACCCAGATTTGCTTCTTTTACAGCCAAAGTTAAAGACTCCATTTCAGAAATGACCTGTCCTGCAAGTCTTACTGACCCGGAGGTCATAGAAGGCCAAATCCCCTCCAGTCCGCAGCTGGCTGCCATTCTCCTTCGCTCTAGTTGCCACGTGTGACCTCTAAAAGACATTTTGGGATTTGCTTATGTCCAGGGGCCACTCTTAACCCTTAAAGGGTTAGTTATAAACTGAGCTGCTAATATCCTTGATATATATATATGTGTGGATGTTTCTGAAGGTTCTCCATACTTGAGATACAGTTAAAGTCTAGGATTAATTTTGGAACTTGATGGAGAACTTTAGCGCGTACCCCTGACTTATATTGCTAACAGGGTACAACAGATGCCATATAAAAAGAAATGTAGCACCAATTTTATTATTTATTAAAACTAGTATAACATTTTTCTAATCTGTTTTTATTCTCCAGTTTATTTTAATCCTATTTTCTGTCCATGATTATGGGGGCGGCCATCTTGCCTGAGCTTCTCCTCTGCTCTGTTAACAGCATTTAGTGATTTGCTTTACAACAGTCTCATGGCCATAGGCAGCAATAGTCTGGAGCCGACACATGGAAGTCTATGGGAGCGTTTTCTAAACATGCTCATTGCAGGGAGGGGGAGGAGATAAGCCGTGACATCATCTATTGTCAGTAGTGATGTAATGATGGGTCAGTGGTGTTATCTATAGAGGTGTTATCTTCTACTGTAATCCTATCTGTGATGTAAATGAGGAGACTGCTGCAAAGAAAACCTATACAGAGTTGGAAAGATGTCAGTCTATTATCCTTAGTGGCAAGAGTGAAAATTGTAGGACATAGTACCTTTAAAAAAAAAAAAAATAATAATAATACTGTAGATAGTGACAGAAAATGTAAAACAAAAATATCAAAAATTCTTAAAAAAATATGCTTAATATAAAAACGTGGTTAAAAAAGTAGGTCCTTTTTGGTGACCCATTCCCATTAACTCTTGTGTGTACTGGATTCCATGTTCTATGGTCTTATATTGTGGTTGACGTCATCTCATCAGAGTTAGAATATCTTTGGACTTAGTACATCGATGTGGACCATTGGGGCATAAAAAGAAGTCTCCAAAAAAGGACAATAATAATTACAATGTTACATTTTTCAACTGATATTTATTGCTGAGGGACATTTACAGATATGGACTAGGACACTTTTTATTCCTCTCCTTCATCCTCATCTTCATAAGAGTCTATCCCAACCTCTTCATAATCCTTCTCCAGGGCGGCCATGTCCTCCCGAGCCTCAGAGAACTCTCCTTCCTCCATACCCTCACCTACATACCAGTGCACAAAGGCACGCTTGGCATACATCAGGTCAAACTTGTGGTCCAAGCGAGCCCAGGCCTCAGCAATGGCGGTGGTGTTACTCAACATGCACACAGCGCGCTGCACCTTGGCCAGGTCTCCACCAGGAACTGCGGTTGGTGGTTGGTAATTGATACCAACCTTGAACCCTGTTGGGCACCAGTCCACGAACTGGATGGTGCGCTTGGTCTTAATGGCAGCAATAGCAGCATTGACGTCCTTGGGGACAACATCACCGCGGTACAGCAGGCAGCAAGCCATGTATTTGCCATGTCTGGGGTCACATTTCACCATCTGGTTGGCCGGCTCAAAGCAAGCGTTGGTGATCTCAGACACAGAGAGCTGCTCATGGTAAGCCTTCTCTGCAGAGATGACAGGGGCATAGGTGGCCAGGGGGAAGTGGATACGGGGGTAGGGTACCAAGTTGGTCTGGAACTCTGTCAAGTCCACATTCAGAGCACCATCGAACCTGAGAGAGGCTGTGATGGAGGACACAATCTGACTAATAAGTCGGTTCAGGTTAGTGTAGGTTGGGCGCTCAATGTCCAGGTTCCTGCGGCAGATATCATAGATGGCCTCATTGTCCACCATAAAGGCGCAGTCTGAGTGCTCCAGGGTGGTGTGGGTGGTGAGGATGGAGTTGTATGGTTCAACCACAGCAGTGGAAACTTGAGGTGCTGGATAGATGGAGAATTCAAGTTTGGACTTCTTGCCATAGTCAACAGAGAGACGTTCCATCAAGAGGGAAGTAAAACCGGATCCAGTGCCACCACCGAAACTGTGGAAAACCAAAAATCCCTGCAAACCTGTGCACTGATCGGACTGTAGGAATAGAGAACACAACATTAACCAATGGGCATGGTCACTGGCATGAAAGGAAAATGACCATCAATAAACAATACTCACCAGCTTGCGTATTCTGTCCAGAACAGGGTCAATGATCTCCTTGCCTATGGTATAATGGCCACGGGCGTAGTTGTTGGCTGCATCTTCCTTGCCACTGATAAGCTGTTCTGGGTGGAAAAGCTGGCGGTAGGTACCAGACCTGACCTCATCTAGAAAGAAAAAGTGGAGATGTTGAGACTCGGGAACTTGAATTTCTCAGGAACTTTCCAAGCCAAGATCATCAGATATATGATAATAAATAGGATAATATATAAGGGCTCTATGATGGTATATAACTGTCAAATATCAAATGAAGGTCTCTACAGTCCCCATCTAACTGGAGGATGAAGAGCAAAGACGAGAAGCAATATCTTAGAAGAAGCTCTTCTCAAGATACTCACCGATCACAGTCGGCTCCAGGTCCACAAACACAGCTCTGGGCACATGTTTTCCAGCTCCCGTCTCACTGAAGAATGTAGTAAAGGAATCGTCTCCTCCACCAATGGTCTTGTCACTGGGCATCTGTCCATCTGGTTGAATTCCATGTTCCAGGCAGTATAACTCCCAGCAGGCATTGCCCATCTGGACTCCAGCCTGGCCAACGTGGACTGAGATGCATTCCCTCTATAAAATAAAGAAAAATATATTAAGAAAGGAGTTATAAGATTCTTGGTCCTCTCTCACATGTTTGGTAAAGTTGCTACATTTGGAGAGGGCAAATTCACACTGGGAGACAGGGCCAACCGGAGTAGGGGTTCTTCACTCTACGGTCACCATAGAATCTGTATAGTCTACACTTCAGACAGTAAGTGGAGGATGAGCAGCAAAAACATGGACAACCATAGAAATCAATAACAAGTCATCGAGAAGCAAGAAGACCCCACAGAAGAAAGAATTCTTATGATCACAAATCAACTTAATATAGTTCAGATTCAGAGCTAAAATCCCCCGGTATGATCTGCTTGTTCAGTCTTGTACAAATCGTGATCTTTTTACGTTCTGGGAAATGTCATGTGATGTATAAAAAACTCTCATACTAAATTATAAGAGTTCAACTACGTTCTTAAGGGATGTCTGACAATATTGACTGCTTTCCTAACAACCAGGTGTATAACTCAGGATCAGTACAGGATAAGTAATGTAATGTGTGTACACAGTGACTGTACCAGCAGAATAGTGAGCGCAGCTCTGGAGTATAATACAGGATGTAACTCAGGATCAGTACAGGATAAGTAATGTAATGTATGTACACAGTGACTGTACCAGCAGAATAGGGAGCGCAGCTCTGGAGTATAATACAGGATGTAACTCAGGATCAGTACAGGATAAGTAATGTAATGTATGTACACAGTGACTGTACCAGCAGAATAGTGAGCGCAGCTCTGGAGTATAATACAGGATGTAACTCAGGATCAGTACAGGATAAGTAATGTAATGTATGTACACAGTGACTGCACCAGCAGAATAGTGAGCGCAGCTCTGGAGTATAATACATGATGTAACTCAGGATCAGTACAGGATAAGTAATGTAATGTATGTACACAGTGACTGTACCAGCAGAATAGTGAGCGCAGCTCTGGAGTATAATACAGGATAAGTAATGTAATGTATGTACACAGTGACTGTACCAGCAGAATAGTGAGCGCAGCTCTGGAGTATAATACAGGATGTCACTCAGGATCAGTACAGGATAAGTAATGTAATGTATGTACACAGTGACTGCACCAGCAGAATAGTGAGTGCAGCTCTGGAGTATAATACAGGATGTAACTCAGGATCAGTACAGGATAAGTAATGTAATGTATGTACACAGTGACTGTACCAGCAGAATAGTGAGCGCAGCTCTGGAGTATAATACAGGATGTAACTCAGGATCAGTACAGGATAAGTAATGTAATGTATGTACACAGTGACTGTACCAGCAGAATAGTGAGTGCAGCTCTGGAGTATAATACAGGATGTAACTCAGGATTAGTACAGGATAAGTAATGTAATGTATGTACACAGTGACTGCACCAGCAGAATAGTGAGCGCAGCTCTGGAGTATAATACAGGATGTAACTCAGGATCAGTACAGGATAAGTAATGTAATGTATGTACACAGTGACTGTACCAGCAGAATAGTGAGCGCAGCTCTGGAGTATAACACAGGATGTAACTCAGGATAAGTACTATAATGTATCTATACAGTGACTGCACTTTTTATTAAGATTATTATCTATATATGAGCTGTAAAAGTATGCTCAGGGATGGACACACCCTTTAAGATAAAAGCGGAAGCAACATATGAACTGCTAAGCTCCACAGAGAACATACAAAAGATTCCACAGAGCAGCACATGTGTGACATGAATATACAGATGTCTGGACTATATATATATACATATATATATCCTCGATATACAGTGTACAGTATTTGTATTGTCTGCTGGTTTTCACGTTCCATTATTGACATAGGTATACCTCCATCTGAAACCTGCAAAACTTGCACAAACAAGACTGCACACCCTCTCCTTAGGGCAACAGTGATAATTGCACCCGCCATTCTAGGTCTCGCCCTAAAGATCTGAAAAAGCAAAACATATGGTCAGACTACAAAACAATCTGCGTAGGCACTACTACTATAAAGTCAGGCTCCACGCAGATCGATTTCACTATAAAGGAACTCTGGTTCCTCATACTGAAAACCTATAGTGAACATTTACTGGTATAATAAGGAAGTGCATTTTAGCAATTCCCTAATATACCTCCATTGCCGAATTTCTCCCCTTGTGAAGGACAGTCATAAGGCTAGAGATCTACTGAGCTATCTGACAGTATGCTGTCGCCACAATTGTACCGTGACTCACAGGGAAGTCGCCGTGGAGCTCTATCCTAAAAAGTGCCAGTGTTCTGCTGCTATGGCATCGACTGCTTTGCCCTTAAAGGGGTTGTCCTATTAGCACAAACCATGTCCATGTGCTCATATGTCCATCATAAAGTAAGATGACCTTCTTCAATCAGCCTTTACTAGCCAGGGTGGGCTAATACCGAATGTAGTCAGCTTATCTCCAGCAGATCCTGGACGACATGGAGATGTTTGTTTGCCCTATCAGAGTCGTGGCGGTCGCCATGTACCCCCGGCTTTAATCAGTGCTTGATATTCTTGCAAATTGTGAAAATCTCGACCTCATTCACTTCAAATTCCCAAAGCAGAAATTTTTTCCTTGCCAAATTCAGTGTTAAATTCCTAGATATGAACACCCCCTTAGAGTAATATGGGGGAGGCTTCATTGTAGAAAAAGGCCGATATTTGTCATTCAGGAGTCTGGGAAAGGAGGATGAAAACTGGTGTGGGTATAGGTATAGCAATAGCAATAGATACGTGATGGGGCTCAAAACCCCCTTTACTACATAACGGCACATGGCGGATAGGGGACCTTTTATAGGTTTTGCATTAGGAACCAGGATCCTCAAACTGCGGGAGCTTTGCTGGCGGCCATATTAGTTACCACACACTGCGTTCACAGATATATGGGCCAATAAATTTTTACAACTAAATTGAAAAATGAAGCAGTTGCCCCTAGCAACCAGTCAGACTGTGTCTTAATTATCAAGAGCTGAAAGCTGGTTGCTATGGCAACTGCTCAATTTTTTTTTTCTCCCCCCTTTGCTCTAGTTTTGATAAATCTCCCTGAACTCCATTTTGTATGTTTGGGGGTGGGGGTGACCTTTAGTTTTAAGAGAAGTATGAAAAGGTCACCAATTCTTTGCAGGTCTTTTAATTTTGGCGCCAATGACCTGTAACCGGGCAGAGCTGTCTGGCTGGAGCCATTGCACCTGGCTGAATGAAGACATAGTCACAGCAAACACTTGGACTTGGAACTTTTAATAACCTTGCTCTGTGCAGCGGGATTAGCAGGTATAATCTCTCCATGTGGAATGCAGGGCGGTGCGGCCTCGCTCTTATGTAAATAAGATAATGGCAAAACCTGAAGTACAGGGCGGCCATAAGACGAGTCCTGTGAGCGCCTCAAATCCTGAGGTACAGGGCGGCCATAAGATAGCTCCTGTGAGCACCTCAAAATCTGAGGTACAAAGCGGCCATAAGATGAGTCCTGCGAGCACCACAAAACCAGAAGTACAGAGTGGCCATAAAACGTGTCCTGTGAGTGCCTCAAATCCTGAAGTACAGAGCGGCCATAAGACGAGTCCTCTGAGAGCCTCAAATCCTGAAGTACAGAGCAGCCATAAAACAAGTCCTGCGAGCACCTCAAATCCTGAAGTACAGAGCGGCCATAAAACAAGTCCTGCGAGCACCTCAAATCCTGAAGTACAGAGCGGCCAAAAGACAAGTCCTGCGAGCACCTCAAATCCTGAAGTACAAAGCGGCCATAAGATGGGTCCTGTGAGCGCCTCAAAACCAGAAGTACAGAGCGGCCATAAGACGTGTCCTCTGAGAGCCTCAAATCCTGAAGTACAGAGCAGCCATAAAACAAGTCCTGCGAGCACCTCAAATCCTGAAGTACAGAGCGGCCAAAAGACAAGTCCTGCGAGCACCTCAAATCCTGAAGTACAAAGCGGCCATAAGATGGGTCCTGTGAGCGCCTCAAAACCTGAAATACAGGGCGGCCATAAGATAAATCCTGTGAGCGGCTCAAAACCTGAAATACAGGGCGGCCATAAGATAAATCCTGTGAGCGGCTCAAAACCTGAAATACAGGGCGGCCATAAGATGGGTCCTGCGAGCTCCTCAAAACCAGAAGTACAGAGCGGCCATAAGACGTGTCCTGTGAGCGCCTCAAAACCTGAAGTACAGGGCGGCCATAAGATGGGTCCTGCGAGCTCCTCAAAACCAGAAGTACAGAGCGGCCATAAGACGTGTCCTGTGAGCGCCTCAAAACCTGAAGTACAGGGCGGCCATAAGACGTGTTCTGTGAGCACCTCAAATCCTGAAGTACAGGGCGGCCATAAGACGTGTTCTGTGAGCACCTCAAATCCTGAAGTACAGGGCGGCCATAAGACGTGTTCTGTGAGCACCTCAAATCCTGAAGTACAGGGCGGCCATAAGGCCATAAGATTGGTCCTGTGACTGAGATAAGAGGCATAGTACAGGCCCACATGAATCAGAGGCACAGTACAGGCCCATACATTTTAGGTGCCATATTAGGTTCCACGAGGTCCTTCTTACATCACGACTCTTCCCCTATAACATGCAGCTCTATCCTGACTAACTCCCCTCGAATTCCGGATTCCGCAAAAAACATGTCCATAGCGCATCCATATGTCACCTGTAATTGTGGATCCACAAATAGACTTGTATAATCCCATAGGCTTGTATGGCTGAGTCAGTGCCTCAAATATGGACAGGAACAGGACCTGCTCCATATTTTTGCAGCCTGGACACTGATTCGTAAAAACTATGGCGCGTTTATGGGGCCACAGAATGAATGATCCGTAAATATGGATCCATAATCACTATGGTCGTGTGTATGGGGGCCTAACATCATCATATAAGTGGTCAGTTTCCTTAAATACTCTGTGCTGCTGTGGAACGGCAGTTTATAACATGTATCATCAGTCTGATCTCCTTGTCTTTTTGAGAGCCCCCTCTTATCAGCTCTGGGGTCATCTCAAGCATACCAACCCCCCCCCCCCCATTAATTTATCGCGCTCACTTCCCACATTACGCTCACGCCTGGCGGTCGCTTTCTCATTTACTGTATTTAGAAACTCCTGAAATCTATTCAGTATAGTAAGCCGAAGCAGGGGGCATGTGACACTGAGCAGGGGATGATCCTACTCTCTATTAATAAACTGTGACAGCACCAGCGCCGCAACACGAGATGTCATATTATAGTGACCGGTATTTTAGAAGCCGACAATCGGGGGTGTGATATGTCTGCAATGTAGCTGGTGTAAAACTAGAATTCCCAGCAGTCCAGTATTAAAAGGGATATCTGAGTTTGGAAAATGATGCCATTCTACTCTTCCCATAGAAACAGCGCCACCCTTGTCAATGGCTATGTCTGGTACTGCAGCTTGATTTACATTATGGATGGAGTGGTTTATGGCTATGGCCGGCTTTCTATAAACTGCATTTTTTTAATCTTATCAATATCAAGGGAACAAATAAGGATATGCAGAGTCCGTGTAGATTCTAAAAATTTCACACGTGATAAGAAATCAGCAACCAATAGGGCACCGGCCGCTCCCAATTCCGGCACTACGGGATATAATTAGACTGACTACGTAATAACGTAATATAGTACTCTGACACGGCATACTCACTACTGCCAGCTGTGAGTGCTGACTACACGAACTCCAGTCCTGGCTTCACCGCGGCTTAAAGGGCAACTCCACACAAAAGCACAGGAAAAGCGCCTTGTCCATTTGAGAGGCTGCGTCTTGTACTGCTACCATGCATGAGCTGCAGCAGCATGTACAGCAGCCATATAGACCATCAAGAGCTCTGGAGTACCCCTTTAAGCTGTTGCTGTGCCCCAAGAAAAGAAATAGTGAAAAAGAACCCTTCTTTTATTAACTAAATAACTAAACTAATTTTGTCCTATTATCCCAGTCCAAGTACAATTTGGATAGAAGATTCCAGGTGACTACCATTAAACCTATACAGTAGCCCTAGTTGTTGTATAGGTTTAATTAAAGGGTATGTCCATGGGTACATCAAAATAAAGTGGGTTTTACAGCCTGCTGAAATTATTTTTAAAGCTTACTTTTTTATTTTTGGGTGGCGTTCCCCTTTAAATGAACCGACATCCCCTATTGTATATGTTAAATTAAAGGGTATGTCCATGAATACATGAAAATAAAGAGGGCATTTCAGACTAGTGTAACTATTTTTAAAGCTTAGCTTTTTATTTGTGGGTGGAGTTTCCCTTTAACCGTAGCAAGGCATGAATGAATGAGATGACAATGTTCCTTGTAGGACAGACATTCTGACCTTTCTTAAGTCAACAAGCCAAATGGTGATGTCACAAGGTCGGGAGTCTCCTCCATGATTGTCTTCACCCCCCTTGTTGTCAGAGCGGAGCCTGGCATAACTGAAATGCCATTACAGTGTGGGTGAGGGCGCTATGGTCCAGTGCCTCCCATCTCATTTACATTCAGATGAGGTGTGAGGACCGCCGGCCCGCAGATTTTAGGAGTCCAGGCATGCATGACCTTATATTGTACAAGATACATAATTCAGATGTGCAGAGTTAGTGGGGCGAGAATCTGCACACAAGCGTCCTGGTGTTAAAGGGGCACTTGTATAAAGTTATAGTAGTGCAGCAGCGTAATAAGAATGGATGTAACTGCAACTGTAGTCATCGCTCTGCACTACCTGGCAGTCATCCTATAGAAGAACACCAGGGTCAGCCTCCTCCTTGCCTGAAATGGCTGATAACAGAGGACAACAGATTCCATTCACCAGCATAGTAAATGCAGAAAGGGCAGAGTGTCCCTTTAATTTACCTGCAAGAGTAGGTTTACATGTGGCTGGAAATTTCTGCAACAAGAGCTAATTGTTGTTCTGGAATTGTCTGGATACAAGGAGTGACATCCACAAACAAAATCCAGAGGAGATCTGCCACTGATTCGCTACAATGTATCAGTGCAGGTAAAATGTATCAGCCTGGAGTCTGTGCTGGTTATACTGCCAGAATTATTAAAGGGGTATTCTGTTAATTATAAGATTGGGAGTGGTTTGACCACTCTCACAAGGACCCGTGCGCCCCATATGAATGGTCCGGCAGGGCAGACATCTGCTCCATTCAGATCTAAGGGGAGATAGCCCTTGCCTCTCACTGGCATGCACTATGGACCCGTCGTACTCCTGACTGGTGGGGGTCCTAGCAGTTGGGCCCCACCAACCAGAGAACTATTACAGTATTTACAGTAAATTTACAGCAAATGGGAACATGCCCACTCACTGACAGCAAGCAGAGATCTTGACCATGATGAAGAATTAAAGCGCAAAGTCTATTAGAAATTTTTTACAAGTCAGAGAAACCCTTTAAATACTTAGAATTCATCTACATAGAATTTGGAGGACCCCTTTAAAGAAGACCTTTCACCACCTCCTCTTCCTTCAATAGTCGCCCCTCCACTGATTCTGGTGCAGTTGGAATTTTTTCTCTAGCCCCCACCACTCCTGAGCAATCTGTACTATTAGTTTCAGCACCCAATATGCTAATTAGGCAATCTACTGTCAGTTAGGCGGTCCTGTGCAGGAGTAGATCGTCAGGGACCACCCACCTAACAGTAGGTGACTGCTCAGGAACGGTGGGGGCTAGAGAAAAAAAATCCAACTATGCCGGATTCAGTGGAGCGGCACCTATTAAAGGGTGCAAAGTTGGCAGAGGTGGTGAAAGGTCCCCTTTAAATTCCCAGACTGCATTTACATAAGACTGCGGCAGATATTAGATATCCCTGTACGTTGCCCATGGCCTCGCTCCCCTGATGTGTCGGGGGGTATATATAGGATCTGTGTCCGGCAGGTGCTGGGAATTCTCCATGTGACAAGCCAAAGTTAAACAGGCCCCATGAAGAATCCTCCTGCACCCGCCGCCGCACTACTACAATTACCTAGTTAGGAAAGGATCCTGGGACGACCCCCGGCAGCTGGGACCCTAAAGAAGGGGTGGGGCATTGAGACCCTGTAAGCCCCTGAGTGACAGGTGACTCCACGTGTCATTCAGTGCTCACCCCGCAGCAGACAGACACCCTGCAGAATGTGAACCCCCGGCCACGGACTTTAACCTTTCACAAACCAGAAAGGTGACATCACATCCGATCCAATGCAAATAATAAATGACAAACTTTTTCTATATATACATATATATATATATATATATATATATAAAACTATTGACTCACCCTCGGTTTTTAAAGTAGGTTCTATCTGTTTCTAGGAAAGCTGGGTGACCAGCAATAGGATAACCATTCGGTTGGGGCGACATGGCGACTTTAGACAGCACCAATCTGACCCCATTCACACTGGTGACACATTGATCATTGGTCGTGTGAAGGGAGTCGCCATCAAGCCTTAGCCTGACAGATCCTGAATGGTTGTCACGCAGCTTTCCGAAAAGATTAACTTTCATAGACCAAATGAGGTTTCTAATGACGGCCATCTTGGTCGTCACCCAGCTTTCCCAGCATCAGCTACAACTAGAAAATAAATTTTAACCGGGACTGAGGCAATGCAAGTTGTAAAGAAATTTTAGAAGATCATTCACACACGGCAGATTTGCATGAAATGTCTGCAACAAATCTGCTCCATGTGAATATCCCCTAACGCAGAGGAATATTCAGTAAATCTGCTCATGGTGACACCTCGATGACGTCCAGGCTGCTGTAAATGGCGCGTATATCCTGCAGATAACGTCTCACCGTGAGGAGGGGAATTTGAATTTCCTGCTGCCCTGGTTGTAAAATGACACGTCTGTGTAGCAGAGCTGAGTTTGTCACCAGGCACAACCTAGATGATATTGCAGTGGGTTACCTGTGCCTTTTCTATGTCATATTGGAAGATTCGGTGGGGGCATAGGTGTGACCGTCACTAGAACTATATGGCCACGCACGATGCACCTTTGGCTCATATATGGGATTACGTATATGGGGCTATACAGCGATATCCATGGACCTCTCACCTACATGTACCCCTTAACCATACTATTCAGAGGGGGGTCCGAGCAGCTGCTCCAACTAAAACTATACCATAACCATAAAAGATGAAAGTAACCCGTTCAGCTCTGCTACATCTACCCTGACATTAAACAGTATGTAGAAGCAGAAGAGGATGTACCAGGCTGTGTTGTAAGCCATTATGATGAAATCCTGCAGCGTCTGCTGGGGGTGATTGCGCTGATCCTTGCGCTACATGATCCCGCCAGCTGCTACAGTCTCAGATATCACAGAGTCATAGTGAGAGTCCCCAAAAAATACCACGTGGCCATACAGCAAAAATTTAGGGAAATGTCTATTCAATATGAGAATAGGAACAGAATTAAGATTATGAATGATCCCGTCACGTCGCCCTGGACCATGTACAACCAGTGATCGGTCGGATGAGCTGAATTCTCGCCCCGTCTACGGTCGGTTTTACCAAATCTGAGATTTTTATAGCCATGACATGATATGGACTGCAGAGATGCAGAGGAGGGTACAGCAGTAGCTGCCTAAGAATCAGGGCCAGACCTGGTGCAGGACAAGGGGGGGGGCAGCTGGACACCCCCCAAAAACATTAAAGGGCCAGACTACCTCTGCAATAAAACAGGCTGCAGTATGGACAGACGTAATAAGTAGGGCGACTTGTGACACTCACCATGTTGTCGGAGCTGCAGGGGGTCGGGTAAAAAGCTGGCAGTGGGTAAAATTCTCACCGGAGCCTGGGTGACGGATCTCTGTGAGAAGAAGTGACCTGTCAATTGCGCAGCCAGAAGCCTTATATAAGGAGGCGGTGCCAGGAGAGAAAGTTCCACGCCCAGAGGCGGAGTCTACGTCGCGTTTGTAAAGCGAGAGGCTGGGGAGGGGGCAGGACTATGTAAATGAAGAAACGCCTTCTAGCTTGAAAGAAAACCAATCAGGGAAACAAACAAACCGCTAAGGGGCGGAGTTAGAGTATAAACCCCGCGTTTCTAACGCAGTGGGAACGAGAAGAAGGAGGGGCTATACGTGTCGTCACGCCCTGCGGCTGAAATGATAATAAAGTAGGCTAGTAGAAGGCGGGGTTATGACGCATGGACACGCCCACTACGTGGAATATTAATAAAGCTGTAGGTGACAATGGGCGGGGCCTGCATCATAATCTTTGTACTTGGTGTACGTGGGGATGGGCGGGGCAGAGGAAGGGCTATGACACAGAGGACACGCCCACGGAGTGGGGCCTTTGGTGAGGAGTGATCTCTTCGCAGTAAAGACTCCCATAAATGTAATGTATATAGTGAACCGAGAGCAAGGCAGGTGGTTTGGACTCCGCAACCAGAAATGAACGCACACGCGGTAGTTCAAGAAAAAAATATATATTTACTATAAGTTAATAAAGGCTAGTTAAAGGTAAAATGACAGGGCTAAAGACAAGCAAAATATACAATATAGCATGAACAATTTCAAGGCAAATTCTGCAATGGTTTCTACTTTTACTCTGTCCACTTCTGCAGTATGGACACTGAATGAACAATATACTCAAAACTATCCCTAACTGACCCTGACTTCACATTTGGGTGCACCCCCTTTTCCCCAGTGGTCCAGGTGGACCGCTTACAGTCTGTAGGCGCGCGGTGGGGCCCAAAGTCGTTCCTTTCTTTTATAGCGAACGTCCTCTCCTCACGGTTATAGGATCTTGGGAGAAATGAAGTCCTCTTTAACAGGGAAACCCAATGAATGCAATGTAATCCAACAGCAGATTCCACTCAGCACACTGACAGTCCTGCCGAATCCATACACTGAGCTGGGATGTAGCCGGGGTTTAGCAGGTGCTGTCCAGTACATCAACAGCACTGCGAGTCTCTATCTGTGGTATCCATATACACAGTCACAATGTCAGTCTCACTGATCAGCCACTGAGCACAGTTCCTTTCACGTGGACTCACTAGTCCTGTTGTCTCTTTACACTCTGTTTGTCTCTGGACCAAGATACAGCTTAGCTGTACAGAAAAATCTCCACACCAGTTCAATACAACACTTGCTAAGATGGCTGCTGCTCTCTGTCTCGTCACTTCCTGCTTCTCTGCTCACATTCTGTCTGCAGAACAGGCAGGCTGACATAAAAGGGGGGGGGGTCTCACTCCAGCATCATGTCACAATTACAATGGCTGCTGTCTTAAAGGAACAGAATCACAGAAATACATTCAACATTAACAGTTTATACAGACAAATGAAGCTTAGGACAACATTGGCTGTCTCTTACATATTCCCCCCCACTTTAAGATTGGCAGTCCCTGCCTATGACTGTATATCCAGAGGGTTGTACTTTTATGCACAGGGTGGTAGTATACCGATGTATGGCAGGCCAAACAAACTCATCCTGCGCATACCGAACAGGGGGAATACCAGCATTTGGCCTAGTGGTCCGTCTGAGGACCGGTGGTATATTATGGGGTGCTGCAGCTATGGGCTGAGAGGACCAGCGGATTCCGCACCAGAGGGGGCACAGGCCGGAGATACAGTAGTCACAGGTGGAACATCCCCAGGAGCAGGGATCGGCCAACAATCATCCTCCTCGTCGGAGGCCCATTCCGCACCTCCATTCTCTGACTGTGGGAGCTCATTCACATTGGCAAGCCCATCATGATTTGTCCCTTCAGAATGACACAGGCGCAACATATTTCGGTGAAGTACTCGAACACAATCAGTTCCTTCTTTCTGGACCTGGTACACTGGCCCATTCGCATACTTGCGGCCAATAACACGATACGGCAAAGCCTCCCATCGGCTTTCCAATTTCCCTTGGGGTTTCTTGACACGAACTAGCACCAGGTCGCCTGGTTGCAATGGTGCTTCTTGCACTGGGGTCTTATCAGGATGGGGATGTTCTTGCAGGCGCTGCCGCACCAATCGATGGATCGTCTCAAGTCTCTGCCGGTGCGCCCGCACCCAAGAGGTTGGATCCCTCGGAGGGAACCCATCCACATCATTCAACTGTAATTCTCCTATACTTCGCCCAGACCGCCCAAAGAGAAGTGTATAAGGAGAGTACCCCGTTGTAGAATGGACCTGATTGTTATAGGCCCACACCATTTCAGACAAGAACTGAGGCCACTGTAACTTCTTGTCTTCCTCCAGAGTCCGCAGCATCTGTAGAGAGTTCTGTTGAATCTTTCACAGGCCCCATTTCCCTGAGGGTGGTATGGAGTCGTGTGCGACTTCTTTATCCCGTAGATACGTTGAACTTCTTTCATTACGTGTCCCTCAAAGCAGGCACCCTGGTCGGAGTGGATGCGTTTAGGGCACCCATATACTCGAATGAAATCTTGGCACAGAGCACGAGCTGCTGACTCAGCTGTCTGGTCCTTGGTGGCGGTTACCACCGCAAATTTGGTGAGTGATCCACCATTACGAGGCAATACTGGTGTCCGCTATTGGATGGGCCCACCATTAGATAGTCTATCATGACGATTTCTAAAGGTTCCTGGGTCACGATGGTTTGCAGGGGAGCTCTCTGTTCTATTGCCTTATGGATCTCACAAGTTCGACAGCTGCGGCATACTTCTTCGACCATTTGACGAAGACCAGGGCAGTAAATCAGTCGCTGTAACCAACGAAGGTCTTCTCATGACCAAAATGTCCATTCTTATTATGAGCCTCAACTGCCAAGGAGCGAGCCAGTTCACTAGGCACCACAATTTGGTATCGATGTCGATCTCAGAAGGTAAATAGACCTTTCGGCATAGCACTCCATTTTTCATCTCCAACTTTTCCCACTGACTCAGAACAGATAATATCTCACGTGTCAGTCGTTCTCTTTCCTCTCTACAGGGCTTCTGGCCTTTCTAACACACTTGATCATCTGTGCCAGCCCCTCATGGGTCTGTTGTATCTGTGCCCATTCCTGTCGTGAGGGACCAAAGAAAGGAGCCATTTCAGTCCCCTCCATCTCAAACTGATTAGTGGCGGTCAAGGCCTGTGAAATCTGCTGAATCGGGCACCTCCACATGCTCCAACTCATGATCCACGTCTTCTGTGGGGGTCTGGGCGGTTACCCTAGAGCGTCAGCATTCTGGTTCTCTGTCTTGGACCGATACTTAATGCGGTAATTGAACTTAGTCATTCGGGCTATCCACCTCTGCTCTAACGCCCCGAGCTTGGCATTTTCCAGGTGAGCTAGTGGGTTGTTGTCAGTCAGTACTAAAACTTCAGCACCGGTCAAATATTCAGAGAATTTCTCGGTCATGGCCCATACCAGTGCCAACAGCTCCAACTTAAATGAACTATACTTCTCGGGGTTTCTTTCAGAATCTCTCAAAGACCGGCTGCCGTACGCTATGACCCTCTCCTGGCCATCCTGAAGCTGGGAAAGCACTGCTCCAAGACCATACAGGCTTGCATCCGTATACAGCTGGACGGCAAGGGGGCATCCATATGTGGGGAGGGGGCTGGTTCTGGCCGCGCCTCTTTGTGCGGGGCGGTTGTTTCCTTTCCCGGCCCCCCCCCGCGCGCCGGGTCTTTGGCCCCCCCGCCGGCGGCCGCCGGGGGAGAGCGGGGGGGGGTGCTGCCTTTCCAAAACACCTAAAAAACCCCCCGGTGGCGCCCCGGCCCCCACCGACCCCCCCCCCCCTCCCGCCGGGGGGGTGGGGGTTTCACCCCCCCCACCGGCGCTCTTTTTTTCCTTGTCGCCCCCCCCCCCCCCCCGCACGCCCGGGCCCCAAAAAACCAATTCCAAGTTGGACCCCCCTTTTGCGGGTTTCACCTGAGCCCTTTCAACTGCTGTTCACATGGCCCTTCTCCACTTCGGCTTCGCGGCGCTCCCCAAGATCTGCCCGCCGCCCGGCGGCTCCGCCCCGCGGCGGCCCTCGCCCGCTCGCGCGGCCGGGCCCCCGCGGGCCGGCTCCGCCGGCGACGGCCGGGTATGGGCCCGCGCTCCGCGCCATCCATTTCGGGCTGTTGTTCGGCGGTGGTTGTTCACACTCCTTAGCGGTTCCGACTTCCATGGCCCCGTCCTGCTGTCTATTCACCAACACCTTTTCTGGGGTCTGTGGCGTCGGCTCGGGCGCCTTCCCGGCGTTCGGTTCTCCCGCGCGCCGTTCTGCTACCGACAAGCGGGCCCCCCGCCCCCCCCCCCCCCCCCCCCCCCCCCCCGCCCCCCGCCCCCCCCTCCCATCCCACATAAAATTTGAGATTGGTTTCGCCCCCCCCCCCCCCCCCCCCCCCCCCCCCCCCCCCCACCCACCCCCCCCCCCCCCCCCCCCGCCCCCCCCCCCCCCCCCCCCGAACGGGAGCCGCCACCAGCCCGATCAACTTCCCCTTCCCCCCCCCCCCCCGCCCGCCGCCCCCCTCCCCCGCCCCCCCCCCCCGCCCCCCCCCCCCCGCCCCCCCCCCCCCCGCCCCCTCCTTGGGCGAGCCACCCAACCCCCGGCGCATTCCCCCCCCCACACAAAGAAAAGAACGACCCCCAAAGCCGAAACAAAACGCCGCCCCGCCCGCCGCGCCGCCCCCCCCCACCCCCCCCCCCCCTGCCGTCCCCTCCCCCCCCCCCCCCACCACCCCCCCCAAAGGACAGGAGGGCGGGGCCCCCCCCCCACCGGCCGTATTCCCCCCGGAAAACCAAAACCCGCGCGGTTTTGGCCCTTCTGCTCCACGGGAGGTTTCTGTCCTCCCTGAGCTCGCCTTAGGACACCTGCGTTACGGTTTGACAGGTGTCCGCCCCAGTCAAACTCCCCACCTGCCACTGTCCCCGGAGCGGGTCGCGCCCGGCCCCCCGCGGGGGGCCGGGGGGCGCTTGGGCCAGAAGCGTGAGCCCCTCGGGGCCGCCCCCCGCCTCACCGGGTAGTGAACGATAAGGTAGTGGTATTTCACCGGCGGCCCCCTTGCGCCGTCCGGCCCGCGGGGCGGCCGGTCGCGGGGCCTCCCACTTTTCTACCCTCTCTGTCTCTTCCGTTGCAGACTAGAGTCAAGCTCAACGGGTCTTCTTTCCCCGCTGTTCCGCCGCCCGTTCCCTTGGCTGTGGTTTCGCTAGATAGTGGTAGGGACAGTGGGAATCTCGTTCATCCATTCATGCGCGTCACTAATTAGATGACGGGCATTTGGCTACCTTAAGAGAGTCATAGTTCTCCCGCCGTTTCCCGCGCTTCATTGTTTCTTCACTTTGACATTCAGAGCACTGGGCAGAAATCACTCGCGTCACCCCGCCGCGGGCCTTCGCGTGCTTTGTTTTTTAAACAGGCCCGCTCCCCCCCGCCCCCCCCCTTCCCCACCCCCCACCCAACCGGCCCCCCCCCCCCCCCCCCCCCCCCCCCTCCCCCCCCTCTCCCCCTCCCCCCCCCACACAAAAAAAAACAAAAAAAAAGGGGGGGGGGCCCCCCCCCCCCACCCACAAACAACAACAACGGCCCCCTTAAAAAAAAAAAAAACAAAAAAAAACACACCCAACACAAATTATTTACACAAACAAAAAAAGCAAACAACACCGCCCTTCTCTTACTCCCCCCCCCCTTTAAAAGCCGGCCCCCCCCCCCCTCCCTCTACCCCCCAGGGGGTTGTTCTTTTACCCAAAGGGGAGGAACCCCACCGAACGGCGGCCCAAACAACCCCCCCCCCCCGCCCACCCCACTTTGCACACAGAGAGCAAGGAGGGGGGTTGGGGCCCCCCACCCAAAAAAAAACGCACCCCCGGGAGGTCCAAGAAAAAAATATATATTTACTATAAGTTAATAAAGGCTAGTTAAGGTTGACAGGGCTAAAGACAAGCAAATATACAATATAGCATGAACAATTTCAAGGCAAATTCTGCAATGGTTTCTACTTTTACTCTGTCCACTTCTGCGTATGGCACTGAATGAACAATATACTCAAAACTATCCCTAACTGCCCTGACTTCACATTTGGGTGCACCCCCTTTTCCCCAGTGGTCCAGGTGGACCGCTTCAGTCTGTAGGCGCGCGGTGGGGCCCAAAGTCGTTCCTTTCTTTTATAGCGACGTCCTCTCCTCACGGTTATCAGGATCTTGGGAGAAATGAAGTCCTTTTTAACAGGGAAACCCAATGAATGCAATGTAATCCAACAGCAGATTCCACTCAGCACACTGACAGTCCTGCCGAATCCATACACTGGCTGGGATGTAGCCGGGGTTTAGCGGTGCTGTCCGTACATCAACAGCACTGCGAGTCTCTATCTGTGGTATCCATATACACAGTCACAATGTCAGTCTCACTGATCAGCCACTGAGCACAGTTCCTTTCCGTGGACTCACTAGTCCTGTTGTCTCTTTACACTCTGTTTGTCTCTGGACCAAGATACAGCTTAGCTGTACAGAAAAATCTCCACACCAGTTCAATACAACACTTGCTAAGATGGCTGCTGCTCTCTGTCTCGTCCTTCCTGCTTCTCTGCTCACATTCTGTCTGCGAACAGGCAGGCTGACATAAAAGGGGGGGGGGTCCACTCCAGCATCATGTCACATTACAATGGCTGCTGTCTTAAAGGAACAGAATCACAGAAATACATTCAACATTAACAGTTTATACAGACAAATGAAGCTTAGGACAACATTGGCTGTCTCTTACATATACATTAAAAGTGAATGATGTGGATTATCTGGTGACAATGGCGTCTGTCGGGTGGGAGGTGTTAGTAAGTGAACAAGTACTTGAAGCTGATGTGGAAGCAGGAATTATGAGCAAGCAGAATGAGGACCAAATAATGATGTCTGAACGAACGCCTGGGTCAGAGGATCTCCAAAATGACTGATCTTGTGGGGTGAGGGTGATGCGTAGCGTCCAAAGTGGTCCACGCCAATGTGAAGCCTAGCCTGGTCTGATCCAATAGAAGAACTATTGTCCAGCAAATTGCGCAAAAAGTTGCTGCTAGCTTTGATAGAAAGGTGTCAGTGCACACAGATTGCTGTATATGGGGCTGTGTAGCCGCTAACTGGTCAGAGCATCCATACTGCCCCCTGTCTACTACTGAAAGTGCCTACACTGGGCACATGAGCATTAAAACTGGACCATGGGGCAATAGAGGAAGGCGCCTGCTCTGAAGGATCCTGTTTTCCTTGGGTACAGTCAGGTGACCCCATGCACACAATATAGTAAAATCTGCTAATCTACAATGTACGGGCCCTTAGTCTCCCCTCTGTGGCCCTGACTGGGTTATACATAGAATTGTACGCCCACAGTTCAATATTACCTGACAGGCCAGGAACTGCCGGCCAAGCAAAGGGTAAAAATGTGCACGCCCTGTTACCTGCAGAAAGTTGGGTGTGACAAATTTTCCCGGGCTTTTGAGAGGTAGGAGGGGTGTGAAACATGAAGAGCGAAGATATAGATGGAGGAGGACGATGGCCCTGACCCTGCGCCCACCAGACCTCCCTGTTTTCCTTGCTGGTCGCTATGATGGTTCTCTGGTTCTGCTTCTCCCCTGCACTTGTTGTGGGGGCCCCCAAATACTTTACCGTGGGATCTTCGCTCAGAGCTGATCCCACAGTGTGAAGACGACCCTCATGACCAGCAGGCTGTGAGGCACATTGATCAAACTAAGTCATATTTGACAACTCTCCCGAAATGTCCAGGAGGTTCTGCAAAAAGTGGTGACCTCCGGGGGTCAAATCTCCTGGCCCTGGAGGAATGCTTCGGCATAATCCAGGTCATATTATATCTCAGGTGACCCACATTTATTACTGTATTTTCACCTTTTTCAAAAATTGGTAATATTTTGCAGGAATCTCAGTCCTGGAGGTGGTAGAAAAGTGGAGAAACAATTCGTGACATACGTAAAGATGTGACATTTGGATACACTTATTGCAGATAATGGCAGCGTTAACTCAAAATTTACTGGAAATTCAAAAATTCTGCACATGGTAAATTCCACTATAGTCTAAAGGTCTTCAGTGCTCCTTAAAGAATGTAATGCAAACATTTGTCATAGCCACACAACCTAGAATCTTCCTAACAGCAGCCTCATGCTATACACAGGGCTGACCTTGTAGTGCGCCATAAGGGGAGGTGTGTGTGTGTGTGCTCAGGATCCTGGCAGCTGCTGGTGGTTCCCTTTCCTTCCCCCCATCACGTGTGAAATATTTTCTTTGGCCTCTGTCGACTCCTAAAAAGTTGCGTAAAGCTAAACAAGGCTTCCTCAGAGACCGTAATAAGGATTATTAGAACCTTTCTGTCACGTCATGTCCTATATTCCATGACATATATGCAGCGTGTCTTCAGGAGTGGTGGCAAAAGTTATGGCCTATTGCAAGGGTTGTCATTAAAAAAAATAAAAAAATAAAATAAAACAAAACATTAAAATTAACCCCTTCCCGCTGCAGCCATTTTAGATCATTTTACTCCCCTCCTTCCAAAAGCCATAACTTTTATATTTTTCCGTTTACATAGCCATACAAGGGCTTAATTTTTGCGGGACAAATTGTACTTCTTAATGGTACCCTGTAATATTTCATACAATGTACTGGAAAACTGGAAAAAAATTCTGAATAGGGTGGAATTAGAGAAAAACTGCGTTGGAGTGATTTTATTACGGGCTTTGTTTCTACAGCGCTCACTGTGCAGCCAAAATGACATGTCACCCCAGGGGGATCTGAGTGATCACTAATACAATGCATTGCAATGTACTGTAAAATCCTTAGACCACTGCAATTCATGGGAAAATGGTGGCGCATTTGTGCGACCGGGAAAATGCTGCATCAGTCAGCTTTGCGTTTCCTATGCCAGTCTTAATAAAGGCCCCGATTAGCGCTATCTATGTCTCAATTATGATGAGTCTTAATAAATCAGGCATATGACCGTGCACCAGAATCCATATCTAGGACGGTCAGGAACTGCCTGCCTGTCCAGTATGCTGGCGTGACTTATAATAAATATGTTGGGCCAAGACGTTCCTGCCCAGTTTCACAGAATGTGCTGAGCGAGGTGCAGAACAGGGATGTGGTGCCTCTTTGGGACAAGAAAGGGCCTTGTGCTAAAGGTGCACCACACTCTCATCCAGCTACGTCAGTATAATACATTTTTTACTTTATTTGCCATCTCCTACATTTTGTTTGCCTGCTCTGGGGTTGCCATGGCAGCCTCAACAGACTAACTGCTGGACTGGACTTCCTGTCATGTGACCCCACTTACATGAATACATAGATAAGTGGAGGTCATATGACAGGAAGTGGATGTACAGTTAGTCTGTTGCTGCAGCCATGGCAACCCGCAGAGCAAGCAGTAATGTAAACAATATTTACATCACCATAGCTTTCAGAAGTATGCTCAGCGGAGCGTATTTATGTATATATGATCCCTGTGAAGCTAAAAAAAGCTGTATATGTATCAGCACCATATAGAGAGTGCACAATTATTGGATCCCCTGCATTTGTGTTGGACTCTTGGGCCTCATGTCTACCCCAAGCGACGTAGGTCCTCCAAGTCCCATGAGCTCTTACATGTGTCAGATTAGACTCGGGTCCATTGGGCTCAGATGGAAGTTTGATGCTTGTCAGACCAAGGTTTGGCTAGGCCTGAGGCCCACTGTGTAGCCCAAGGGCCCGCATACACCTGGAGCCAGCTCTGGATTAGGCGCTTGTTCAGCTGTCATCTTCGATGGACCTTGTCACCTTAGCGAGAAGTAAGAAGAAAGCCGCCATTGCTGAGAGTTGTCAGCGTCACACCTAGCCTGCTCAGTCTGTAGTGCCGCAGCTGTTACACTCCTGTCTATGTAGATTTGCCTGCGTTGTCCTGTAGGATTTGACTACTACTCAGACCGGAGATCTTATTTGTCGCTCCTGAGTGCAATCTGAGCTATTCTCCTCTGGTGTCTGCACCCTTAACAAAACAATAAGAGGATAAAGGTTGTATGGAAATGGGTGTTCTCCGTCAGTATTTGAATGGTTGTCAGACCCATATGGCAATATTTGACTAGGATTTGCAGGGACGCAACATGACCTGTGAGGGGCGATTAATGGTTAACTAGGACCACGTGACGATGAAGCCAAGATCAACGATATTACAGGATTATCTTGTGAGTGATATCCTGGGTTGTGGATATATACAAGTCCCCAGTGTGTCCCTGCATGGTATATAGCAGTGTGTTGTCTATGGATGGACTGCTACTAGTCCAACCAGTAGCCAAGACCAGTGCCCCAATATTATTGGCAGCCATGATGCCTCCATATCAGTGCCAACCGCAGTGCCCCCTGTCAGTGCGACACAAGACCCTAGAACAGTGATGATTAATGTTAATTATATAGCACTGTTCTATTGTTTGGTTCGTTCATGTATGGAATTGTTTTCAAGATCTCTGCTTGCTGTCAGTGAACTGCCCACCATGAGGTGGACTAAGGAGAAACGACTAAGAAAAAAATGAGTGTTCAGATGCTGCTAATTTTTTACTCCATATGCAACATTTTTGATAAATTCTGTCCAATTTGCATAATTTCTGCAGACTGTAAATGTTATCACAGTCATTCCTGTTGTGCTACATGTGTTATAAGATGTGCAACTTTTTTGCACAAAATATTGCATATGTTCAAAACATTACAACCATGAGATAGCAGAGGTAGAAGTGAAAATCATTCACCTTCTTATTATCTTCATACTGTATCTTATTCCACATCTACATGTATGAGAAGATAACCTGACCACAATAGGGACATCATGGCTGGTTATCAGGAGGGACACTACATGTATGAGAAGATAACCCGACCACAATAAGGACATCATGGCTGGTTATCAGGAGGACACTACATGTATGAGAAGATAACCCGACCACAATAAGGACATCATGGCTGGTTATCAGGAGGACACTACATGTATGAGAAGATAACCCGACCACAATAAGGACATCATGGCTGGTTATCAGGAGGACACTACATGTATGAGAAGATAACCCGACCACAATAAGGACATCATGGCTGGTTATCAGGAGGGGACACTACATGTATGAGAAGATAACCCGACCACAATAAGGACATCATGGCTGGTTATCAGGGGGACACTACATGTATGAGAAGATAACCCGACCACAATAAGGACATCATGGCTGGTTATCAGGAGGACATTACATGTATGAGAAGATAACCCGACCACAATAAGGACATCATGGCTGGTTATCAGGAGGACACTACATGTATGAGAAGATAACCTGACCACAAGGAGGACATCGTGGCTGGTTATCAGGAGGACACTACATGTATGAGAAGATAACCTGACCACAATAAGGACATCATGGCTGGTTATCAGGACAGACACTACATGTATGAGAAGATAACCTGACCACAATAAGGACATCATGACTGGTTATCAGGAGGACGCTACATCTATGAGAAGATAACCCGACCACAATAAGGACATCATGGCTGGTTATCAGGACAGACACTACATGTATGAGAAGATAACCCAACCACAATAAGGACTACATGTCTGGTTATCAGGACAGACACTACATGTATGAGAAGATAACCCGACCACAATAAGGACATCATGGCTGGTTATCAGGAGGGGACACTACATGTATGAGAAGATAACCCGACCACAATAAGGACATCATGGCTGGTTATCAGGAGGACACTACATGTATGAGAAGATAACCCAACCACAATAAGGACTACATGTCTGGTTATCAGGACAGACACTACATGTATGAGAAGATAACCCGACCACAATAAGGACATCATGGCTGGTTATCAGGAGGGGACACTACATGTATGAGAAGATAACCCGACCACAATAAGGACATCATGGCTGGTTATCAGGAGGACACTACATGTATGAGAAGATAACCTGACCACAATAAGGACATCATGGCTGGTTATCAGGAGGACACTACATGTATGAGAAGATAACCCAACCACAATAAGGACTACATGTCTGGTTATCAGGACAGACACTACATGTATGAGAAGATAACCCGACCACAATAAGGACATCATGGCTGGTTATCAGGAGGGGACACTACATGTATGAGAAGATAACCCGACCACAATAAGGACATCATGGCTGGTTATCAGGAGGACACTACATGTATGAGAAGATAACCTGACCACAATAAGGACATCATGGCTGGTTATCAGGAGGACACTACATGTATGAGAAGATAACCCGACCACAATAAGGACATCATGGCTGGTTATGAGGAGGACACTACATGTATGAGAAGATAACCCGACCACAATAAGGACATCGTGGCTGGTTATCAGGAGGACACTACATGTATGAGAAGATAACCCGACCACAATAAGGACATCATGGCTGGTTATCAGGAGAGGACACTACATGTATCAGAAGATAACCTGAGCACAATAAGGACATCATGGCTGGTTATCAGGAGGACACTACATGTATAGGAAGACACCTCGACCACAATAAGGACATCATGGCTGGTTATCAGGAGGACGCTACATGTATGAGAGATAACCCGACCACAATAAGGACATCATGGCTGGTTATCAGGAGGACACTACATGTATGAGAAGATAACCTGCCACAATAAGGACATCATGGCTGGTTATCAGGAGGACACTACATGTATGAGAAGATAACCCAACCACAATAAGGACTACATGTCTGGTTATCAGGACAGACACTACATGTATGAGAGGATAACCCGACCACAATAAGGACATCATGGCTGGTTATCAGGAGGGGACACTACATGTATGAGAAGATAACCCGACCACAATAAGGACATCATGGCTGGTTATCAGGAGGACACTACATGTATGAGAAGATAACCTGACCACAATAAGGACATCATGGCTGGTTATCAGGAGGACACTACATGTATGAGAAGATAACCCGACCACAATAAGGACATCATGGCTGGTTATGAGGAGGACACTACATGTATGAGAAGATAACCCGACCACAATAAGGACATCGTGGCTGGTTATCAGGAGGACACTACATGTATGAGAAGATAACCCGACCACAATAAGGACATCATGGCTGGTTATCAGGAGAGGACACTACATGTATCAGAAGATAACCTGAGCACAATAAGGACATCATGGCTGGTTATCAGGAGGACACTACATGTATAGGAAGACACCCCGACCACAATAAGGACATCATGGCTGGTTATCAGGAGGACGCTACATGTATGAGAAGATAACCCGACCACAATAAGGACATCATGGCTGGTTATCAGGAGGACACTACATGTATGAGAAGATAACCTGACCACAATAAGGACATCATGGCTGGTTATCAGGAGGACACTACATGTATGAGAAGATAACCTGACCACAATAAGGACATCATGGCTGGTTATCAGGAGGACACTACATGTATGAGAAGATATCCCGACCACAATAAGGATATCATGGCTGGTTATCAGGAGGACACTACATGTATGAGAAGATAACCCGACCACAATAAGGACATCATGGCTGGTTATCAGGAGGACACTACATGTATGAGAAGATAACCCGACCACAATAAGGACATCATGGCTGGTTATCAGGAGGGGACACTACATGTATGAGAAGATAACCCGACTACAATAAGGACATCATGGCTGGTTATCAGGAGGACACTACATGTATGAGAAGATAACCCGACCACAATAAGGACATCATGGCTGGTTATCAGGAGGACACTACATGTATGAGAAGATAACCTGACCACAATAAGGACATCATGGCTGGTTATCAGGAGGGACACTACATGTATGAGAAGATAACCCGACTACAATAAGGACATCATGGCTGGTTATCAGGAGGACACTACATGTATGAGAAGATAACCCGACCACAATAAGGACATCATGGCTGGTTATCAGGAGGACACTACATGTATGAGAAGGTAACCCGACCACAATAAGGACATCATGGCTGGTTATCAGGAGGACACTACATGTATGAGAAGATAACCTGAGCACAATAAGGACATCATGGCTAGTTATCAGGAGGACACTACATGTATGAGAAGATAACCTGACCACAATAAGGACATCATGGCTCGGTTTCTAACAAGTCCAGACCACTAAGATGGTTGGAGAAAATCTATAAAACTCTGCAAAATTTTTAATTAATTTAAATTGGAAAAATGTTTAACTCTTAATTGTCTATAAGTCTAAACATAATTATGTTCATGGGAAAACCTCTTTAATGATAATGCAGATGTGGAATAAGATACAGTATGGAGACACTAAGAAGGTGAGTGATTTTCAGCTCTATTCTGCTATCTGTTGCACGTCTTATAAATTTGGCACATTTTATAACTATATCCCTGGTTTTGCTGACTCTTTATTGGATGGGCATGAAATTTTTCTAAATGGCAATCAATAGAAAACTGCAGAAATCTCTGTACTCAGTACTGGACACTGTTTTGCTGTTATACAGCACCGCCTAGTGGTCTTCTTGGGTTTACACAGCCTATCTAAACATCTATGTAAACTTTACATTGTAAAGTATCTATCATAAGGTTTCAATATAAATGTATCCTGTAACTAGGACTGGGCAATTTTGTCTAAAAATCTATCTATCTATCTATCTATCTATCTATCTATCTATCTATCTATCTATCACATAGACAGGGGGAGGATTTCACACCTCATCACTTTTATGATTACTTATCTCATATCTATCTATCTATCTATCTCATATCATATCTATCTATCACATATCTATCTATCTCCTATCTATCTATCTATCTATCTATCTATCTATCTACTATCCATCTATCTATCTATCTATCTCATATCTATCTATCTATCTATCACATATCTATCTATCTCATATCTATCTATCTCATATCTATCTATCTCATATCTATCTATCTATCTATCTATCACATAGACAGGGGGAGGATTTCACACCTCATCACTTTTATGATTACTTATCTCATATCTATCTATCTATCTATCTATCTCATATCTATCTATCTATCTATCTCATATCTATCTATCTATCTATCTCATATCTATCTATCTATCTATCTATCTATCTACATATCTATCTATCTCATCTCATATCTATCTATCTCATACTATCTATCCCATATCTATCTATCTATCTATCTATCTATCACATATCTATCTATCTCATATCTATCTTTCTATCTATCTCATATCTATCTATCTATCTATCTCATCTCTATCTATCTATCTCATATCTATTTCATATCTATCTATCTCATATCTATCTATCTATCTATCTATCTACATATCTATCTATCTCATATCTATCTATCTCCATATCTATTTCATATCTATCTATCTCATATCTATCTATCTATCTATCTATCTATCTCATATCTATCTATCTATCTCATATCTTTCTATCTATCTCATATCTATCTATCTCATCTCTATCTATCTATCTATCTATCTATCTATCTATCTATCTATCTATCTATCCCATATCTATCTATCTATCTATCTATCTATCTATCTATCTATCTATCTATCTATCTATCTATCTATCTATCTATCTCATATCTTTCTATCTATCTCATATCTATCTATCTATCTCATATCTATCTATCTATCTATCTATCTATCTATCTATCTATCTATCACATAGACAGGGGGAGGATTTCACACCTCATCACTTTTATGATTACTTAACCTAAACTGGCATACATAATACATATTAAAAATGAAGGTCTGTTCTATGACAAGAGATGTTACAAATGATTTATACAAAGAAGGTGATAATAAAGATATTAACACTGGGAAGTAACAAGTCTGTCTCAGAGGATATTAGTAGTATAATGTTGTACCATGTTAGCCATAGAAAGTAGTGGAAGAGTGAAGAAATCAGGTGATACCTTTTAGAGGCTAACTGAGTATATTTGATAGTAAGCTTTAGAGAGTACTAGCTCCCTTCTTATTTTCGGGTTGTGGTTTTAATGGGACATTATAAGACACACAGAGAGAGAGAAAGGAATGGGAATATAAGTTAATGCAAAAATTTTAAACTCTGCAATTTGGACTTAATATTCATCTATCTATCATCTGTCTACTTCTATCTATCTATCTATCTATCTATCTATCTATCTATCTATCTATCACATAGACAGGGGTAGGATTTCACAGCTCATCACTTTTATGATTACTTACCCCAAACTGGCATACATAATACATAGCACCTTGCACGAACTTCTTGGGGTGCACCAATATTATTAGGAGCCTGTTAATAATTGTGGCACATCTGACCCCAGTGCGTCACAGATTAAGATCAGAGTATAATAAACTGGACTGTGTATAATGTGCCCCAACCCAATGTGCCATGTATAGTCAGTAATATCAGCCCTTATAGACATGTCTGATCTGACAGCATTACCTCTTTAACATATATAATATACATATAATAACCTCGCTCTAGTCCTGCGGTCACATCCATATAAATCCGTACTTACTTCACCTGCAGTGACCTTGCACTATACTCACTGCACATAAGATGGCGCTGTGCCTAAATCTGATACTAGCTGTAAAGTCATTCCTCATATGAGCTCTTGCCCATATGATAGCTGCTCCTGGACTCAGACTTTACTATGGGCCTGCCCTGATCCAGCACATTAATCCATCTGCAGCCACTTGTCGTATATCTCATAGTGCGGCGCAGAGGAAATGTCTGGCAGTTTAGTAACAATTGTTATCAGCGTCACATAGCTGCTGCCATTATCTGCCCATGACAGCCGCTACAGCCCGACAACCGGCGTCTCTGCCTTGTTTATATAAAGGGTAGACAAATCAAGTGGGCCATTCTTTGTTATGGTAGATTGGGGGGTCACATACTTAGGTGTCTGTGGATGTTTTTTGTTGTTATTGTTTCTTCCACCCTGGAAATATTAATATAATAGTGTAATATGCCCTACATTGCTCCAGTCTGGAATAAATCAGGTCTGGGGAGTATGATGAATTATTTTAAGGGAATTATTATATCTTTATACAGTCAGCTTCAGAGATCCCTTTTTTTAATATGGTGCTCTAAATACAATGCTTTCTTTCACATAGTCATATATAAGATTGGTTATCACTATATAAGTCCCAGAAAACCCATTTCAATGCTAAAATTTGAACCTCCTGCAGCCACCACTAGAGGGAGCTCACTCCATATTGATTTGGTTTGCTGTGTAGCATCTATATGAGTCTGTACACTGCCCTGCTAGCATCTGCAGATTAGCCTGGCAGAGTTAAACACAGCTTAAGAAGGGAAAGAGGTAAACTATGCGCCTCTGCCCCTCTGTTTCAGAATTCAATGGGTGTTTCAGTACCCCAGCCCCTTCTGAAGAAAAGCAGTCATCTCACTATGATGTCAAAAGTTTTCTGAAGCTACTCCATTAAATGAGTCAATTCTTTCTGCTGCCACTAGGGGGTGCTCACTGCATAGTAATTTACCATTGTTCCAGAGGGGCTGTATAAATTCCTGAGCCTGAAGGTGTTTGTAGGCAGATTCATTTTTATCACTTAAAGGGATTGTCCAACCCCATGAAATTTTGCACTTTCACTGTCCCTGGTCCTGCAATGGTCTCGTCTAAACTGCTAGTTAAAAACCTTATGGGGATGGAAAATTCCTTTAACTGCACGGCTATGTGAAGGAAAGCAGAGGATTTGGAGCTTTGGGTCAGAAAAAAAAATCTCTGACCTCTTTAAAGAATTTGGGATTTGTTTACAATAAATAGGTACCAATGCCCCGGACCACCACTAACCCCCTGGTGGGTCAGTATAACCCTGCTCAACATTATATGGGTATTCCTATGTAAAACACGTGTCTCCTGTCCACTGGATCAGGGATGAATTCTAGATCATTGGCTGTTCAACTGCTGGGACCCCAGTGATGGTCATGATGAGGGACCCCCATAATGGGGGGCCCCATGCTCAGTGGATTGCATAGACTTTGAATGGAGTGGCAGGACACATGTTAAATTAAATTTTTCCTAGCTGGGAGTACAGGGGTCCCATATTCTGGCAATCGGTTGGGGTCTCAGCAGTCAGACCCCCACCCATATAGCATTTAGCAGTGGAGGAGGCCAGTGTGGGGCTGGAGGACCAAGGCTGGAGGTATCAGGACTTCCTGTTATTTGTGCTGGTATCAGATGGCTGCTTGAAAGGGGTCACATTTTTATCATAGCTGTGCCCCCCTCCTCTTTGCCCATCTGAGATACTCTGTATGGGGCTGTATAAACCACCTGACTTTGTTTACAATCTCCCATAGCAACCAACGGTTCTCAATCACAAAGAGTTACATTGTTTCCAGGGCCGTGTTTACACTAGTCACCGGTTACAAAGGAGCAGCTACAGACGGCGACATTCAACACCTCGCGTAAACAGACGACAATGCATCGCTATGGTGAGAGCCCACAAAACCAGGCAGATAGCATGGCAGCGGGCGTGGGCCACACAACAAAGACTGGAGATCAACAATTATCATGACAATATAACACTAGAACATCAGCAATAATAGATGAAGGCATGTCACCAAATACTGTCATCTCCCTTTAATCTGATAATCCAGAAAGTTTGATAATCCAGCAGTGGTTTCCAACTCAGAATACTGCAATATAATCTGGAATGATATCCCTGGACCCCGTGTGGTTCTTCTGATCAGATCCTAGATCACATCACATGGTGAAACTCATGGCATCATTTCTGCAGATTTCTCTAATACCAATTGTTCAGGGGCAGGCGTGGGATGACAATAAACCAATGGGGGGCACGAAGGGATGAATCCGCACTGCCCTATCAGATATGAAAGACTACTGGATATAGTCAAGAAATTGTGTCCTCCTGATAGGGCAGCGCAGACTGATCTTCTCTTTGTGCCCCCCATTAGGTTACTGTTACCCTTCTATAGAAATGACAGAGATGGCTGCTCTGGAAGTCCCATAGAAGCGGATAGATCTCACACAGGGGAGTTTGGGACTCCTCTGTTGGTGATTATAGGGGTCCTAGCAGTCAGACCCCTAGCAAAGAGACACTTATCTCTATCCTGTTCAGTGACAGTTATCTCAGTATTAAACATTCTCTACTATTTGTGGGAGTAAAGACTGGGGATTTGTCTCTGGGAACTGGAACAACTATCAGGACAGGAGATATTCGTAAACATTCTGAATACATTGTATCCTTCTGGCTGATACATAGATGATATAATGTAGAACAGTCTATAGAGGAGGGGGGACAGGAAGGTAAGAGACTAATAATAGCACCATGTGAAGTCCCTGCAGTCAGTGCTGCCTTCTTGCTGCTCTCTGTGTTGTTCTCTCCTCTGTTCTCTTCCCTCCTTCTTCTCTCTTTTCCCTCTCTCAGGATTTCCCTCCAGAGCTCCCTCCATTCTCATCTTGTATTTTGACTCCCTGCTCTGGGGGTCACATTGTGGCAGCATTGTACCTGGTAACAGTTGTGTTGTGTTACACACAGGGCAGGGCTCTTGTGTCCTGGAGACTGGGGGTGGGGATCACCTGTCCTGCTCTCACCTCCCCCTGTTACTAAGGACTCTCTGAGCCCTATATATAGAGGGGAGAGCAGAGAGAGGACAGAACTGCTCCACATCCGAAGACCTAACTCATCGGACCAGGAGATTTCCATATCTACATCTACCACCATGGTGAGTGACCAATCTCATCTGTGTGATTTTATCTATCTCATCTGAGCTATGGTGTTATATATATCTTAAAATTATAGTGTATGCATGACTGTAAAATCTCATCTATCATATATGCGACTGTCTAATCTCATATATCTACAGTATAGGTGACTGTCTCATCTATCTATAGGTTACTGTCTAATCTCATCTATCATACAGGTTACTGTCTAATCTCACCTATCATACATATGACTGTTTAATCTCATATATCTACAGTATAGGTGACTGTCTCATCTATCTATAGGTTACTATCTAATCTCATCTATCATACAGGTTACTGTCTAATCTCACCTATCATACATATGACTGTCTAATCTCATATATCTACAGTATAGGTGACTGTCTCATCTATCTATAAATTAATGCCTAATCTCATCTATCATATAGGTTACTGTCTACTCTCACCTATCATAGATATGACTGTCTAATCTCATATATCTACAGTATAGGTGCTGTCTCACTATCTATAAATTAATGCCTAATCTCATCTACATATGGTTACTGTCTAATCTCCTCTATCATACATAAAACTGTCTAATCTTATCTGGCATATATGTTACTGTCCAATGTAATTGCTCATATATGTGACTGTCTAATATAATCTACCATATATGTGACTGTTTAATCTCAACCATCATATATGTGATTGTCTAATCTCATCTATCATATATTTGAATGTCTAATCTCATCTATCATATATTTGACTGTCTAATCTCAACCATCATATATGTGATTGTCTAATCTCATCCATTATATATGTCACTGTCCAATGTAATCCCTCATATATGTGACTGTCCAATCTCATCTGTCATATGAGACTTTCTAATCTCATCTACTATAAATCATTGTCTAGTTTATGTATGTCTGTAGTCTTGTATCTAAGCTGTTTGTTACAATGTATTAGTCTCCCCTGCTCTGTGTTATATCTATAGTGTCCTCCTTATATTTTATGTGTCTTTTGGATGTGTCCAAACTTTAACTAGTTCTGCTCCCTATAGTCTGACCCTAATCCTGTCCTCCATTTACCCCATACAGAGGGAATGCATCTCAGTGCACGTTGGTCAGGCTGGAGTCCAGATTGGCAATGCCTGCTGGGAGTTATACTGCCTGGAACATGGCATCCAGCCGGACGGGCAGATGCCCAGTGACAAGACCATCGGTGGAGGAGATGATTCCTTCAACACCTTCTTCAGTGAGACGGGGGCTGGTAAACATGTCCCCCGAGCTGTGTTTGTGGACCTGGAGCCCACTGTGATCGGTGAGTACTTTCAGTGACAGAAGGATAGAAGGCACTTCAGTTATAACCTGGAGGGATGATGGGGACAGATGATTCTGGACTTAGGGTGGGGGATGAGGGGGAAGGATGGTTTTGGATCTGGGAGATGAGGTGAATAGTTCTGGGTCTGGGGATATGAAGGGTACAGCCAGTTCTGGATCTGGGGAGATGATGGGAATGGTTCTGGGGCTGGATAGATGTGGAGGATGTACGGTTCTGGATCTCACATAGAAACCTCTGTAATTCCTCTCCTGCAGATGAGGTGAGAACTGGAACTTACAGACAACTGTTCCACCCTGAGCAGCTCATAACCGGCAAGGAAGACGCTGCCAATAACTACGCCCGTGGCCATTACACCATTGGCAAGGAGATCATTGACCTGGTGCTGGACAGGATCCGCAAGCTGGTGAGTTCATTGTAGAGGCCCATACCTAGTGTAGGTTTAGAAGTGTTGGCATCTTTCCGAACTAACTTCCAATCTACAGTATCTGGGCTGGCAGTAGACTGATTCCTTGTTGTCTTAAAGGTGCCCTAATCCTAAAGTTGGTGTAGTCAGAGAGATAACCATACTGTATGTATATTTTAGAATTCGGTAGCCTAGAATGTTGGATCTGTTCAGATTGACCATCTCAGGACATCTGTAGACTTTACATTTTACTTCATGAGTATCCCGCTAAATAACCATACATTAATGTCTCCTCTAGGCTGATCAGTGCACCGGTCTCCAGGGCTTCCTCATCTTCCACAGTTTCGGTGGTGGCACTGGATCCGGCTTCACCTCCCTCTTGATGGAACGTCTCTCTGTTGATTATGGCAAGAAGTCCAAGCTGGAGTTCTCCATCTACCCTGCCCCCCAGATCTCCACCGCTGTGGTTGAACCATACAACTCCATCCTCACCACCCACACCACCCTGGAGCACTCAGACTGCGCCTTCATGGTGGACAATGAGGCCATCTATGATATCTGCCGCAGGAACCTGGACATTGAGCGTCCAACCTACACTAACCTGAACCGTCTGATCGGTCAGATCGTGTCCTCCATCACAGCCTCTCTCAGGTTTGATGGTGCTCTGAATGTGGACCTGACAGAGTTCCAGACCAACTTGGTACCCTACCCCCGTATCCACTTCCCCCTGGCCACCTATGCCCCTGTCATCTCTGCAGAGAAGGCTTACCATGAGCAGCTCTCTGTAGCTGAGATCACCAATGCTTGCTTTGAGCCGGCCAACCAGATGGTGAAATGTGACCCCAGACATGGCAAATACATGGCTTGCTGCCTGCTGTACCGCGGTGATGTTGTCCCCAAGGACGTCAATGCTGCTATTGCCACCATCAAGACCAAGCGCACCATCCAGTTTGTGGACTGGTGCCCAACAGGCTTCAAGGTTGGTATCAATTACCAACCACCAACTGTGGTCCCTGGTGGAGACCTGGCCAAGGTGCAGCGCGCTGTGTGCATGTTGAGTAACACCACCGCCATTGCTGAGGCCTGGGCTCGTCTGGACCACAAGTTTGACCTGATGTATGCCAAGCGTGCCTTTGTGCACTGGTATGTAGGTGAGGGTATGGAGGAAGGAGAGTTCTCTGAGGCTCGGGAGGACATGGCCGCCCTGGAGAAGGATTATGAAGAGGTCGGCACCGACAGTGTGGAGGGAGAGGGAGAAGGAGAGGAGGGAGAGGAGTATTAAATGGCTGCAGTATGAGATCAAATGTTCTAAGCAAATAAATATTTTTATTACAATTTTTATCTCATTTCTGTTTCTTTCCCATATTCACAACCTTGACATTTTGAGACTTTTTTACGCCAGATATCTAGCGTAAATTAATAATAATAAATCTCCCCCATTGTGTACATACATTACATTACTTACCCTGTACTGATCCTGAGTTACATCCTGTATTATACTCCAGAGCTGCACTCACTATTCTGCTGGTGCAGTCACTGTGTACATACATTACATTACTTATCCTGTACTGATCCTGAGTTATATCCTGTATTATACTCCAGAGCTGCACTCACTATTCTGCTGGTACAGTCACTGTGTACATACATTACATTACTTATCCTGTACTGATCCTGAGTTACCTCCTGTATTATACTCCAGAGCTGCGCTCACTATTCTGCTAGTGCAGTCACTGTGTACATACATTACATTACTTATCCTGTATTATACTCCAGAGCAGCGCTCACTATTCTGCTGGTGCAGTCACTGTGTACATACATTACATTACTTATCCTGTACTGATCCTGAGTTACATCCTGTATTATACTCCAGAGCTGCGCTCACTATTCTGCTGGTGCAGTCACTGTGTACATACATTACATTACTTATCCTGTACTGATCCTGAGTTACATCCTGTATTATACTCCAGAGCTGCACTCACTATTCTGCTGGTGCAGTCACTGTGTACATACATTACATTACTTATCCTGTACTGATCCTGAGTTACCTCCTGTATTATACTCCAGAGCTGCGCTCACTATTCTGCTAGTGCAGTCACTGTGTACATACATTACATTACTTATCCTGTACTGATCCTGAGTTACCTCCTGTATTATACTCCAGAGCTGCGCTCACTATTCTGCTGGTGCAGTCACTGTGTACATACATTACATTACTTATCCTGTACTGATCCTGAGTTACATCCTGTATTATACTCCAGAGCTGCGCTAACTATTCTGCTGGTGCAGTCACTGTGTACATACATTACATTACTTATCCTGTACTGATCCTGAGTTACCTCCTGTATTATACTCCAGAGCTGCGCTCACTATTCTGCTAGGGGTGCAGTCACTGTGTACATACATTACATTACTTATCCTGTACTGATCCTGAGTTACATCCTGTATTATACTCCAGAGCTGCACTCACTATTCTGCTGGTACAGTCACTGTGTACATACATTACATTACTTATCCTGTACTGATCCTGAGTTACATCCTGTATTATACTCCAGAGCTGCGCTCACTATTCTGCTAGTGCAGTCACTGTGTCACCACACAACAACAACAACACAACAAAAAAAAAAACACACCCAAGCACCCAAAAAGAAGGGCGAAAGGGGGGGGAAAAAAAAAAAAAAAAAAAAAAAAAAGAGGGGGAGGAGGAGGGGGACACACAACCAAACACACAAAAAAAGAAGGCAGCCTGCCCCACTTTTCCCCAATTTTTGGGCGGGGGGGGCGCGCCCCCCGAACACGGGGGCCACAGAAACATATTTTTATTAGGGGGGGCCCCCCCCCCCACACCCCACCCCCCCCCCCCCCACACCCACCCCCCCACCCCCCACACAAAAAAACACACACCAAAAAAAACCCACCCCCGTCAACCCCAAGGGGAGAAAAACAGCGCCAGTGTTATCTATTATGGCCAAACCACACACCCCTCTCAATAACACAGTACAGGTTTACAATACAAAACAGTGATCTGATTGGTTCCTATGAATGTTTGTCTTTATGTATAAGCCACGCTCCCAGTTATATATTATCAGTTACCCATAATGCATCTTTTCCAACTGCCATATCCTCGAACTGTCACCTGTATAGTCAAAGGGATCTATATTGGAGACAGACCACAGACTTTATGTTCTGGAGCCAACGGGACAGTCATAGGGACAGTTTAGGCACTATTTGGAACTGTGTGGCCATTGTTGCCATGGTAGTGGCAGCCATTTTGTTAGAGTCAATTATGAGGAATTAACATGCAGGGTCTAATAGACCTATATGTAGAGAGACTATAGGCGCCTTCTGGAACTGTGTGGCCATTGTTGTGCAGGTTGCCATGGTAGCGGCAGCCATTTTGATAGAGTCATTGACAGGGAGTCAGCATACATCTACTATACCCCTATGTATGCAGAATATGGAAAACTGAAGAGTATATTCCAGAGATTATACAAGGGGCTCATTTCAATATTAATGCCTCTGACGGCTCCTGATAATAGTAAAATAAGAAAAAAATGCCCCCCTTGTAATGAACGTGTGTAACTATGAAGTATCAGTGTCAGCCATAATAACCAATAAGCCCCGGCCAGATGGGGGGAAAGTGATTAGAAAGGCGAACACGAGACATTGTTGTGGGATATATTACCATTTACAGATTGTGAAGTGTGAAATAAGCGACACCTGGATCTATGAGAGGAAAGCTGCACATACAATGGAGACCTGCTAATACTATGGAGACCTGCTCATACCATGTCCACACCTGCTAATACTATGGAGACCTGCACATACTATGGAGACCTGCTAATACTATGGAGACCTGCTCATACTGTGGAGACCTGTTCATACTATGGAGACCTGCTCATACTATGGAGACCTGCTCATACCATGCCACACATACTAGAGACCTGCACATACTATGGAGACCTGCACATACTATGGAGACCTGCACATACTATGGAGACCTGCTCATACTGTGGAGACCTGCTAATACTATGGAGACCTGCTCATACTATGGAGACCTGCTAATACTATGGAGACCTGCTCATACTATGGAGACCTGCTAATACTATGGAGACCTGCTCATACTATGGAGACCTGCTCATATCATGTCCACACATTACTAGAGACCTGTACATACTATGGAGACCTGCACATCTGGAGACCTACATACTATGGAGACCTGCTCATACTATGGAGACCTGCTAATACTATGGAGACCTGCTCATACTGTGGAGCCTGCTAATACTATGGAGACCTGCTCATATCATGTCCACACATTACTAGAGACCTGCACATACTATGGAGACCTGCACATACTATGGAGACCTGCTCATACTATGGAGACCTGCTCATACTGTGGAGACCTGCTAATACTATGGAGACCTGCTCATATCATGTCCACACATTACTAGAGACCTGTACATACTATGGAGACCTGCAAATACTATGGAGACCTGCTCATACTATGGAGACCTGCTAATACTATGGAGACCTGCTCATACTATGGAGACCTGCTCATACTATGGAGACCTGCTCATACTATGGAGACCTGCTCATATCATGTCCACACATTACTAGAGACCTGTACATACTATGGAGACCTGCTCATATCCCATCAAAACATTACTAGAGACCTGCATGTACTATGGAGACCTTCTCATATCTTGACCACGCATTACTAGAGACCTGTACATACTATGGAGACCTGCTCATATAATAGAGACCTGCTCATATCATGTACACACATCACTAGAGACCTGCACATATAATGGAGACCTGCTCATATCCCATCAACACATTACTATCAAGCATAATGTGAGCGCGCTCTGGAGTATATACGGTGTAACTCAGGATCAGTCGGTGTATGTATGTTGCCGTGACTGCCCAGCGATGTGAGCGCAGCTCTGGGGTTATAGGTGACTCGGATCGTGGTGTTGTATGTTGTACACGTGCTGCCCAGCAGATAGTGGCGCTCCGGGTTACACAGGATTACTCAGGATAGTACAGTAAGTAATGTTGTTGTACACAGTGCTGCACCAGCGATAGTGAGCGCAGCTCTGGAGTATAATACAGGATTAGCTCAGTAGTACCGGATGTAATGTAATGTATGTACACAGTGACTGTACCAGCAGATAGTGGTGCGCTCTGGAGTATAATACGGATGTACTTAGGATCGTCAGGTAGTTGTTGTTGTACACAGTGACTGTACCAGCAGAATGGTGAGCGCTGCTCTGGAGTATAATAGAGGATGTACCTCAGGCTCAGTACAGGTAAGTCATGTACTGTATGTACACAGTCACTCAGCAGATGTGGCCTGCACTGGAGTATAATCAGGATGTACCTCAGATCAGTACAGGATGTCCCGTAATGTATGTACACATTACTGTCCAGCATAATAGTGAGTGCAGCTCTGGAGTATAATACAGGATGTAACTCAGGATCAGTACAGGATAAGTAATGTAATGTATGTACACAGTGACTGCACCAGCAGAATAGTGAGTGCAGCTCTGGAGTATAATACAGGATGTAATGTAATGTTGTACACGTGCTGTACCAGGTGTGGTGGCTCTGGAGTCTAGTACAGGATAAGTAATGTAATGTATGTACACAGTGACTGTACCAGCAGAATAGTGAGTGCAGCTCTGGAGTATAATACAGGATGTAACTCAGGATCAGTACAGGATAAGTAATGTAATGTATGTACACAGTGACTGCATCAGCAGAATAGTGAGTGCAGCTCTGGAGCATACCATACGCTATAATTTAAGATCAGTACAGGATCAGTAATGTAATATATTTGTAAAGTAACTCAATTTTTCATCCATAAATTAAAGACCATCATAAAATAGTAGTCTTAGTAGTGTTCTGCAGACAGTTCAGGGTTCTTTAGCCTTCACTCCTTATGGTTTTGCTACCACTTTTTTATGTAGAGTTGTCATACAGCTCACGTTCTAGTACTTGGAGCCTTACAGTCAGTTTCTGCTTCTTAAATGAGGCTTGTAATCTTATTATTGCAAATCTTCAATTATAATCTGGTCCTGTCCCTGTGTTGATACATTTGTTGATACATTGTTACCAGTGAGCTGTTTCCACAGACACCACCACTGATACAATGTATCAAATTCTAAAGCGTTCACTCCTTATTCTTATTCTTTACAATGACAAATTACTACTCAATTGTGATAATTGTTTATTGCTGGGGACATTGAGTCTTGGAGACGTCTCATGTATGGTTGCTGGCTGACCTTGTCACCACTATGTGTTACTGGGACACTCCTACCTCCCATATTATATAAAGATCAGCAGCAACGTCCTGACAGTCTCAGCTTTGTATACAGAACTTATATCTGGGAGATACAGATCATCAACATGGTGAGTGACTCAAAGATGTGTTACAATGTGGTAGACAAGTATTCCATTTACCATGTTCTGTATGTTATTTCACCATATAGAGTATACAGTATATACTGTATATAATATGATATAGAAAATAGGATCACTTTTATACTCCAGAGCTGCATTTACAATTCTGCATCCCCCTTCTCCCTCTCCTTTACACTTACCCCTTATTACTAGACTTAGTGAAATGTGTCTGACTGCTGGGACCTCCACTAATAATGAAGGGGCTCCCTTGTCCCTTCCTATGGTTGAGCATTGCCTTGTGCACAGCCAAGCGCTGTACTTGACTTTTCTTCAGCAGTCTCATAGATATGAATTGAGTGGAAGGACCCCCATTCTCATGATCTGGGGGGGTCCCTGTTGTCATATTTCCAGCGATCAGACCCTTATCACCTATTCTGTAGATAAGGAGTAAGCGTCAATCTTGGTAAACCCCTATAATTAGCTTTTAAGAACATGGAAATTTGGTTTCTGTCCATCATCTCAGTTGTAGAAATCACTGTCAGGAGCTCAGGAAACTACATGTCCCAGGATGTCTTGCCCAGGTACCCCAAAGGGAGGGAAGGCCCCATTACATCAATGAAAAGGAGAAGTTATATGGGTGATTCCAACATGTGAGCAGGATACTGGAGAACCAGGTCTAGAGAGCAAAAACAGGACAGCGGAGGCTTCAGACTGTGTCCCCTGGGGCAGAATACATGTCACAGCGATGAGAACACGTCAGCCCCCTGCACAGAGGAGTCCAGATTAATGGTTGGTAAGAACTTTAGGAAGCAGACTGAATAAGATTCTGTGACAAGCAGAGAATACACAGGCTAGGAAGGTCTGTGGTTGTCACCCAGTGCCCGGTGTGCATTATGTCTGATATTTTAATACCCAGAGATCATAGTCACAGGTGACAATTTACAAGGCATTCACTGGAGATTCCCTTTAAAAGTATTTACACTTATTGCTTTCACATAAGGTAATGGAAATAAATGAAGCCATATAAATCCAGGTTACAGTATTGGTTCATGTTCTCGCCCCACAGAGGGAATGCATCTCAGTGCACGTTGGCCAGGCTGGAGTCCAGATGGGCAATGCCTGCTGGGAGTTGTATTGCCTGGAACATGGCATCCAGCCGGACGGACAGATGCCCAGTGATAAGACCATCGGTGGAGGAGACGATTCCTTCAACACCTTCTTCAGTGAGACGGGGGCTGGTAAACATGTCCCCCGAGCTGTGTTTGTGGACCTGGAGCCCACTGTGATCGGTGAGTACATCCGCTCTGACTGTCTATGACTGCAGTATAGAAAATATGTCAGTGAAGATCTGGGGGATGAAGGGGATGTACGGTTCTGGCTCTGGGAACACGAGGGCATGTACGGTTCTGGATCTCACATAGAAACCTCTGTAATTCCTCTCCTACAGATGAGGTGAGAACTGGAACCTACAGACAACTGTTCCACCCTGAGCAGCTCATCACCGGCAAGGAAGACGCCGCCAATAACTACGCCCGTGGCCATTACACCATTGGCAAGGAGATCATTGACCTGGTGCTGGACAGGACCCGCAAGCTGGTGAGTTCACTGACATGTTCATGTATCCTGAAATGTAGATCCCTACTCAACAACACAACTGACCTTTATGGCTCAGGAGACATCTTGTGGGACAACCATAAAGAAATGTCTATTATGCTCTGACTACTATGAGCAGCCATATTGTAGAACACTTCAGTCCTTGGCTTCATATTTTCCTCTGATATCTTCCTTTATTAAGTAACATATAACATTCTTCTCTGTCTCTTCCATTAGGCTGATCAGTGCACCGGTCTCCAGGGATTCCTCATCTTCCACAGTTTCGGTGGTGGCACCGGATCCGGCTTCACCTCCCTCTTGATGGAACGTCTCTCTGTTGATTATGGCAAGAAGTCCAAGCTGGAGTTCTCCATCTACCCTGCCCCCCAGATCTCCACCGCTGTGGTTGAACCATACAACTCCATCCTCACCACCCACACCACCCTGGAGCACTCAGACTGCGCCTTCATGGTGGACAATGAGGCCATCTATGATATCTGCCGCAGGAACCTGGACATTGAGCGCCCAACCTACACTAACCTGAACCGCCTGATCGGTCAGATTGTGTCCTCCATCACAGCCTCTCTCAGGTTCGATGGTGCTCTGAATGTGGACTTGACAGAGTTCCAGACCAACTTGGTGCCCTACCCCCGTATCCACTTCCCCCTGGCCACCTATGCCCCTGTCATCTCTGCAGAGAAGGCTTACCATGAGCAGCTCTCTGTAGCTGAGATCACCAATGCTTGCTTTGAGCCGGCCAACCAGATGGTGAAATGTGACCCCAGACATGGCAAATACATGGCCTGCTGTATGCTTTACCGTGGTGATGTTGTCCCCAAGGACGTCAATGCTGCTATTGCCACCATCAAGACCAAGCGCACCATCCAGTTTGTGGACTGGTGCCCAACAGGGTTCAAGGTTGGTATCAATTACCAACCACCAACTGTGGTCCCTGGTGGAGACCTGGCCAAGGTGCAGCGCGCTGTGTGCATGTTGAGTAACACCACCGCCATTGCTGAGGCCTGGGCTCGCCTGGACCACAAGTTTGACCTGATGTATGCCAAGCGTGCCTTTGTGCACTGGTATGTAGGTGAGGGTATGGAGGAAGGAGAGTTCTCTGAGGCTCGGGAGGACATGGCCGCCTTGGAGAAGGATTATGAAGAGGTCAGTACCGACAGTGTGGAGGGAGAGGGAGAAGGAGAGGAGGGAGAGGAGTATTAATACTTGCATGATCTATATTTGCAACAGTTTCTCAGTATTTGGTTTTCTGTAATGTATAATTCTCATTCATCACATTCACAAAGACTTCGCTTCTGGTCTTATATAGATGGGGTAACACAATGAAGGTGTCAGCGCCTTAGACACTTAGAGTGATACATTGTTTCCTTCCCCCATTTCCCTGGGTCTATGGTGAATATAATAAAAGTGGAATTGAAAATAAAGAAATCTTAAGATTTATCATGACTGCGGAGTCCAGACATACTTGGCTCGTGGCCTCAATAAACATTCAGCCGATTGAATTAAAATTTCATCTTCATTTAAAGGCGAGGTTTGACCAAATGAGCAGCAACGAGAATAAAAAAGCCACAGAAATATTGAAAATAAATAAGATGTTGGGATTGAGACAGTTTTTAACACTACATCGCTTTGAATTCTGCATTGAATAAATTCTTAATACATCTTTATAGCAATCAGAGCTCTGATTTTCTGATATACAGCTCCAAATTCCCTGCATAGGCATAGAGGAAAATTATAAAATTCTGAATAGCTCCCCCTAGTGGTGTCTGCTGGCAGATCATATCTTTGGATTTGGAAATCTGTATTAGAAAAGCATAGCAGCAACTAGTGACGGTCAAGCTTTGATGACATCGACACCCCACATGACCACTGAGACCAAATCACAGGTATCAGCGGTGACCTGAAAGATGGGAGAGGAAAGGTGATCATTTTTTGATTTGGCCAAACCCAAAATTTTGGAAAAATTCATAACAAACCTGGTTCAAAATGAATCCCTAGAACCCCCCAATATAACGACTACTGCTAATAGGAACAAGAGCGTAGTATCTCCTTACAGCCTGTAGAGGACACTATTGTCCATGGATCGCACATAAGGCCCTAATGAACATTGCAAAGGAAACAGGGACACCTGCAGGCTGTAACATGGTACTGCACATCTTCAAATGCCTAAAATATTGTGCAAGTAAATTAGAAAGTGAAAATCTATAAAAGAAAAATCTGATCCAGAATAAATTTATAAAAACTGAACTGTTCACCAGGATTAAAAAAGAAAACGTCTTTGGGGGATTTCTTTGGTATTGCAGCCCAGTCACAATCAGTTGATTGGATAGAAGCTGCAATAATAGACAGAGCCCATGTACAATATGTGTCTGGAAAAAGCTCATCCGTATGCTGGACAAAGCCTTTAAGACAACCAATACAGCCAGAGGTGTAACTGAAGCACCTCGGCCCTAATGCAAAATCTGTAATGGGGTACCCACTTATATGTCTATTATCTATAATAATGGTGTCTTCTTATAGGAAGCTTTTGTAGAGAAGCTTTTGTGGCCCTCAGGCAAATGCTACCTCTTCACCCCTTATAGCTACGCCCACAGGTGTAACTTAAAGCTTGGGGCCCCAATGGAAAATTGGAAATGGGGCCACTCCCAATCTGGTGCCATTTAGAATAGTGATATATTATATGTGGAAGAGGGACATTGGGGGCCTCCTAAGAGTCCAGGGCCTGGTACCAACTGTTACCCCTGCCCCAAAAGACAACTATGACCCCTGCTGTCCATGAGGTGGTATTACACCGCATTGACACATACAGTATTTCACTTGTTTCCACACATTTTAGAGGGCCAGTTATGGTTTTAGGGGTGTAACATGAGGGGGTGCTGAGGGTGAGGTCACATCTGGGAACAGGAGTCTTAGAGGGACCATAAGGTGTCACTTCCCACTATGAGGAGACCTGTACTATAAATGATATATTATACAGATTTTGCATTAGAGCCCAGAAGCTTCATGCTACGCCTTTAGATGGTTCACCGCCTAAGTGCCTGCTCTGCCTTCTGAGCTGCTTTTCCGTCACACTTGCATCACTGATGAAAAATTTGGTCCATCCTTTTAAAGTTGTCAATATCTTCCTGCCTGTAGGAAAAACTCAGAAGTAGCAACAATGATGATGTTATTTGCAGTTTGGGGATATTTCATGTCGGTCTGCAGGATCCTGTAATGAAAGGTTTTATAGACTGATATACAGAGGATTGTCTGGCGGTGCTCGGCGTTCACGTACAAGCCCTTTGGACAGCTTCATGTTACCTGAGTCACTAAATAACATTACATTGGACCTCCCCAGGGAGAACTAAGCCTTAGTGATTCAGCTCAGAGATCTTTGTGCACCCTCAGACAACTTTTACAGTGTCAACTCCACATCAACAGGATAGGGGGTTACTGTCTGACCACTGGAATTGTGGCTGAGCATAAGGAAATTGGACAAAAAATCATCCTCATCTGTCCTCTGGTGTCCATTTGTTCTCGTGCCATTACCTTGTTGCCAGAAGTCTATGGAATGTGCTACAGAATATGTTGGCACTATATAAATAAAGTTATTATTATTAGAAGTCCTACACCCCATGTAACTGCTGAGGCCACTCATTGATCTCAGCGGTCACTTGGAGGGGCACAAGATTTCCGGCATGACACAAGAGTGAATAGACACTTGCAGTGGACAGCGGATATGGTTTTTAGTTTTATGTTACACCTTCCTTGGCCTCCAAAGGGGTTTCTCCACTTTCTAAACAACCCCTTTAAACAGAGTGCTGCTCCATCACTACTATGGGGAGCCCAGTATGGTGCGCGACTATCTCCATCTCCATAGAGATAAATGGAGCAGCAGTGACAATGTGTGACCAGCCCTCCATTCAGGCAGAGGGACACATACTTGTGATTGGTGGTGGCCCTGCGGTCTGACCCCCACCCATATATCAGTTACCCCCCCATTCTGTGGACAGAATATAAGTGTTGTTCATTGGACAACCCCTTTAACCTGACCCGTGCTGGATTATTAAATATTCTGGATTATCAAATTATATAAAAACCTCCCTGAGGCTAGGTTCACACAGAGGAATCCGCCCCCGAGTCCGTGGCAGGTTTTGTCCTGAATCTGCTTCCGATTGTTTTCAATGTGGAAAAAATAAGCGTCCTGCTCGATCTCACGGCAATCCCGCGGCCAAATACACCAGTGGATCATGAAGAGGAATTTCTCTTTATTTTCCATCCATGTGAATTTAGTTTAAGGGTCCATTCACACATCGGAATCCGCCACTAATTTTATTCTACCTCAAACTTCATTTCCCATAGTATGAATGAGCCCGACGGTGCAGAAGCTTCAGGAAGGCTACATTAGTTGTCATAGCTCAGCCTTCTGTGTGTTATCTGTGATGGAAACAAATGCCGGATTATCAGATTTTCTAGATGATCAAGTGTCAGATTAAAGGAATCTTATTCTCTGTGTCTGTCACCTGTCATCTTAATGATAATTATCAGGTATAGCCGCCTTACACCAGTCAGTCCTGTCTGCCGCAGATCTGTGGTTACCACAACATGGCAAACACATCCCAGCCCTGTAATGATATATAAGCATATATCATTGTCTGACACTAGCCTACACATGGGGTCCTAAGCCTATGGGGCCCACAGTCCCTCTAGTGGCACAATGGTGCGGCTACAAGGACCAAGACATAGACACTACATGATAACTGCAGACTATTGTCATATGGAGCGTACTATAGGTACCATATCCATGTCAATATAAGGCTGCGGCCACACGTTGCAGAAAAGCTGCTGTATATGTTGCAGATTTTTGTGCAGTATTTTGAGCCAAAACCAGGAGAATGGAAAATATAAAGGAGCTCTTATACTAAATCCCCTTCTGGCTTTGGCTCAAAAATCTACAACAAAAAAAAAACTTTTCTGCAATCTGTGGCCTGAGCCTAAGGCTGGGACTCCACAGCTACAAGACGTTACATGCAAACTGCAGGAAAGTCATAGCTGTGCTGCAACTTCAATGCTTCCCTATGGGTTAAAAAATGAAACTTTCCCTGCAACTATTGCAAAATTCCAGCTGGGTTAGTTACCAGGTCACGACACAACCGGGATTGTACCAGGATTTGCTTATAACACAGTGCAAGTTCTTTACAATATCACATACGGTAGGGCAGAAATATATACTAGTGCAGATATAATGTAGGATTGTTTAGAGTGGATACCATTGTAGCAAACCCTCAGCTACTATAAGGCTCGGTTCACACCTGCGCTGGGTCTCCGCTGGGGGATTCCGTTCCCCATTGCTCTTTGAAAATGCGGAGAGAAAAGTCCTACAAGCAGCGCTTTTCTCTCCAAACTTTTCACCCTTTTTGGGTGGAAACCCAGCGGACCCCATTATAGTCTATGGGATCCGCGGGTTTCCACAGGTAACCGCTTTTTTAAGCGGATTAGGTTTCCGATCGGGGAGGTCTCCAAGCAGACGAACGCAGGTGACATATTGGGGCAAATTTACTAATACTGGTGTATTGTATTAGGTATATTCTGCTTTGTTTTTTTTGCTTCTGGATGTAAGTAATGTTTCCATTTACTGACAGCAAGCTGAAGAATGGGATCATAAAAGTCTATTAGAAAGAAAGGTGCAGTATCCCATGTTTCTATTGTTGAAAGACCCCTCACTATTAAAATATGTGAAAATGACACCTATCTAATATAATAGCTGTGATAGACAAAATCCTGACCCTTATTACTGAGAGCTGCATACCCCCGTTCTGGACATAAGTGGGGTCCAGATCATAAAGCCCCAGTAATGCTAAAGGTTGACTTCCCCTTTAATCTACCTATGACACAAAGACAACCTTGTATATATCTATTTATTCTATACTGAGACATTTTATAACAATGTATATTATTTAGAACACATCAGACATTTATTCTCTTCTTGCTGCTCTCTGTGTTGTTCTCTCCTCTGGTCTTTTCCCTCCTTCTTCTCTCTTTTCCCTCTCTCAGGATTTCCCTCCATAGCTCCCTCCATTCTCATCTTGTATTTTGACTCCCTGCTCTGGGGGTCACATTGTGGCAGCATTGTACCTGGTAACAGTTGTGTTGTGTTACACACAGGGCAGGGCTCTTGTG